>KK499790.1:307621-907621 GCA_000688715.1 Glossina pallidipes | reverse complement strand
TTGCGCGGGACTTGAGTGAGGCCGCGATGAGAACAGTCGACCGTAAGTCCATTGCATGAACAGACTCTAGGACAGCGAGATTCGCTAATTGCACCAATACTACCGCCCGGTATATGTATACCAACAGAACCGCCGCCATACGGTTCGGCCGATACGTAACAACAAATATCTGCTATGAGTATAAAGCTAAAAACGATCCATCGACATAGATCTCGCGAAAGGGATCGTAACGCCGCATCCCGGACATCATATTTACACCTTTTGGCAGGTTTGATTTTTAACATAATGATTCATTAATAATAACGTAATGTTTAGCTGCAGTCAACCATTGATTATTGTCTTGCGCGGAGACCACGAACCCGAATCCACTCGAACAACTTTTGTATGCACAGTGAAATATGCATAAAAATGATAATAGTAATAATAATAATAATGATGGTTGCTGTCGGTAGTAGCACTACTACTGGTACTGGCAGTGGTGGTGGTAGTAGTAGCAGTAGTAGTAGTAGTAGCAGCGGTAGTGCTAGTGATTGTTGTCGTAGTAGTAGTAGTAGTAGTAGTAGTGGTGGTGGTGTTGGTAACGAAAGAAAAACACTTTTGCCCAGATCTACTTCAAGTCAAACACTTGGCAGGACACCATCAAACTGTTTTTCATTTAAATTGCACTTGTTGGTGCATTAAACGCGAACAGAACAAACAAAAAAACGAAATAAGGATAAAATCATGTTTTTCGCATGACAATCGTTTTAATTGTCCTTTTAATACAAAGCGGCGGCAGCAGCAGCAGCAGCAACAGCAGCAGTAGCACCAGCAGTAGCAGCGGCAGTAGCACCAACAGCAGTTATGCAGTAGACATTAAGCATTATTTATCATTCACAAGGATTGTTTGGAAAATGCGGACTGTTTTTGAACCACCACATAACGAGATAAAACCAATTAAGATTCGGAACAAGCTTTCTTTACTTTCTTTTTTTGTTTTTTTGTTTTTGTTTTATTATTTAAAATTAGTGACTCGTTTAAGCATAAGTGACGCAAAGTTTTTTTTTTCTTTGTTTTTGTTAAGCACTTTCTTTCTTCTTCTTGTTTACGACGAACGTCAACTTTTTGTCAGCCCTTGTGACGGATTAACGACACTCGACTCTAACGTAAATACCAACAACACTTTTCAGCGGAGAAAGTGAAAGAGAACGACATTAAAAGAAATTGATGAAAAAAATAATTAAAAAAAAAAAAATAAAATAAACCGATAAGAGATTTAAAAAAAAAACAAAGACAAGTTCTTGCTTAGCCCGTTGCTCTAGAAAAGCCTGAGCAAAAAAGGCAAAGCTTAACAATCTGCTGATATTCAGTTATGTTCACGTGTTTTCCTTTTCTTTTTTTTTTTTTTGTCCTCTCCTTAAATACACATGAAGCACAGATAAGGTAACATATGGTCGTTGCCGGTTTTTTCCCCGTTTGTTTTTTTTTTTTTGCTTTTATTTATCGATTACACGATTTGGTCATCATTGATATCTGCATTTGATTGAGATAAGCAAGCGAGATGTTGTAAGCAATGCCAGTTATGATAGACCGAAACATCTGCAATGAGAAAGAAAGACACAAAAATTTAAGCATGTGGTTAAAGTAATTTTTTTTCTTTTTTTTTTGGTTTCTTTTTATAGCGAATACTTTACTGCGTATATATATATATGTAGGATATAATAAGAGATAGGAAAACCCATAAAAAAATCAAGTACATACGGATGTTTATCTTCCTACAGATAAATTTTTACATATAGAGATAGTCTAAGAAATATTGAGCTTTCAGAAAGTCATAGTATATGAAAATGTCTATATCATTCATTCAATATTTTTTTTATTTATAAGTCTTATGTTCCTTTAGAGAGGTTAGATTCTTTCCTTAAATTGCGATCATTTCCCTTAACTTAATCAGCAGTTACCGTCTGCCTTTTAAATTTACTCATACTATGACAGAGAATACATGCGTACAAGTTTTTTTTACGAGTCTGCAGACATGCATGTGTTTGTGCGTAGATTCTCATCTATGCATATTAAACAATGGGCGGTCAATGTAATGCTTAAGATGATGTTTTAATTTGTAAATCAAGGGTAACATTCCAAGCACGTCTTGCTTAATTCATTCTGGGCACATTTTCTCAAAGCTCTTTTCAATTGTAATATTGTGCCCTACATGACTAGTATGGCATGTGCTGGTAATGGGAAGATTAGATGTTAGTCGAGAAAACGAGTAATTTTCTTAAAGAGTTGAGAGAGATTAATATTCGTATGCTTGCTGGCTATTATTTTATTTATAGCTTTAGCATGTATGGTATACGATATAAGGGTATGTACGGCACAAGGGTATATTAAGTTTACGCAGACGTACGCAACACCCAGAAGGACTTGAGGTAGATCCATTTTCTATTATATATATTTAAACTTGTCTGTCCGTCTGTCCGATTGCTTTTCTTATGTTCAACCTACCAGGCGCTATTTTTACGATATATTCATTGATGAAATCTGATACACCGACGTATGTTGGCCCAAGGACGAATGTTATCGAAAAGTGAAAATGAATAAATATAGGGAGGTGAAGGATATGTAATGGTGGGCCGTGGTCCACTATATTGTTTTCACCTGTTTATTCCTGGGCTAGTTTTTTTATAAGAACACAGGAAGAATTCTAATCCATATGGAGATTGTAATGATCCCAAGCTTCCAAGCTGCAGAAGTGCAAGAAGCACGGAGACCATTGGTAAAACCTTAATGAAAATTTCAAATCTATTGACTCCGCAAGCTAACGGAACGCGATTAATTTTGGTAAAAACTTAACCAATTTGTGTTTTCGGGAAGACAGGGCAGGAGACTATGCGACGAGGAATAGGGTAAACTATTGAAAGTAAAGTTACTTAACTTTTTTAGCGAAGCTCTTAGTAAAAGAATTAGTCATTTATTATTTCCTAAGTATGGCTTGAATGACGCATGGATGGTATAGAGTCTTCTTCTTTTAGATAAATTATTGAAACTTTGATTTTTACAAGAAAATCGGGTTATGAAAAATGTAGCCCATCCCATCTTCAGTCAGTCTAAGTTAAACACCAAGTTAACAACATTCCCCTTTATTGCCTTGATCTTTGAGGGAATTTTATGAAGGTCCGTCGAACTTGTCATCAATTTCTGATCCTATAACAGCATCATTTGATAAAAGACTCATTTGAGAATAAATCAAGCTCAGAGAAAAATCAGATCGGCTGAACATAATGGACGTCTCAACAAATCTAATTATCTTAATGCTTGGTTGTGCAAGCAAACCTCTTTTAGACGAAGCATTGCTTTTTTTGTTCTTATTTGATGGAAAATAAATAGGTAGATCCAAGCACAGGAAAATGGGGGAGTTTAAGAATTAGAATCAGAAACTTACAGCAACTACAAATATATTTATTTGAAGCGATTTTCGATGGGAAAACGGACTGAGGAGTCTAAACCGACTGGAAATCTTATCGTTCTCTTCAAATTTTTTTTGTAGTGAGTGTTAAAATAATTTTGGCTTTTCATTTGCTGTTGCAATTCAGGACCATATAGCTGAGTTCAGCTTCAGTCCGGTATAAAAATCAATGGATAAAGTTATTTCATTCCCTTGAGAGCAACACATATGTTCTAGAGGAGCTTTCATTCAATTCATGCTTGCTTCTGCGGAACTTTCGCAAACACACCTTTATCTTTTTGCTGGATGTCTCATACCCAACTCATTGGTTGGGATCTTATGCCATACGAGTCGAGTGGTGTAGCGATTTAAACAAATGAAGAAATAAATAATCCAGCTGAGATGTCTGTGGCCTTATCTAAAGCAACTAGAGATTAGCTACCGAATGATGGCAACAAAACCGGAGACCTAGTCCCACAACATTTCCGAACTAGTTGGTAGTTCTTGAACTTCCAAAACGTAGATTAGTTTTCATACATTTAGTATTAACCGGTGTGCGTGTAACCATTAGAATAAATAAATTTTTTTTTTTATTTAATAATTTTTTTTATTGAACATTAAATATTTTATCGCTACATGATTTCGAAAGTTATTCATATGTCTTAAGCCAAGACAACACTCCGCTTCGATCACTTGTCTGAAGAATATGATTTGCTCGCGCGATATGGAATTTATTGTGGGGTCTTATGAAAGATCGAAATTACCAATAGACCTTTTCCTAATAACTTTGTGTATGGGTGTGTGTCGTAGCGTCGTTGTTACCAAGTGGTCTGACAGAAATGCAAAAAAAAAGCAACTTTCGAGACTAAACGGCAAAAAAGAGAATATTCTTATGGTATCTTAAAGCCTTAACTACGTCAGAATGTGTAATTTCCGAAGTAGTCGTTGACAATCAAACCGTACGTACAATGAGGAAGTAAACGTAACAATAAATCACATAAGGCAGCACACATTGCGAAGAGGAAAAATGTCGAAGAATAACTAAACAGAGGGCGTAATAGTCTATGCGATGCAATCATTTGTAAGTAATGTAAATTTGTATATACGCTATAGTACGTACTAAAATTGCGGACAACACATAGTATGTAAGTAATGCACATGAAGAAAATTAACGAAGAAGAATAGCATTCAAAACAAAGTTAAACTATTTCCATTCCTTTGTACAGCTTCCGCAGCATTTTAATGTTAATCAACAATTGTATGTGAATGTCAGTATGTGTTAAGAAAGTAAATACGTTAAGGCATTCAATCACGAAATTTTCCCAGGTTCGTTAGTCAGGAATTTTTCAAGTGTTTTGGACTTTAATTATGTCCAGAGAGAATGAAAAATCTATTCAAACTTTATCAACATATGCTCATCATGGATTCCACTCTACGCCGCTTAGCCTTTTAGTTTTGATAGTTTCTGAATAAGACTTTTCTGCTGGAATTCTCAATAGGAGTGTGACTCTAAATCTAACTCGCATCAGGTTCATCTCTGTACATCAACTAAGGAAAATAAAATGCACCGGCAATTACTAACTAGTAAGACAATCGTAAAATAAGCTGAAATCGTTTTATGATCATTTGATTTAGGGTTCAACGCCCTTAGAAGCCAAAAGCATTCATTTTCTGTTACAGGAATGCCAGGACTTAGGGTAAAGGAAGACATTTCTAATTACGGGATGGCGCTCTTTCCTATTGTACTTTACTAATTTATTGTCATGCGACACATTTTACTAGAAGCAAGCAGCAGTTCTAGGCATTGTTGGCTTAATCTCCCAAGTGGCGAGGCTCATCCTTTTGTTGCAGTTTAAGGATGCGAAAATAAATTCGAGTTTAATTGGCAAAAACATTTAGCAACTTTCTTAACAGATCTCTATAAGTGCTGTAACAAAGCCTGTTAAGTAGTTCGAATTTGGAAGCTTACTCCTTCCAAAATAGAAAGCGTAAGATACTTTGGTGAATGAATCTCATGAATCCATATGAAAGTACCTTTCAGTAAGTAAGCTAAACCAATTCGAATTCTACTTTTCGGAACTATTTTTAAAATTTATTTTCAATTTGTTATATAAGCGCAAACCGACTTTTCAGAAAATGGTCAAGTTTGAGACTCTAGAGCGGCCTCAGCAGAATATTCAATCTATACTTATATGTATATCAAGCAAATTTATATGAAACTACCTTTCAAATAAACGAAACTCACGTTTTGCTTGTTGGAACTATTTTTAAAAACTTTTTTGAAATTCATAATGTAAGCATAAGTCGACTATGAGAAAATGGTCAAATTTGAGATTCTAGTGATCTATCACATATCTATATATTATATGTGTATATATATATTATTACATTTGGCAAGTTTGTTCTTTTTATCTACATCTTGGCAATAGCAAAGCGTTCATATAATAGACGGACAACTGGACACATCTTCCCCATCTTTTTTATTTCATATACAGATATATGTATATGTTATGAGTCTTTGATAATATTTCTTGGTAATAATCGTAGGTATTTTTACAAGTAGTGGAAAAAGGCTTAAAAACTCCGCAGTTAAAGCTTACGGTATTTAGGGTATAGCGCCTCGGTATTCGTTGTGAAGTATTAAAGTTAATCTGACTAAGTAAAACAAGTGGCCGAGTTTTTCCAATCAATCAATGTAACCGCAAAAGCCACTTCAAGTGCAAGTCTCTGCTTGTAAATAGGGGATGGAAGAGTAATTAATTTTATGTGGTCGACATATGAAAGCAAATTACAACTGGGGTTCTACCTTAGCCCTCATAAGACATGTATACGTACAGACTCTGTTAAGTCAATATCTCATTCATAGCATGGAGACCACACTAGCAAGCTATGAAGCAAGTCTGAGAAATGCCCTAAAGTATGTAACGGACCGGCTTTTTGTAATACAAAGATCATCTTTTGATGGATCCTAGAGTACTTCTGATGGCGAGGTACAAGAGGAGCAATGATGAAAACAAATTCTCCTTTTTTTGCTGAAGACTTTTCTTGATCCGATTTGTTGGCTGCGTAGGCAACAAAAATATAAAGACTATCTTTTGATGGATGCCAGCATACATCTGGTACGTCGGGGTACAAGAGGAGGAGTGACGGAAACAAACTCTCCTTCTCTTTGCTGAAGACTTTTCTTGATCCGATTTGTTGGCTGCGTCGGCAACACAAATCCTTCTCCACTAAATCCACTAAGTTTTTCCACGAATCCGTGAATACAGGGACGATTGGAGATTATTTTCCGAGGGGATGTGCACAACGTTGTCATCCAGCTTCATAAATACATCATCCAAACTTAATTTGAAGTATTTTAAGATTACTGCAGACATGAGTTTATTTATATTCTTCATGCTATTCCCTACGTTTACGGCATTAATAATTTTCACACTTTTTCTTATGCTGAATAATACTTGAATTGAAATCCTAAAGTAAAAAAAAAAGTCCCATATGTTGCTTTGTCTCTCACTTTCAATAAAAAATCATCTCTAAAATAAATATAAAAAAATTCTTTTTCCTAAAAATAAAATAAATTTTTAAACAATTTTCACCCTAAAGAGTTTATTGCTACTTCCATCGGCTCGTAATTTGAAGTGAATTATTTGTGGTAAGACGTAATGTTTGCTTAAAGATCACATCACCCTTATGGAGATGCGCCCCAAGTTAAATGTTTATGTTTGAAAAAATTCTTCAACATCCCTTTAACTTTCAAAGTTAAATAACTGTTTTGCAAGTTCAAAACCTCGAAATCCTTAAATTGTTTTTTTTTTTTTATAAAATTCCTCTACATCAAGTGCCCTCCTATAAGAGAGTAGCTATCTATATACATATGTGTATATACATATATATATAATTACGCATTTTCCTGCATCTGCTTATAATATAATCATGCGTATGTGTATACTGGTATTCATTTCCATGCACACACACATACATATACATACTCACGTTCATTCACGTTTGTGTTACGGGATTGAAGTTGTCATAGTTAGACAAGCAAAAGTAAATATTGCAAATAAATAGCAACTTCTCTGACTCATTGGATTAACCGAAGACAGTTAAGGAATGCATATAAAAAGCACTTAACTAAGTGGTCGAGATGTAAAGATGCTGCGCAAATTGAGGATAAGGGTTTCCATTTGCGTACGTACTTCTTGCTTTTCATCAACTTTCCTCTACAATAATGATTTGATTAGATTACTCCCTTGAGATTGATCGTCTTATGCGAACGTCACAATTTGCTTTGCTGTTTGGATGAAAATTCATTCTCTTTTGAAAAATTTCCAACAATAAGCCAAACACTCTATTCACTAGGGCTTTTTTTTTTTTAATATCTTAATATTTTATTTTCTATGTCTTTCAGTTATATCGAGAATCGATTGTTTTTTTATTTACATAAATTTATTAGGAACTACATAGCCGTAGGTCTATATACATGACAAGATTCGTTAGCATAGAAAGAACTGAAAAGTCTTCATAAGATCATTCTGCCTTAACTACTAACCGTGGTAACCACTGTCAACTGAACTTAACGGACGAATTCAGGTATTCAAGAATGAGGCCAATTTCTTCTTAAAGGATGTGAAAGTCACCGGTAGCGCATTTCTGAGCGCATGTCCAGTTGTACGGGCAATAAACGAGTTAGATATGCGCGGTATTAATATAGAAGGGTTTCCACTTGACTTAGAATATTGTGGTCGCTGTTTTAGGAGATTAGGCACAGATAGATTAACCGAAGTATTAAGTGGTCATACGAAAAGAATCTCACAAAGACATGAATGAAAGAAGAAACGTGGTCTCTAAGTCTTACATTGCGCTTCACAATCAGTTTATTATCATATTTTATTCTTTTATTTTTTTATTCCTTATTTTCCTCTCAATCGTCTTTATTGAATTGTCCTAGTCAATCTATCAATCTGCTTACAATATCCAGATCCAAAAGCAGAAAAAAAAGATGTATAAAGAAGTTATTACCGGTTTTTCTGTGAAAAGGCTTTACTTTGTCTAGGAGCATATATCAATATGGGAACTTCTCCAGACTGTGAAAATTCTTTCCTTCAATCTTTCCTCTAATTCTGGATAAGTGTTTTAAGGACCCGTATAAATTATTCCATTAGCGTACAGATGACATAGACTGAAAGGGAGAAATGTCCGACTTGTTATTTCTCTTACTTAACTCGGGTGAGTGCACGTGGCGCAAAAAATTTGGTCAGGATAATCATTCACTAAATTAACCAACCATTCCTACAACCGACTTGAGAGCGATTTCATTGTTATGATGATATCCAGGAAATCACATTTAGGTAAAAAGCTTTCCTATGAGAAAGGGGGACAAACTCTTTCTTACTATTCTTATGAAGTAAACGCTTTTTTATGTACGAAAAGAAAAAAAAGCAGTCCGGCAATGACTTACTTTTCCATCTGGTAAACGCTTTCGCTATTAACCCTTAACTAATGATTTTCATTGAAATGTTTTTAAATTAAATTGTAGATAATTTGTTGCAAGTTGCTTGATTGGCATTTAAGTCTTCGATATTCGGCATTTAATTAATTGCCGTTTAAATAATGAAAGCAACGTCACTCGTGACAAAACAAATGTGCGGAACAATTTATAACAATTGCATAAAACTTAAACGGAAATCATTATTTAAGTGCTGTCAGGAAAACCAACCCTAGAATTTTATGTTTTTATAGTACAGTTACTAGAGCGTTTGTCCGCCAGCATGTGATCATCCCTTCAAGCAAAAACCTTAAATATCACATGAGTATATATATATACGAGATATAGGTTTCATCGGCATATTATATTATTATGCTAGTGTAGGAAGATTACTCGGGATTTTTTTTTTTTTTTTTTTTTTAAATCGGGAATCGTTATAATTTTATCTTTAAAGTGATTTGTTTATGCAGCTTGTCTATTATGTTGTTGTGTATGGGCAGAATAATTAAATTTTGCAAAGAACTTTTTTTTTTATTTTTACTGTGAAGACCTTAAAGACGATTGATTATAAAGACAAGTTAAGCGTAAGAATACAAGGCGCGAGTACATTTTAATAACTTATTTAAAGTGGTTTTCGTATCAGAGTAAATAAATCGAAAAAACCTTTAATGAATTCTGGCTTAAAGTCGTCTACAAAGAAGGAAAGCGTGTGTTGGGTTGAAGGAAAATCCATTACATAATCAGGCAAATGTTGCAGTTTCTTGCAAGTTTTATATTAAAACCATTTCAATGCGTTTTTACTTTTTTTTTTGCTCGCTTTTATTTATACGAAACGACCTTTTCATCGAAAATATCTAAAGAAACTTTCCTGGCTTAGGTTTATATATAGGTTTTGCGCTAATAGAGTGGTAGGGTATATTTTCTCCCTAGAATTCTTCAGAGCACTTTAAACTTTCCACATTGAAGATTGACAGGATTGAAAGTTGTCTCTTAAGCTCGTGGCTAATGGACTAATTTTATGTCCTCCATTATCATAGCTCATTAAAGCTAAGCAAAAGGAATTTTGGTTCCCTGTTCTTTAACAGGCTACCACTGATAGCTACCACCCATTGACTTGCTGGCCAATTCACTAAACTGGGCGTCAAAATGACAAATGACGGATTAGTTTTATTCTTCTTCTTCTAGCTCTTTAATTTTGAACATGTTTTTTTTAATGCAAAAAAGAAAAACTCACCAAGAAGACCAGGAATCGTCTCCAAAAAATCCATAAAAGTAGGATAACCATTATGAAGCCGTATAAAACCATAAATTCTCCAGTAGAATAAGGCCCCAACTGCGCAATAAATAAACTTCAACTTCACTCAAAGTTTTCTATTCGCAAATACTGTTATAACAGAGATGGAAAGGTGTCAAGCTTTAGCGCGACCATGAAAAGTAATTTTCAGTTGTTCATAAAGTATTGTCCTCCTGACGATAATTGTCGATTAGAAAAGGATCCCTAGAGCAAAGTCCGCTATTTGAAAACGCTAGTCAATTTAAACTTGCATTATAAAAGCAATTTTTTTTTTTTTGAACATAACAAATCACTCAAGGGATGTCCCTTGTTCGTGTAACACGGTGACGGTCAGACGGAAGTACATTAAAAAGAAAGAAGTAGGGAAGGGGGAAACAAATCGAAACTAATTAAATTGTAAGAAATTAAATAACATTTTCCTCACATATAGAAAAAGCGATGTCATGATTTTTCCCACACACCAACAATGAAAGAAGTAATAAAAGTGCTCAAGCACACAACATACACAGTTCATTGTTATTGTGTTTTTATCGTTTAATTTCGTTTTCTTTATTTTTAATAACCTTAGTGGAATGTTAATAAATAATAATTATATCGCAAAAAATCAAAAATTCATCATAATTAAATAAAAAAAGAAAGCCATACCGGATGTTGTTTGTATATTATAAGCAAATATGTTACATTATTGTACGGATGGTTTATTACGAATAGAAGACAATGGGTGGTTGGTTCAAAGTGTACGCATTGTATACCTAAAGACTTACAAACACTACCTAAACAGTAGACATATATATATATATATATATATGTGTGTATACATATGTAAATAATAATGTGTGTAGGTGTACGATATTAAGGCATTTGATCCCATAGTATACACGGAGAAAATCATAAAAGAGAAGATAAACAATGCCCGTACGCACACGCGAACACAAACACACACACACACACATTTATGTATATATAGGCAGGCAGTAAGCTACTCTTCAGACGTTGTAGTCCATGATTTACAACTTTATGTGTGCACTCGCATCAGTTTAATTTATTATCAACGTCACTTAATCTTACTCATAAATGTTTACTTTTTTTATTATTATTATTTCATTTCATTTTTCTCTTTCTTTCTTTCTTTTCGCTTAGAAAAATTTTCATTTGCTCTGATTATTGAATGTTTAACACACATGCTTAGCACGAAAAAATATGAAATTTATTTTCATAACTCAAGAATTATAATCATCTCATATAATCCATATTTAAGCTTTTTGGCTGAACAGTGTTTTTCAACAAATCCGAATCTAATAAAAGCAACTTTCCGTTTAGCACATGTACTCCACATATATGTATATGTGTGGAGCTTTTCCGATATGTACAATAACATATCTATACAAATATATCGATTTATTGGAAAACATTTTAAGGGAAAAAGTATCTGTCTAGGTGTCTGCATTTATTCCGGCAATCAAGCGGCCTTGCAGTCCCTAAAGGGGCAAATGAAAACATCTATGCTTGTGTTGGAGTGCCTTCACACACTGAATAAGCTTGGAAGGCACAATGATGTGCACCTGATATGGGTGTCTGGCTCTTCGAGTATTGAGGACAATGAAAGGGCCGACTCTCTAGCTAACAGGACAGCCCAAGAAGCCATAGTAAAGGGAAGGGTGTGAAGTTACATTTAAATATAACTAGCAAAGGCACAAACCATAATTTCGTTACAGACCTCTGTTAAGCCCTTAACAGAATTTTATTAAACGAAGTCTCGGAGGGATTTAAGTCAAAGTTCATTTAAAATAAAACTTTTGGAAAATTTTTTTACAAAATATAACAAACAAAAAGTTAGTATTTTACAATATGTCATAAACGAGGTTGATAAAGCGAAAGTTTGCTTGGCTACTGTGGGCAAACCATATCCTGTGAAAAAATGAAACTAAGGCAGGGTGAATCCTCTATTAATAGCCTTTCTAATGCTGTTCGGATTGTCAGGACAACGGCAGGCAAAAAGATTCATAAAATCTTCCGATAGGGTACAAAAACTACTGGAAATAAAAAGAAGTGACCGACGTTTAGTCACTGGCTTCTACACGGGTCATAACTCCCTCAGGTACCATCAGAAAAACATGGCTATGTCCGATACCGATTCATGCAAATTCTGCCAAGGAACGGGTAAGATGTCCCATCACATTCTATGTGAATGTGAGACTATCTGCGGAAACAGACATTATGTGTTAGGCGAGCATTCTACAACGCCGGAGACGATTCAAAAAAAAGTGTCGGGATTCATAAGAATCCTAAAATCGAAGGGCTAGAAGCAAAGGCGAGTACAATCGATCTGAAATGTGTGGTATATGGTAAGTTGAATTAAAGTGCCGTTCCGTTAAAGGAACATGCGTTAGAGAGAAGCAAAAACCAAGATCTTACAAGGATGCCACGTTTCTATTTGCTTCACTGGAGGTCATGTCAAAAGTATTTATTCGAATTACTTTTGAAAATTCAACTCGTCAATGTTTGCAATGTTAGATAAGCGAACCACTCCAACTCGCGCAAAAGACTTTACAACCACATATATATATATCCGCACTTCTAGAATTTAAAAAGAGTAAAATGTTTTATTAAAACTATTTTAGAATTCGTCTTCGAAGATACTAAGAGCTTTGCTGTTATTAAGTTTTGCTTTCTCTCTCGCTCCCTCTTCCGCGCTCGACTGATAGGAGTTTGCTAAAGCGCACAACAGCGCTTTTAATGGTTTGTAAGTTATACTATCATTATTTTGCAAATGCTGCTTGCTTGGGTACTATAAAGGGAGTCAACGTAAAAAAAAAGAAGAAAGATTTTCTCATAAGGACGTTTAAGTTTCACTTATTTCTTACAAGTCTATGTATTTCTAGTGCCTCGACGCCCTCGAATTTCTTTTAACGTCTCATCAACGCTTGCAAATTGTCAAAGTTTCATATTCGGTTACGGTTGAGCGAATCAGAATTTCGTCTTTGTCAGCATTTCTATAAGCGCACACATTCTCCTGTACGTTTGCAAATGATCTTGTGTCCCTGTGCTTGAAGTGAGAAAAATATTACAGGTGCTTGTTTAAGCGGTGTTAAAGGCCATTAAGACACTCCTCAAGGCATGGTTTTTACTAGGATCAGTCCTCGGTGTATTTGGCGCACCAGCTTTTACTTACACTTGACTCAAAGGAAGGGGCACAGCGTACATCCCAAGTACTCTGACTTTGTTGGTCGTAATAAATATGTCGAACGAAATTATTATCATTTACTTCCTTCATAAGCTAAATAGCATGCATGCTTAGTCTTGCATAGCACACTACGTTTGCCTACTTTTATGCAACGACTTGTGTCATAAGAAACCAGAAAAACAAAAAAAAAAAGGAGAAAAAAAAGATTAGGTCTTAGATATCAAAGGATTCGGCCAGGATTGAATATAATTTTTTTTTTCTCTCATCAAAGTAAAATTTTATTACCAACACCATCACAGTGCAGTAGCACATAAATCAGTTTTCACTAACTCTTCTTCACTTAATATTATTTTCATTCTGTTGCATAGCATGGATGGCATAGCACTACTTACATATAATAATTCTATTATTCAACAAAATTTTCTTTCGAGTTTTCCGCTTCTTCTTATTCTTTTGCACAAAAGCTGTTTTTCACATCTTCAAATATTTTCCAACAGCTTTGCAATTTTATGCAATCAAAAAGGGGTTGCGCTTACTACGGATGTTTGTCTTAATGCCTGAAGGTCTTTTTCTATCATATAACTGTTTGCAGAAAGTTTTCATAAATACAAAATAGAAATTATTAAGGGATGTCTGTGAAATTTCATCCTTTCGTTAAATATTATTTTTTCATTGTACACAATAGTTTTTATCACTTCAACTTACGATACTATAATGAGAAGGCTTTATTTGCCAGAACTCAATGC
This sequence comes from Glossina pallidipes, assembly GCA_000688715.1. NCBI lineage: Eukaryota > Metazoa > Arthropoda > Insecta > Diptera > Glossinidae > Glossina > Glossina pallidipes. The sequence continues at coordinate 893,488 of KK499790.1, read as the reverse complement.
AGCAAAATAACAAGCGTTCAATAAGTCCCAAAACACTATGGGAACCAAACTACAACAATAATATGCCTTTTCTCTCTTTTTTTTTTCCATCCGTAAGAATTTTATTATATTCGCTTTAGGATATACTCGGGGGGTAATTGCGGCCTACGATAAGTGCGTGAAAATTATGCTATTGTTTGGAACTATAATCGTTTAATAATTCCCGAGGCTTGTGCAAATAGGGGCAGTTGATTACTTCCCTCTATTTCACCATACAAACAAACATCAATTGAAAAATCTTTACATTTACTTAAGGATCAATATTAAATTCCCACTGGTCAAAAACAAATATTTCCACCGTTTAACGTCGAAACCTGAATTGAATGAATTGACCACATACGGCATACGTGCGGGCCGTAGTAAGCAGGGAAATCCCATATCGCTTAGGAGACCTGTTCGGGCAGTAGGGTCAGATTTCCCAGAGAGTATAGATATGGACCAAGTCCACCTCTCTAGACGAGGCTTATCTACCATTTCGAGATTTAATGCCTCTGCCACCACGAAACTCCTTGCGGGGCTATCTCCTGCTGTCATGATTTCGGCGCATCAACAAGTCATTCTGCAAACAATGGAAACCGCAAGCTGCTATTCTACGGTCCTGTATGTGCGGGCATCTGACACCATTGACCATTCATACTTCGAACTATAATGCTTTTGTGTAATGAGTATTACACAACAAAAGGCATTGTAGCTTGCGGATTATCCATACATCTTGGATTGCCATCTAATTTCCCTACGAGTTCTTTTCGACATGCTCTGCTCTCAGACACACTACAATTTCTCTGGATTAAGGAAACGCTTACACTTATTGGAAAGTGAACTTCGGATTTTCATGGTAATTGGCTGCTTCGAGAAGGAGCCTATGAGCAGAACGTTTCCATAACGGCTCTCTGCCCCGGAAGGTCTGACATCAAAGAAGAAAACTACAGCTATCCCCTTTAGATCAGTATTCACATCGTAGGATAAGTAAGTTATTATTGTTAAGTTGTTTAATCAGCTCCGGGTGAAATGAACCGGATAAAACCATTTACCCGGTCTCTCTCGAACTGTTCAATATTCTCACAATTTTTTCATCATTTTTAAAGCGATTAAGGTATTCGTGCCCAGTAAAGAACAAATATTGCGTCAAAGCAAATCTTAAATACCTACCGCCTAAATTCGTGCTACCGCTCGCGACACGTGATAATTGCAACAATTGAGAATAATATCGACACAAAACGGACTGGAACGGACATGCGCACCGAATTTCAAACTGCAAACTATTATTTATGGAAACTTTTCCTATATGGAACAAGCGATAAGTTTGTGGCTAAGTTCACTTTATCTAGAATGTGACGAAGAGCACAAGAGTTGATCTAAAAATTGGTGGCTGTGCGACCACGTCCCACGTCAACAAGACACAAAGAGATGAACGTCTCATGTCCATAACTTTCTGAAATTGTCTTGTTATCGTCTTAAACATTCAGGAATGATAACCAAAAAGTTTTAGAATCGATCGCATGTTTTTGGGTCCGAAACATCACATTTTTCAAGTGAAGTGACCACTCAACACTTAATTTAACTTAGCACTGGCGGTTTTCGCCAAACCATGATTGTCGAGCTGGTACTATCCCACGTGTTCCAGTTCTCCTTCTCAGCATTCTCCAATGAAATGATGACGATTTTCAATGAATTTATAGCCGATGGTTGAAAGATTATTTTAGATTTACGGCTTCCTACCAAAATGGACTTTTGGTTTTCAAAAAAATTGTACAAGACCTTCCAAAGTATTTTAGTATTCGAATCAGTTCAGTATTAAGATACGTTAAGGGTACAGTAAAGGAGCCTGTTTTTTTTTTGGAAATCGGTTTCGCCGCCATTTTGTTTTGAAATAATTGCCTCATATATATTATAACCAATACTACAATGCACTGTTCATGATTTCGCTCCAGTAACATATGTTTTTTGGCCTAAGGAAAGGCTTTTTATGTTGCTGTGTGTTTTCCTTTAAAACAAATAATTACGAAAAAAATTTTCTTAATTACAACAACAAATGTAAAGACATATATATATAAAAGGAAAAATGGTTTTAATGCATTGATTATCGTTCTGCTAACAAATTCGCGAAAATGATTCATAATTTCGCGCACATAAGGTGGCACGCAAGGTAATTAGGTCAAGAAGAATGTTTTATAAAAAAATCTTCGCAGAGCTAAACGAAGCAAATTTATGTTAATATTTGCTATAACTTCCAGATTAACATTAATAGTTGTTACTAGTTCAGCTACAGGGGATGCATACGGTCTCTCTTTTTCTTTCGTATGTCATATTATCTGCTAGATTCAATATCGGAGTAATATCTGTTATGATTTTCAAATTATTGGGAAAAATATACTGAAATTTGGAATCTCTCTTGTAACTGTTTCAGTTCTTTTGATCTAATGTTTGCTAGTCAATCAGTTGAAACTACAATCCAATCCAAGTCACCCCGGTTTTTTATACCCTACACTTTTTGTGGTGCAGGGGTATGTTAAGTATGTGCGAATGCGAGTAATACCCACAAGGACTTTAGACAGGTCCATTCTTTATTATACCACTGTAAGCTTCTCTGTCCGTCTGTCCGTGTTTAATCTGTAGTTGGCAGTTTTTGAGATATTTTGATGAAATTTGGTTCCCTCACATGTTCCGGCACAAGGACGGCTCGGATCGGAGCACTTTTTCGACTATTTCCCATATAACGCCCTTCTTTTGAAGAGGCACTGTACGGATAACTGTAGTATGATGTAGGTAGGCCGTGGCCCAATATACTGTTTTTACTTGTTTTAATATTTATTTTCAATCGTGACAATATTAGATGCTTTGGCTACTATTGGTGTCCGCTATAAACATTTCTATAACGAAAAGACGGTAACGTTGCGACATCAATAATGCAGAGCAAAAGGAGAATTACATAAAATCCGGCGATTATACCTGAGAATGTTGTTGAAAAACTGTTTTTACCGAAATTCGGTATACTTTTCCTTAATGAGAATCCCATAGTGCCATACAGAAACTGCTTGCAAAGCAAATAGGTTCTGTTGCCAAAAATCATGGAATGTATGAAATGTCGAAGAACAGATTTCAACGACATTTAAATAACAATAAGAAATAATTGTAATAAAAGAAATTTTTGCTTAAGTGAGCATACGTTTCCTTATGCAACTTGAAGACCTTTTACGAATTCTATGAACTTAAACAATGAATGGATGGACCGACGCATGATGTTGAGAAACTCACACTTGCATTGCATACATTCTAAGAAAATCAATATGCTTTCATCTTCCGGCGGCACTATGTATAAACATTTTGGAGAAAGGTGGTCTATTAAGCAAATATAATCACATATTATATTAAATGCGTACGCGGGCACACAATAAGATGCCAGCAGAACTCATTTTGGGGCACAAAACGATATAAGTTTTATTTAAAAGCACCCAAACTCTTCATACATACACGCACGCATTGCACCGTGAATATCCATCCATTTAGCATTTCACCCATAGGGGAAAGTTAAGAGCATACTTACACGTTTGCATACAACATACGATACATATGTTTCTGTTTACTTCCGTTATTGGATTTTGTTTCTTTTTTTTCCATTTTTTTTTTATTTATCAAATCAAAGAAAAAGCATTTAAGTGTAAAAGCGAAATTTTTCGATTCTAACAAAAAAAAGGAACATGAGCACAATGTTAATGTAAGCACTAAAGAACAAGTCATGCATATATACGTATATACATACATACATATGCATTAAGGTACTTATTGTAACAATTTGTGTGTGTATAATAGAACCTGTTCTCTTTTGTACTCTATGTACTATCAGAGTACGTCCGGACAATAACGTTTTGTCATTTCGTTTGTAACATTCAAAGAAATGCTTATTGAAGAACCGAAACACTTTGTCGCCAAGCCTCTTGCCGAGCATTACGATAAAAATCATATTTGTCGCTTCATATTTGAGAATCGTAAAGCGAAAGTTATTCAATTAATTAACAGATTTTATGCCTGAATGGTAAATAAAGCAGGTTTTGTTACATTAATCGATCGTTTCCTTAAAACTTTTTATTTATCGTTTGGTGAATAACACTTATCAAGTTCGACGATCATTAGTCTACCCAGGTGTACTCTCCCCCGTATAATAACTTTTGTCTATATAAGACTGTCCTTCACATCACATCGGTTTGTACTGTTTTGTTCACAAATCCTTAATAAAACTTTTCACCTAAATTTTTATATGATCATATATCCAATCATCATTCAAAAAAACCTGATCGACGTACGATCATGTGTACAATAACTTGAATACTGAAGGTTCTAGAAAAACAATCAAAAAGGGTCGACATATTTCTCTTCGCAAGAAGAGGGAGGAAACGGAAAGCTTACACAAAGCGGTTTTCAACCTACCTTAGTGGCATGGCTCGCGTATCCTCAAGAGACGCCCAATATTTTTATTAATGCGTAGAAGGTGAAGTTTGAATTTTAAATGACGAAATGATGATCGAAAGAAAGTTCGCAGATTATTGTCCCGAGAGGGTGGTTTCCTGATAAAGACTTCAAGTTTTTGACTTAAACGGGACAATAGTTACCCCTTTGAGTTTTCATGAGTGTTTTCTACAATATTTTTCAGCGCAGAGATCGCCAAAGAGATTGAAAGGAAGAGGTATTTTTTCGTCCGGGCTAGACAAACGCTAGCTGGGAAGAGGGATATGACAGACGTCCGTTGCATTGGCCGTTACTAGAATATATGTTGCACTCTGGTACAACAGACATCGGAACCATTTGGGAGCGGTCCGCGGTGGCTATGGTTATACCTCCATTCCTAGGTAGTATACAGATCGTCCATTTGTAGAGTTGCAAAATGAACGCTAAGCTTGACTCAAACAAAAGCAGTGGTTCCGTCAGGCATGGACTTGATCGGAAGGGACGATACGGTAGTATTAAGTTCACAAGCCATTAGTTCACGGAAATAGTGCATCTCAGTAGGGACAAAATTCGTAATACTCACTCCATATGCAATCAAACGTCTTGGTACGCCCAGATCCGCCTTAAAATCTAGAGACATCTAAGAAATAATAAATTTCTTATTATATTTCTTAGTTCCCATGAATTATATATCGCTAAGGGCAGAGTTGATTTATTCATTTGGGTTCGCCTGCTGTACATCCATTTAACGGGGCCTCAAAAGATTAAATCTTTATCGAAAAGCTGACCAGCTTTTTCGCCAATCTTTTCTTCGCACTCATCGGATTAGATTATATAGACAGCCCTCCTAGTTACGAAAAAGTGAACACATATCCCAGGCAGTACGCGTAGTTTTGCACGTTTACCTATGGAATGCTGCCAAATTGGATAAAAATGTGATTTCAGAGGTTGTCCGTCGTATAATAAACGAATTTTTTTTTTTGCTCAGTATGATCCGACCACTCAGGGGATACTCTCAGTGAGGAAAGAGAAAGAGAGGCAGTGGAGTGGTGGTCGGGGCTTAATGGGTGCTTGCCTTTACCAACTGGGCATTCGCTATAGCTACGAACCAAAGTAAACTCTACCGCACTTGAGATTTGAACCTGCGACCGACTTGATAATCGCGAATCTTACATACCATTAGGCTACTAATGGGGATAGCCGCTCGTTGCAATCAATTTTTTTCTTTTTTTTTTGGAAAACTTGACCATTTTTCACAACAGTCAACAATGATTTATTTTCAAGCGTTTTGTAGTAATGTAAATAAACTTATAACACACAGATATAGATAGAGATCTACAAACGTTTACATCTGTGAGTTCGTGTGGTGGGTATTAAAATATTCACTGCAAGCTGAGTATAATTTCTTTCCCATTCTGTTATACAATTATTTTTTTCCAATGCTTTTGTTATTCGATTGTGTTTTGAAATTCTTGAATAATATTTTCAAAATTTATAACATTAATAACCAAAGTGGACAAGCATACCGTGTTCTGCTGCAGTGTAATTTGTCGCCTGAGTACAGTCTCATAATTTTCTACTTCAATTCTTGTATAGAGCACAAGGTGAATACCATACGATACGACACGATACGAAAATATCAAAATTATAATATCGAACATTTGATTCTTTTTTCGGGGTACGCGTGCAGGTATCTTATGTCTTAGTTGTCTTGCTGCAAACAGCAAACAATTATCAAACAAATAATTTTTTAACATAACATGACAAAAATAAAAGTGTCAGTTGGGTTCATATCATATGAAATACTGGTCGCTTGACAGGTTCACATTAAGTATGACATTGCATTGGGTCTGTTTTTTTTGCTTTTTTTTTTGTTTTTTAATAAAATATCCACAATATGTAAACGATACTTTTAAGCGATTTACCCCGAGATAATGTAGATGACAAAAAATAATGAAAAAATTAAAAATTAAAAAAGAAATAAAAAAATGTTTCTCATAAGCAGAAACCGCAGTTAGCGTCTTTGTACCCATTTGCTGTTAAGATATGCATAATATTTTGTTTTGTTGTTGGGCGATACATAATCACTAGCGTTACGACTTAAGTAAACGATTTGTTCAATATTGGCTATCTATTAAAAAGATTGTTTTACAACCAGCATCAAAGATTAAGTCCCTATCTAGATTTTAGATCTTAGCGATCTTTAACCGATGTTTGAATTGAAGGCTGCACTAATAGTAAGGAGAAGATATTGAACAGTTTTTCTTCCTTTCTAATCATGATGATGATGATGATGATGATGAAAGGGCCGACAGACAGACAGACAGACAGACAGATATTGTCTGCAACCTGTGCTAATCACGACTTTATAACGTTAACGTCGCTAATCCTTTTTCACAAACCTAATCTGCACTGTTAGTACTCACCATCCAAGGACAATATGTAAGCATTTTTTTATTTGCTGCTGAATAAGAAACGTACGGAGTGGTTAGAAAGAAAACTTTTTTTTTTTTTTTAATTTCTATAAAAAGCCACTGCTTGCGTAAAGTGTTTTTTCTCAAGTGTTTCTGGTTTTCTAAAATGTTAATTAATTTAAATATTTCTTTATACAGCATTTGATACATATATCCAGTTTTTTCATTATCCTATGGATATTCATTATCTTATGGACAAACTGGAAATCAAAATGAAGCAAATCTGCAAAAATTAAAAATACATGACCCAAGTTTCAATGTCGTTTCTCAAACGAGGCGATTTGTAGAATTGTTACAAAAACGCCATGAAGTTGTCCTGAACATTAATCGATTTTCTAAGAAACTAAAGAAAGGAGAAGACCAAGTCCACATTCATGGAGCGTTAACTGTGTCATGTAGTTGGCGACTGGCGAAAAAATTCACAACAATTGGTAGAAATGTAGCGGAAAAACGGATTAACGGACTGACAGATAAAAGAGGTCGCTTGCTTGTAAGGCATATAGTAACTTGCTTGTAAAGGCTTATATAAGCAAAATATTTGCAGGAAACAAAGTCAGTTGAAAAATTTGTCATGAGACCCCTGTCAACAGAGTTGATTTGCAATATTCGAACGAGAATTAAAGCGTTGCCGACAACGGTATCTGTAAATAACTTGTAAAGAGATCTCCTAAGAACTGTAAGTAGAACCTACATTACGAACTTAATTTCAAATGGAGTTGAATAAATAAAGTAAAGACACGAAAGATGTTACAGGACATGTAGAAACCGGGTGGACAAGAAAAAAAACGCGCCTCTCTCACAACGCTTTTAATGCTGACTTATGGTCATTACAGGTGAATCATAAATGGATTCGCCTCCCGCCCTGATTACATTCAATCAGACTTCTTCGAAACAATACTTTGTGATCAGAATATAATAATCATTTCGATCCCTCCCGGTCTCATGTCTACTTTATCGCTTGTCTCAATGAAGATAGGGTGATACTTTTTCGAACACAAACACTTTCTAAGATTATCTGTGAGCGCTTTAGATACAACAAGGTATGAATTGAGACCGATTGTCTGCTGCTTTTCGAAGCAGTCGGCAAAAGTACCAAATTCTAAGGGAATATGGTAATGAATTGTTTTTGCCATATTCCAGCTAACTGAGAGCACTTCTTACTTCGACGCAAAATATTCTGAAAAAGCGACATTGGCTTTTCCTTTTAAGGCACCCTTTGGGAGTTGTGCACGAAGCTACGGTGCTCGTGTGCAGTTTTCAAAGTAAACTAAATATATTCGTATCTATCCCAAAGAAAAAAAGAAGGCCAACCTGGGTACCATGACGAAGGGCCGTTATGAAAATAGTTTCTCTAATCTACCTGCATGTACGTTTACGAAAACTGTTACAAAAAAATAAAGGTGGAAAGGTGCTACTGTGTTCAACATAAAAGGGGAATTTTCGGTCGGAGAAATCCATGCTTCGAATATCATTGAAAACTTCGCTAGATTACGCACATCTTTCCTTACATCTGAAAAGAAGTGTCATGTCTTTTGGTTGGCAAGGTTTGTAAATTAAAACCATGTCTTGTAATAATCGGAAATTATTGTCGTCAAGTTTTTAAAAGTAATAATAAAATATTCAACAAACAACTTGTGTTCACTTTATGGTTAACAAATAAAAATTGTTACGCAAATATATAGCAAATGTTAAGATTGCGTGATGGCGATTAAACGATAACACAACCATAGATATATAAACTTTAAAAATGGAAGAGATGCAGAGAATAAACAAGAATCGCGTCGGGGTATAACTATCAACCGCAAGTACTCACAAGAGGGCAGCAAAATGAAAGATTTCGCACTTAACGCTTTGCAGTTCATAAAATATTATAAGGACTTTGGAGACATGCTTGGAATATTAATTAGAAATATTCAATCAACGGCGACTTGGACAAGTTCTCCCCTCTCTCTCTCTCTCTCTCTCTCCATTTGTTTCAAAGTAAATTTTTTGAAAAATATCCTCATGTTCAAGTAGATGAAGAGACGCTTAGGTCGAGTGATGGCCATCTGAAATGCATAATTCTTGGTGATGAGAAAATTTGATTACACATACATATAAGCTTAGGATCTAAAAATCATTAAGCAAAAAGAAACGGAAAAAACGAAAATTCTCCCACAGCGAATGCCAACAACAATTACCAAAAAAAAAAAAACCGTCTACCCGTTGTGTTAAGAAACAACGAATGTCATAAAATATCTGACAGATGTCAAACGTAATTGTATCAAGAAAAATATATTTTCAAACTAAAAGTTTCCCCTTATTCCTTAAACACAGTGTTACATACAAATGTGACTGTGATGTGTGTATGAAAGAAGAAAACCTTAGTTGAGTTATTACAAGGGCTTTAAACGAAACACCTTTTCTTTCAGTGTACTATATATACCTAATGCGCAAGCTGGTGTGTATTTGTTTTTGAAAAGCTGTTTACATATGTACATATGTGCAGACCTTTGAGAATATTTATATAAATAATAGTAAAGTTATATCATCGCACGCATAACATTTATAATAAAAGACATTGTTTAAGGGCCAGATAAGGTAAGGTAAGGTCAGTTAACTATTTTATGAAACACTAACGCACTCCAAGCATTCATTAATGACATAATTTAAAGTAGATCTGAAGTACATTTAGCACACAAAAGCTTATAGGCTCTGAAAGGCACATTTTTAAGTCTACATATTTTTCTTATTACTCTACGGTTTAATTAAATTACATCTGAAAAGATTAACTTGGCCTCGAGTTAAACATAAATCGTGCTGTCGTTACCATAAAAGCTTTTAAGAGTTCAAGCATAGTAGCATTTTTGGAGCATTGAAGAACAAATTTAATTGGGAAGATATTAAAAAATGGCAACACCACAGCCATTCTTGCGAAGCACTAATGATTTGGAAGGCTCCGCAGCACGCAGTATACCAGATCCAAATTTGAATTAAAAAAAAGAAAAGAAAAATCATTTGATCTGCATTCGTATATCTATTCTCGGTATTTAGAGAATCACTTAGGGTTGGTTTTTCTAGTAATACTGAAGTTTATGTGATCGGCAAGTGGTTGTTGGACGAAAAAGTACGATATTTGACCAAAAAAAAAAGGGGCGCTCTTTTGCTAATTAGAAATGTTTGGCCCAACCTAAGGAGAATCTTAAGGAGACTGGAGAAAATTTTAAATTGTTTGAGTTGTGATGTGCGCCGTTTTCCAAAATTGTCTTCCAAGATAAATGCGATTAAAGTTTTGCATCCGCTATAAACGTGGCTTTCTATTCCAGGAGATTTTTTTGTAATTTTTTTTCATTGGTTTACAGTTCCAGCATCATAGAAATGCCCTTTCATTTTCTTTACTGGATAATTTTTGGCTCGAAAATGCCGGTTTCTGCCGCGTCTACCAAAGAGAGATGCGTCCCTTGTACACTTTAAATGTTGCGAAGCGATGGTAAAAATGGCAAGAGAGAATATATTTAATTTATATTCAAACTCAACTTAATTTCTTAGTAGAAGCATAGAGAGCTTCGGAATCGAGGTCTCACCCTCATATCTGTTCAAATGAATGAATCGCATCTTGATGAGCTTTGAAGGGATACTAACACATATTTTTTTAAAAAATGAATTTTAAATGAATAGAAATATTTTTCAAAAGGGGTGTCCGTCCATTAGTGTCTTAATGTATATTAGAGTGCTAGAAATCAGTAAGCAAGATGTTTAGACTGCAACTTCCCAGCGAGGCATTCATTTGACACAGACATTCTTTACGTAGCGCTTAGGAAATAGTTCCCAATTTTCAGGGAAAATTTCCTTGCGAGTAATAGATTTTTGCCCACATATATGCCAAAAATGTTCAAAGTGTTTTTTTTTTTTTGAAAAATTTCCTGTAATTTTTGTCCACTTGTTTCAGTTTCAAATTTTGAACTTTTGACAATGAATTAGAATTTCTCCATCATTTGAATGATTTTGAGTGATTTTTTGTAAGAACAAAAAAAAAAAAATTTATTCAAATCGAAAATAGTTTTCGAAAAACTTGTTAACTTTTAAAGCATATTTTTAGAAAATTGTTGCTTTGTTTTTGTTAAGTGCAAAATTTTCCTTTGTAGAAATACGGTGAAGGAATGTGAAGGAGGTAAGCGCTTGTTTTTCAAGAGCTGCTACCCTTTCATTTTATTTTTCAAATTTCTAAGAAATGATTTTACGTACTTCAAGAATTTTACTTTCATCTATGAACCCAAGGATATTCATTTTTCATTCGTTTTTTTTTTTTTTTTTCTTATACTTAAACTGCAATTTACTAAAATGACCCTATTTTTAGCGAACGCAAAGTGATAAAAGCAATGAATAAAAGAATAGTTTTTAATGAGTAAAAAGCTTCAGCTGATTATATTATAAGGGTAGGCATTCTACGGTAGGAAAATGTACATGAAGATATATATGTATATATATCCATAATTCCAACAATATTATATTTAAGATTCCGGTGTCAAAAACACTTATTATTTTTTACTACAAGCAACACAACAATATTTTGAAGAAATGTTGTTAACACTTTCGCCTCAGTGAGATAGGTTTACAAAAACTCATTTCGGAAAGCTGAGTTTATCCGTTTATCTGGGCAAATTGCCAAGATTAAAATTTTGATTCTCTCCAGGCAAAAAAAAGAACAAATAAAAACGCAATACTCTGCTATCGCCTCACCCTAATACAATGAACTTTCAAAGTAAGCATACATTACATGGGAAGTCGTCGAGAAAGAGGTCCGATCTAAACCAGACTTCAATAGCGTTCATCCTCGGGCTAAAACATGTCGGCGTAGAAAAGCTCTTTACAATCAAGGTTGATTGCAAGGATACAAGACCGACAGACAGACAAGCTTAAGGCGATTGACGAAAAATTGGATCTATCCCAAATCCTTATAAGTGTTATAAACACTCGGACAAGCTTTGTATACCCTTGTACCGCCTTGTACCGTATAGAGTAGAAAAATATTTACAAACTTGCCTAACATTTTCTTTTTTTTACTTTTTTCTATGACCAATTGCTCGATGAGATGCCCCTGCACAGTATGTTTGTGGCCAGAAAGGAGTGGAATGCAGGGTGAGGTAGGGCATAAACACATCTTGGGAGCCTGATCGATAAGTGTTGTACTTTCGCTGAGTTAGGTCTTAAAAAACATTGTAATGTTGTAAGTTCGTCGTATTCAAAGGATATCCCAATACCTGTAGCAGCGGAAAAAGCTTTGCTTGGGGAATATCTAGGCAGACCAGTGTTGAAAAGCCATGCAATAAGAATACCAAGAATGAAATCGTTCCTAATAAGTGAACATTTACCAAGACCGCTCACCAAACCTAATTGAAGTATGGTCTACCCGCACTGACAATTAAAATCGTATACCGGTTTGATGGTCGTGTTTCTTCACTACCTCACTCTGCTGTAACTCAACTCAGCCTATCATGATATGGTATACTTCCCACTCTTTTATCCTTCTAAGCAAAAAACTACTACACAGTACTGTAAGTATAAATATCCTGCATCCTAGTTTTTCATTGCCAAATGATTAAACAAATTTGCTTAAGTTACAAAAAAAAAAAAAATTGTTTCGTTCCTCACACGAGACTGCATTTCTCTTTCTAGTTGAAATAATATAATTAAGCAAAAAAGGTTCTTTTTTTAATTCAATTAAAAACGACAGAACTTTCCTTTCAACCTAATAGATTGTAAATTCGATTAGCAAGTTAGTGAAATTCATGAAATTGTTTTAAACGAAAAACAATCTTCTTAAATCCAACATATATATATATATATACATATGTATATACATATATATGCGTGTAGGCATATTTTTAATTGCCGCTGGCAGAGAGACCTAATGAATTGCTACTACATTAATGAACATTCTTCGAGTGATTTTTGAAGATTATTTTCTATCAAGAAACGGAGAAATTCCATTTATAGTTAGTTAAGAAACTCGTTTTCAATTCGGTGAAGGGTATAAAAAATGTGGCTTTAATCATAATATAATAGCGCAATACTAGCATAAGTAATTAATGATTATGTTCGCATTAGCATATATATGCATGTAAATATTAGATAGATATATATATATATATATATAGGCATGTACATGCATGGACATACGTAGACAGCAAAAAGTATAAATGATGAAATATTATTAATGCTTGTTTGTATGTATGTAAGCATTGTATGTAATATAAAGTTTTTGGTAGGATCAATACTACTACTATTACTCCATGTACTACTACTACTACTACTGCTACTACTACTGTTGCTATACTACACGTAGACGATACATATTCATAGGTATTCAAATCTACACGTGTAATAATATATGCGCATCAGTGTATATACATACTAACGTATTTATGTTCATAACTCAAACAAATTTATGTACATATGCTTTAAAATAATCTGTTTTTCTTGTCTGGTTTACGTTTTCGTTTTTTTTTTTTTTTTTGTTCATCATTTCATTTTCCTTTTTTTTTGTTTTTTTTTTTTTCTTTTTCATTAATACAATATTATTGGTATTTTTTTTTTTTTATCGCTCGTTTGAATTTTTAGCCACATATTGGTTGCTACGTTCGACGCCAATGAATGTTTTCGTTTTAAACTGTAAAGAGAGAACTTGACTATGTATTATGCCGTATGGGCGGTGATTCATCAGGAAGAATATTAAATACCAGATGGCCCTTAAAGATATTCGCCATAGCTGTGGGTCATAAATTGAAAAACATTTTACAACAAGTGCACAGTTAAAATGCAAAAAAAAAACAAAAAAAAATATGAAGAACAAAAAACATTGACCCGCATGTCTTGTAAGAGCGGTCGTGCTCTGAACTCAAATACCTTAACAAATGTATAAAAGAAATAAAAAGTACAAAATATTGTTTAAATTGATCTTTCGTAAAATATATTGTGCATGTAAAGTGGAATTAAATTTTAAAACAACTACAAGTATTTGCTTATAATCGGCTCAAGTCGAATCTTTTGTTCTCGTCGTATGTGGAATTTCGTACAAAGAAAAAATCTCCGAAACAATTTCTCCGAATTCCATACATGCAATGGTTTCTGTATCGATATTTTCTGCATTCGGGACGGAATATTTTCATCGACGAGAATGAAAAGCTTGGAGTTGTTATGCTACGTTTCTGAATAATAGCAAAGTCTCGCCATTTCAGCGGAAATATTCAGTAATCACTTTGAAAACACAATCGAAAGAATTTTACAGAATTCGGAACATGATACGCATTAGAAAATGTTACGTTATGTTATGTTATGTTAAATGAACTTTGGCGGCTAACGAAGAACTTCTAGGCAAATATTTTATCATCATCATGTTGGGATACGACTCCTTTCGAATGTTCATGCCTGAACTTCTGATGGCTGCAAGCGATGCAATAAATCGTTCTTCGTGCTTCTCTCTGCCATCGAGCTATTTAGTTCTTCCGCACATAAACCGTATATTGATGAGTGCAAGCACAAACAACACAACCATTTCAGTCTTAGATAATTGGACATCTCGAAAACAAGCAAAAACTCCTCGAGACGGCACACATGTAATGTGCCAAGTTATTCTACTTCCGCTTGTTTGGCATGATTTGCAACTCTTATGCGAGGTGGATTGTTAGATAATAAGGAAAGATGGGAATCTATTAGAGTTGTTGCGCGGGTAGAATGCAGGGGTACACTTTAAGGACCCTGTAGGCATAAATATTCTTGGCAGGAGTAAGATTTGGAGTCGAGCACCCTTAGTCTTATCTACGTAGCCTACCCTTTTACTTATCCGCTTGCTCTTCGATCCCACTTCCTGTACGCCTGTCGGTCTGTCTGTTTCTGTTCTGTTCTGTTTCTGTTCCATTTACCTTCACCTTCGACTTTTCGTTTGTCTTTTCTTTCGCCCTTTCGTTTGCCTTCTCGTTCCGCACTTTTTCGCCTTTTCTTTCTTCCTTTCTTGTTATTGCCTTCGGTTTTCATTCACCTTTTCGTCTCCGTTATTCGCCTTTTCGTTCGTCCTTTCTCTCTTGTTTGTCTCTTCTTTCGCCCTTTCGTTCGTCTTTTCGTTCGCCGCTTTTCGACTTTTCATTTGCCGATTCCTTCCCGTTTGTCTTCTCTTTCGCCCTTACGTTCGCCTTCTCGATTGCCTCCTTTTCGTCTTTTCTTTCTCGTTTACTTTCGCTTTTTGTCTTTTCATTCACCTTTTCGATCTCCGCACCGTCTCCTTTACGGTGCATATTTTCTTCCGGCTCACCGACGCCCTAAATCACTGTATGTCTCTTGTACGCTGTTGGAACATTGTTGGAAAAGGGCGTAATCGGTCAGTAACCATCTCTATGTTATACGAAGTCCAACTTCGGCTAGCGGAATGCAAATGGAATTACGCCTTGCATGCATGCCGAGCGTTCACTGCTCGTGGAAGATCTGCTTGCCTGCGGGCAAACGGTTAATAGAAAACAAGTTAAAAGACAAAATTAGTCTCGAGTAGCTGACCGGCATATTCACATTTATGAAAAAGTTTTATAAGTCAATTTTGTTCACTGGAGTTGATGGGTACCAAAAATTCAGTCCAAGGTCAATGACATTATTTTCAATCAACGATCGAAGTTTCGAACAGAAATTTCTCAACAGATGAATATTTTGTCAAATGGATTGCTTTTAACCCAAGAATCCGCAATAGTATAGATAGGGGTCTTGTGCATTAAATTTAACTTTTTGATAATTTGCTTAATTTTCTTTTCAATATCGTCTCTGCTAATTGAAAACTTTTGCTTTTCTAATCAAATATGCAAAAATTAATTTTCTCCGACAAGTTTATAATTTTCGTACATGTACTGTCACTAAAAGAAAAACAAAAACAACAAAAAGAAAAGATGTCAAAAACAAAGGATATCTGAAAAAGTTATAAGTTTATCGTAAAAACTCATTAAATTTTTGAACTTTTGTGACCTGCATTGGATAAGTGGCTGGCTGGTTCTATGTGCTAAAACACGATATAATAATATCCGAGGTTTTCTTCACATACACAAGCCCATGTTACCCTAGAAAATGACATATGTAAGTAGGTGCTGATATGCACTACATATAAGAACATCGAATAAGTAAAAAACATGCAAAAAAAGTCTACATTACATGTTTTTTTGTTTTTTTTTTTTTTTTATTATTAAAACACATACTTGGCAAGTAATATAAAAATTATGCATCTCAGGCAAGAGAGAAAGAGAGAGATGAAAAAACAAGGAAAAAAACAAAACAACGAGAAATAAAAAAAAAAATATGAAAAAAAATATGAAAAAACACAGCTGTTAAAAAAGTCAACACACTTCGATGCCTTAAAAGTTAATATTGATCAACTTTAGAAGTATGCTTTTTGAAAAGAGTAATGTACGTGCAAATGTTTATTCCTCTATGCATGTGCATGTGCATATGTGTAACAACTTCATTTGACAAACACTTCAAACGGAAAAACAAGTGATGATTGATGTATTAATGTATGCACCACAGAGACCATAAAAATAACCGCTAAAGTCTTTTTGTCTCATTCGAAGTCATAAAATTTGCAAAATCAACTAACGCCAGGAAATGCTCGCTTGCTAAGAAATTTATATTTAAAAATGATTTTAGGAAAAAAAAATCATATGCAAGTTTTTCGCACAAAAAAAAATCATCAAGATGTCAATTGGAAGGTTGACGTTAGCCTAAACTGCGGTTAGAAATTTACTAACTTCTTCTAGGACACGTCACATCTAGTTATCATATGCCCAAAAACGGGAGTTATGATTGACTTATTAATCATTAGTGTATGTGGCCTGCTTGAACGTTAGTGACAAGCCTTAACTTAGTTTCCACAAATGTTTTCAAAGCAAAAAAGAAAGATATGGTAAGCAATTCGTCTAAGCTACGGTAGGAACGGCACATTTTGCTTCAAGTTAATTTCAAGTTTCATTTAGGTCAGCAGTACACCCACCACTTACGGAAACCAATGATTTACTATTGGCTGCAATTCTTGAAAGCACTCCATAACACGAAGTTAGTCGGCCACTGTACGTAGGCCGCATTAATGTTTTTGCTAAGAGATGGGCTATTTTCACAGTTGGTTCACGTCTTTAATAAGCTAATTGATTAGTGGACGATATTGCGAAATCATCGAAATGTTTAGAAAAAGTGGACAAAAATAGAACAGAAAAACATAAATAAATAATAAAATCATGTTTTATGTTTAATAAATATAAATAAAAAATATATTGTCAACATTCATTTATTTATATATATTTTACGATATAAAGCAAATGACAGCCGGACCAACAGATAGACCAACGGACATGCCTCACTCATTTGTTTATGTATATTTTACCATATAAAGCAAATGATAGCCGGACGAACAGATGGACAAACGGACGTGCTTGCATCGATTGTGAAGTTGATACTCACTATGCTCTCTAAAGCTTACTTCTGGATGTTGCATGTACAAATGTTCCAAGTGTGTTCCAAAAAATGTTAAAGAAAAAGACAGGAATTTGGTATATTTTAAAAGGCCGCGCTGCATTCAGCTAAGAGCAGCACGTTCGCTAAGTGCAGCACTGCATTCGGCTAAGTGCAGCGCTCCGTTCAGCTAAGTGCAGCGCTGCATTCGGCTAAGCGCAGCACGTTCGCTAAGTGCAGTGCTGCATTCGGCTGAGTGCAGAGAAATCGCTAAGTGCAGCGCTGCATTCGGATAAGTGCAGCACGTTCGCTAAATGCAGCGCTGCGTTCAGCTAAGTGCAGAGAAGTCGCTAAGTGCAGCGCTGCAGTCAGCTAAGTGCAGAGAAGTCGCTACGTGCAGCGCTGCATTCGGCTAAGCGCAGCACTTTCGCTAAGTGCAGCGCTGCATTCAGCTAAGTGCGGCGCTGCATTCGGTTAAGTGCTGCAGTCAGCTAAATGCAGAGGAGTCGCTAAGTGCAGTGCTGCATTCGGTTAAGTGAACTCGCTAAGTGCAGCGCTGCATTCAGCTAAGTGCGGCGCTGCATTCGGTTAAGTGCTGCAGTCAGCTAAGTGCAGAGAAGTCGCTAAGTGCAGCGCTGCATTCAGCTAAGTGAACTCGCTAAGTGCAGTGCTGCATTCGGCTAAGCGCAGCACGTTCGCTAAGTGCAGCGCTGCAGTCAGCTAAGTGCAGAGAACTCGCTAAGTGTAGCACTTTCAGCTAAGTGCGGCACGTTCCCTATGTGCAGCGCTGCATTTAGCTAAGTGCAGAGAACTCGCTAAGTGCAGCGCTGCATTCAGCTAAGTGCAGAGAACTCGCTAAGTGCAGCGCTGCATTCAGCTAAGTGCATAAAACTCGCTAAGTGCAGCGCTGCATTTCGCTAAGTGCAGCGCTGCATTCAGCTAAGTGCGGCTAAGTGCTGCAGTCAGCTAAATGCAGAGGAGTCGCTACTTGCATTGCTGCATTCGGCATGATATAAAGCAAAGGGGGATATTAGACTAATATGGTGATTTTTGGACAAAAATTTTTCGATGATATAAAGCAAAGGGGGGAGTATCGGACTAATATGGTGGTTTTTGTACAAAAAAATTGAAATGCGCTCAACTAAGTGCAGCCCGACTCTAAATTTAATGCAGAGGATGGTTCCCCTTCATTCAACTTTGTTATTGTACCGAAGGACGAAGTGCATGTTCATTTTTTAAAGCGTTTGCAACATTCGGAAGGGAAGTCCAGAGAGTCCGTAAAAGTATATTTATATACTTGGCCGGCAGCAAATGTTGAATCGATTCAAGCATGTCCATTTGTCCATCCTTTGGTCCATCTGCGTGTTCTTTTCTCCTCCTTGCAAATATTAGATATCGGCTTCAAATTTGTGTGGATGTATGCAACGTCCATTGGGACTTGAGGAAAATCCATCTTATATTCTATCGTTCGAGTCCGAATCACTTTTTAAATAAATCTAAGCTTATCTATCCGTCTGTCCGTCTTGTTTTCTTCTTCAACCTACGGGCCCTAATTTTTGAGATATTTTGATGAAATTCGACAAGTTGATGTGTTTTGTTCCACGGACGAAGGGTGTTGAAAATTGTTCGGAATTGTTGTTTGTATCTACCCATTATTGCTTTTCAGCGGCGTCCGTCTGCTCGCTTATCTACTAATTCCTCCGTCTCTTTAATCGCTCATTTATTCGTCCTTTTGTCTACATTTCCGACTGTCCTTTACCATTGAAAACGATAAAATGATCAATGCTTGGATAAAAATCGAAGACTTGACAAATACTAAATATATAAAAAAATGATTGCCGGTTTTATAGGGTTTTTGTAAAGAAATGTTTTCAAGAATTAAGTAAAATCTCTCAGTACAAGTAATTGAACCGATTTAACAAAGATTATCTACTCTATCGGTCTCCCTGTAGAAATAAACTTTGTGATTATGATTCCTTTGCCAATTACAAAAATGAATTATCGAACGTCTACAGGTTCACCTACGGAGTTAGTAAGCATTTAAGCAATGAAAATCTAACCTTAGTTTTATTTGCATCATAATCTGTTCGTGATATTATTGCAGTCGTCTCTAATGAGATGCTATGTCAAGTTACAATATCATATTGCGAGAAAGTTATGTTGAATGAGCGGCAAGTGTATGCACCGCTTAACATAATAACGACTGAGTTATTTGCTTGTGAAGTTTTGAACGCATTACGCGACATTATGTAATAAGTTTGAATTACTTACGAAATTCAAGAGAGTAAAACTCTTAAGTAAAACTCTTAAGTAACTCTTAAGGACAATTATTGAGTTTCAGGACATATCCTGTACGTAGAATTACGTAAAACTCATTTTATGATTTAGGAGGCTTTTATTATATAATTTGTTTATGCGCTCATAAAACATTTACATATAAACCAGTTAATATCGTTTAATACCGTAGCTAAGTACTTATTAGCTATTAAGCTTATAAGTGCCTCTTGCTAACATAAACACACATGTGCACTGTGCGTAGGGTTTAAAGGAGAGGAGGTACATTATACGGTGGTTTGCGGTGGTTCCCTTCTGGCATATCAGTTAATAATGAAGGCTGAGGATAGACAAGTTGAACTAACGTATCAAGGTTTGCTATATATATCATATATATATGTATGAATATAAAGAGTTATTACTCCGAATAAATTCATTAGTTTGAACAACGGTCTCTCAACTAAAAACGAGAAATTATTTTGTTTTGTTTTGCATGTTTTTTTTTTTCTTGTTTCTCATTTTTAATTGTGATTTAGTTAAGCGAAAAGATGGGTAGAAATCATAATCAAATGCAACATATATTTCTTTTGTTTTTTTTTTTTTTTCGTTTGACGAAAATAAATGGATTCGTTCCCCATTTGTGTTTTTTTTTTTTTTTCGCTTTCCATGCAGTTTTGCAGATTGACGCCACCTCCTCGCTTGCATATTCAAAGCACTCGATTTTTTTATAGCATTTGTTTGCCTCATGTTTCAGCGCAAAACAAGTGAGAGAGTGTATGTAGTCTGCACTCCCTTTCCCTCCTTCCTGTGTCTGCTCCCATCCAATGTAAAAATGATTTCTTGTGATGGAACTATTTTAATAAATACGTATGGACTGGTAAATAACTGTGCGTGAAAATGTGCCAATAAAAGTTTTTCTTTTTGCTCCGCTTCAATGGGTATAAAAATTTGTGAGGACTTGCACACACACACACACACACACACACACAATGCCACAACACTAAGATGACTCTACCAGAGATGTGTGAAAAAATGCATAAACATGACACAAAAATTTGCTGCTTATAAAAAAAGTGTTATGCTAACGTAAGCGAACGATTAGCAACAGAATCTCTTAGGCTTTGCTCTAAAGTGGTTTTTCTGATAGTCTCTGATTGTACGGAGTAAAATGTCAAAAATAAAGCACTCATGTTTCGAGTTTCATCATTCATAGAATTTAGGCAAAAACAACCAGAATTGTTCCTATTTTTCAGTTCAATCATCAAATGGGAGAAACTTAACAATCAAAACATATTTTTTCCTATTTTATAAACTCTTTGGTATCCATAACTCCTAGGTACTCATTAGGGAACATTACAAAGAGCATCCGTTTAAATCAAGGAAATCATAAAAGAAAATCCTCTGAAGGCTGTAAGGATGAAAGCCGTTTCTCAATCCCTTTAACGGCGATCAATCTATTGCAAGAAAATTGAACCGAAATTGGAGTGATTGTAGTGCCAGTAAGCAGAGTTGCATTGAACTCAGTAAAATCGGTTTTAATGAATTATTGTACCCTGCATAGCATGTGGTAGAAGATAATACATTAAGTTTGTGTGTGTGTATGTATCCATTCAAAAGGACACGAAGTAAACCTACCTTTTATTACACCAACCGATTCAGAATAAATTTCTAAATCGATCTAAACTTGTCTGTCCGTCTGTCCATCTAATGTATGTCCATGTGTTTGTGTGTTCAACCAACAAATCGCAATTTTCGAAATATTTTGACGTGTTGTGCGTCAAAAGCCAATGCTTTTTCGATCACATAATGTAATTTTTTGAAGAAAAAAATAGTGGAAGTTCCAGAATTTGTCAATTGATATGAAAACTTTCGATCGGATGGAGCAATGTTTTGAATTGCTCTTGATATAACAGTTGCTATGGAAGCTAAATCGTTATATGGTAGAAAGACCCCATTTTCAATACCTTCTCGGTGAAAATTCGTTCATTATAATAATTGGACATCAAACTTAACCTTACCGAATTTGAACAGCGTAGTTCGATTATTTTCACTCAATCCCTCTTAAGGGTTCCAATAAAAAGAACATTCGTTACATGTCAAAAAGATTTAATTTTTAGTACTTTGTGATGAACATTGATCCGCACCATATATAGGGGCTCTCATGAAGGCAAGTTCTTCTTCCGTCTGTCCGTCTTTTATTCTTGTGTTTAATCTACAGGTCGAAATGGTTGGGACCGGATCATTTTTCCGATCACTTTCCACATACTGCCCTATTTTGAAGATTCGTTGTATGAACAACTGTACGATGATGTAGGGTATTTTAGAGTAAGCCGTGAAGTGCTTGTGTTTTTATGCGTTTTCCGGGTACTTTTTGCACAGAATTTTGTATTCCATCGCTTTGAATAGAGTCATCGATCTCTACTCTAAGCTAACAAAGCAAGTTGAGATCTTTTGAAGAAAATTTATATCGTCCCTTAAGTATACCTATGCTTTGATTTACGCGACAGCGCTCTTCCACATTTTTTTTACCTTCTCGTTTGCGGCTACTTTTCAAAGAAGCTTCATAAAATTTAATATTTAATTTTGCAACAAATTGCACATAAAACTATCAGCTGCGTATGAAGTGATCAAAGCGATATCGTTAGCAATCAGGAGTTTCGAGAAATGTTTTTATTTTTATTCATCTTCAGTTTGTTCTCCTTAACTTAAACGAATAGCATATTTATACCATTAGCCATTTAGTGTGTTATAAATGGTATGCTGTTTCTGACTTACTCAGGATGCGTTTGGCTTCGAAATACATTTTCATTGGGTGCTACAATCAGTTTTCATTGCTTTGCTTTTCTTCTTTTCCTTTTGAATTATTTAACTCGTAACAACAAAGGAAACCATTTCCTTTTCAATACACAGACCTCAGCTGGAAAAATGTTATTTTCCTTTTTCTTATTTTTCAGATAATCTACAGCATTCTAGGAGGCGAGGCAGTCAAGAAATGTAGCCTTTATTCGAGGCTGCAACCAAAGATATTAGTTGGATTTTTGTGCATCAAGCAAGGCAAACGGTAAAGCGAAGATGAACAAAAGAATAGAGAACACATATTAGTCCGTTGGAAAACATGAAGGCCATGCAAGGTATATCGATATTTCAAAATAAGTCGATATATGAGAAGAGCTCGAAAGAGTGATCCGAAGCAAAATATTTTCAATAAAGTTCGTCCTTGGGTCAAAACACGCTGGTGTACCAAATTAGATCACAATATCTAAAAATATCTCAAGAAAACAAGGAAGACAGCCGGACGTACAAACTTTGATCGATTCAGAAAATGGCTGATAACGATGACGATGACATAATAATAATGATAGAATAAAAGGTAAGTCCATCTTAAGTCTTTCTCGATACTGCATACGTCCTCCCAATTTTAATATACCGTTATACCACAGTAGAGTATAAAACAAATGTATAATTAATACTAAGAAACCTGTATTAGGTATTAGTAACGAAATTGTTTTTATCTCCGACAAATTTTATACAGCTTGGAAATTTTATTTCCATCATACCATCATATCTACGATGACTTTGTGTCTCAAATCCCTACGAGTATCCGAATAACTAAGGATGGTCGGTGCGGTGGAAATACTTTGGTTGTAACTGTAATGAATGCTTATGTAAAGGCAGAACACTTGCCAGCTAGTTTGCGGCATCTCACTATGTCTTTCCCTTTCCATCCGTCTCTCTGATCCTCGCAATATAGAGGACATCATATCCTGAGTGGTTGAAGAAAATAAAAAGAACCGATAAGGCCTCCGATATTCTATACACTCGAGTATTGACTTACTTAGGAACCTTTTTGTACGCCTAAATTCTCATGACTAAAATCAAAATTCGAGTTCTCGCCATAGCGCTTTTAGTCTTTGAAAAACTGAAAAAACGTCTAAATATCTAACATATACTTATACAATAACCCTACATATCGATCGCACATTTTGCACCATCATGTGTGAGGCAAATGTAGAGAAAAGCAAGCCTCAACCGTATTTGAGGTAAGCCTACAATTAGCAGAACAAACATTTTCGGGTTTTGACTTCAACCAATAGAGAGCATTTTCAGCAACTTTGTGGATTACAACCCTGTCTGTTTCTCCCGTATTCAAGAGAGAATTATAAATTTCTTTATGACACTTACCACAAGTTAAGGTTATGCTAATCAGTTTCAATATTACGTGCTGGATTTCGCATTAAATGCACATATACATGGATACATTATATACAATATATATACGTATATATATGTATATATATATATATATCTGTATATCTGTATACATGTATATGTATATAGCCATGGGCCCATAAATAGCATAGTCTTTACTATGAGTAGGATGATTTATTAAGAGGTTTAGAGAAATTAAACTAATTAAAAATAATTACTCGAACATGTAACGTAATCTAAACGAAAATTATTTTATTTAACAATTATGTCTTCTTTATGTTGCATCTATATCCCAGAACTTTCTGTATTTATGGGATCATTTTGTTAAGCGCATTTTTATACCCTACGCCACTTGTGATACAAGAGTACGTTAACTGAGTACAGCAACACCCAGAGGTAAATTCGTCTTTTAATATACCAACCCATTCAGAATCAGTTTTTGAATCGATTTAAGCTTTTCTGTCCATCTTTCCGTCTTGTTTTCTTGTATTTAATGCACAGGTCTTGAGATATTTTAATGCAATTCAATGTTCTGGCCGTGCTTTGCTCCCAAGGCGAACGCTATTGACAATTTTTCAGATCAGACCACTTCCGATGTACGACTTCCGACAACGCCTTATATTGAAATTTCGTTAAATAAATAAGTGAAAGAGTGTAGGGTATTTTATTGTGGGCCTTGTCCCACTATAGTATTTTCACTTTGTTTCAATTTAATTGGACAAATATTTAAAAAAGTTTTAAACTGTGTTATATAATATATAAAATAAAAGTATTTTCCTTTTAAATCTGATAATAAATATTTATTTTTATTTTTTATGACAATATACGTATGTTATTTGTCCATGTACGTGTACACATGCAAAACAAGTTTGAAGGCTAACGTAAAAAATTCAAATCATCTCGGAAATAATTTTTTGAACATTTTTATTGACACTTTCCAGGGCACAATATATAATAATTGGATGCAGGTTTTTCGATTTTCATATGTATGTTGACTTTACCTATAGCTTATCCTTAGATGAATGAAAATTTCTTATTTCTTTTTAATAGACCTCCTTCCTGTATGCAATCAAGAAGCTTAGCTTGAATTTTCTTCCTAAACTGAGATGACAACGCCCCAATGTTTCATATTAATCTTGTCTTGTACATGCGTACGTTTGCATATATGAACATATGAATGAAATTCCAGTGAATCAATTAAATCAATGATGAAATATTTATCATCTCTGACTTTAGTTTGTCCCGTTTGTGTTTTCATTAATTACGTACACATTGACTTTCAATCCTACTCAAGTTCAAAACTGAGAGATGCAATCATCCAGAAAGCAATGTATATATGAAAGCAAAAAGCATTATATACACATATGCATGTATACTGAATATATATACATATACCTATATATATATATGTATATATACGGATGTCTGTTTATATACAGATAATATACAGTTTCTATGTATGTCACAATTTTTTAAACCTGTTACATCGAATTACAGTAGACATCTCTTCTAGACTCTAATGAACTGTTATTAATATGATGTGCAATATGAGCATTATAAGCATAAAGTATATGTAAATGTCAAAAAAAGGAGCGCAAAAGAAACTACACATGGCTTACACCGAACCTCTTTATATCTACAACACATTTGTTACTATTTTCTCATCAATTTTATTGAAAGTTCATTTTCATATGTAACCTGTTAGTAAATAAATTGAAGCCTTGTTTCATGCCTTTTGTGGCAGCCCTGGTCATAAGATAACAAATCCGAAAGTTAACAAACTTTTCACTTGAGATAAGATGCTTGGCTTACGGTTGACCAACATAGATACCCAAAGGTTTACTAACAGATTACAGGAAAAATTTCATCTTTACACTTGTCATCTTCAGATCTTTACTAACTGCGAAGGAGCTCACGAACTGATTTTTAGTCATTTTTTTAAACTTAAGTTTAAACCTAATAAAAGGGGAAAGTGTAAGATCAATCTTACTCGTAAGCAACGTCTTACAGTCGAATTTGGATAAATGGAAATTAAAAGAGATAATGCCATCATCGATGCATACTTCTAGGAGTTGCAAATATTTCATAAACTATGCATACGTCTTAGGCGTCATAACCACTTGATAACCTAATATATCCTCTGCGCTGGCCTGAAGAGTTGTGCTCTGTGATACATATTTTTGATTATATAAATGCGGTTGATTCAGTTAGCAAACTAACTGTCTATGTATATGTAAAAATACAAAAAAAAAAACGGTACAGAAAAAATACTACCATAATAATTTCAATATTGCTTGGATGTGTTATGAAACTAGATATCATTGAATTAGGAAGTTTAAATGAAATGCCGATAAATTTATAATTAGTGAAAATTGGAAATACTGTACATTCGAACACTGATTCCACGTGTTATAATAAACAGCACTATTTGCGCAAACGTGTGTGAAGTAAGATGGCCTGCAGGTAATTAAAATTTTATCATTCTTCTAAAGAGATCAAGGTTTCATCTCCTTACAGTTTCAAAGGCGGATGTGGAGCACATTTTCCTTGAAGTATAAGAAATATCAGAAGAGAAATAGCGTAAAAATAGACCGGACAATAGGTTTTTCGCCAACAGCTTGCGAAAGCCTGGCAAGTGTTTTTAAAGCAAATATATTTTTTATAATAAATTGTTTCAAAGGTTGATTGAATTTCTGCCATATGTTTTTTTGAAAACTTTTGCTCTTAAAATATGATACAAATGTTTGGCAAATGTGGGTCAGTTAGTTATTAATTGCTTGATTGTAATGTATAAGGTATTGATAAGAAAATGAAAACTTGTTAAATACTCCGTTTGAAAAACAGTTTTCTTTTATGGTATTTCCATTTTGCTACAATTTTTATACCCTACACCGGTTTTGGTACAGGTTATATTAAGTTAGTGCGGTCGTATGTAACACGCAAACCCAACTTTTATTATACCGATCATAATCTAAGTTGATCTAAGCCTGTCTGTTCGTCTGATGTCTGTCCATGCAAGTTTTTATTCAAGTTATAGATTGCAATTTTTGAGATATTTCGATGAAATTTAGTACAGTGACGTGTTTTGACCCAAAGATGAACACTATTGAAAATCGTTTGGATCGGTCCACCACTCCCCCTACAACGACCTATTCTGACAAGCCCTTATGAGGCAAAAAATTGTAGTTTTCAGAATTTCTCAGCAAAAATTCGACTAATTTAGGCATTCCCCAATTGGTATGAAAGCTCTGGACCGGCTGGGGCAATTTTTCAACTCCTTCGTATAACAAAAACTGAATTTCATACGACAAAAGGTATAGTTTTCAATGCTTCATGATGAAAATTATATCATGATAGCATTTTAGCATAAAAAAAATAAACAGTAACAAATTTGGATCATCTCGGGCTATTTTTTGATTCGTACCCTAATAACGATTTTCATGAAAATTGATCGTTTGTAGAGCAGAAAAGTCGTACTTTTAATATGTGGCGATGAAAATTGATCCTTAAGAACAATTTCATACATAAATAAGATTTGTGTTAGACAATGCTTTGTAGGGTCAGCCTTGCCCGACTATAGTGTCTACTTGTTTTTCTTACAAGTCAACTCTAAACGCTGAACCTATAACAAATGTGTTATCACTTCTGGTTTAAAGCACTTCACGGGATTTATATTCGAACCATTCATGTTCGTCATTGAATTTTATTTGAATTCACGTGGAAATAGGTGTTCTCTAGTCTTATATAACATTGATGTGTGTAAATATTAAAAAAGTACTTGAAAGAAACTAATGAGGAAAAACTCCATTCTGCCTTAAGCTCAAAACATGTTAGGATACATTTTCGATAACTTACATATTCGATGAAAAACGTTTGGCAAGAAGACATTTTTTTTTAGAAATTTGTAACTCTATCTAACCTCCGCCTTGCCGTTAATGGCCTGTGCTTCGTTAACAACAAAGCTGTGCTTGATGACGTAGACTTTGCATTCATCAAGACACTAATTCAATGAATTTCGCCAAAAATGTTTTGTCAGACTGAGTAATTACGTAAATCACTTGGATAGATCTCTTGTAGATGAATCCAATGAAATAAGAAGATTGAAAAGACATCATAAACTGCGTCTTGCGCTTACAAACTAATTTAACTTTGTTCTTGTCCAAGTTTACATGGTTTCATTCTATTTATTTAAACATCATAACTATATTGTTATACTGCTTCCTTTAACGACAATTGTCCCTGTTTGTTACTTTCCTCATCGTGATAAAACATTTGCTTATTGTCTTTTTGGATAGATTGTAAATTACAAAAAGAAAAAGAAAAAAAAGGATTAGAAGTTACATTTAAGTGAAATAGACTCAGACCTGCTGGATGCGAACAATTTCTTTAGCCTGGCTGGCGCAGTAATATGCTTGGGAATTAACTCATTGTGTTGGGAAGAAATGTATGTAATTTTTTTCTTATCCAAATGTAGCTTTCTAATCAAATTCTTTTCCTTTCAATGATTCTTAGAAACTATTTGTTTTTATTATTTTATCAGTACGCAACTACACAGTTAGCAGAATGTTTTGTATCCTTCCAAACAAGTTGGCATTGCAATCACTTTGAATAATTTTTGCCACTCTATTAGAAATTAACACTTTTCGAGCCGCTTTAGCAATTTTACTCGCAGTCCCATTGTCTACTACACTTGACTATATTACGTATATACGAATTTGGCACTTGTTGATCCATACCTAAGCTTTTGCTACTACTAGCAGTTCTTTTCTTTTCTTTCTTTGTACTAAAACTACTATAATTAATACTGCTACTATTTACACTAGTACTACTAATACTTCTACTTATACTTCGGCTTTAGTACTATTCCTACTTCTACAACTAGTACTAACATTTCTCTTACAACTACTGCTACTACTACTGCTATTTCTGCTACCAATATTACTATTACCACTACCTCTCTTTTTCCCTTTTTTTTTTCTTTACATATAAACAATCATTGAGGGGTTGCTCTGCTACGTAGGTGACACGGCAATGGTCTGAAAAAGGTGGAGAAAGAGAAAGGCCTAGAGAGATGGCCGCAGCCTAGAGAGCATATGTCCCAACTGTAAATGTTATGCCCTTTTCTGAATGAATGTCCACTTTAGCTGCGGCCAAAGCGAATTCTACCGCGGATTGCTATTTTTACTACCACTATTGTTACTACTACTGCTACTACTACTGCTACTACTACTGTTACTACTGCTGCTATTACTACTGTTACTACTTTTACCATGACTTCATTCACTCTTTAATATTTTTTGTTCTTTTATTACACCCCCTTTCGTATCAGGAGATCAATGGCATTTGAGGGCTTAACTTTAAAACTTTAACCCTGACGAATACATAATAAGCTTCGTGCTACAGTCGCCAGAAAACTAGCAAATAATTACTAGTTTCGCACTACGCATAATAACTACGCTGCAAGCAGCACAAAAAAGAAACGCAGACTAAACAGACTAACAAGTCCTCAATGTCGATATAATGGTAACGCTAACATCCCATGACAAAAAGCTGAAACTTAACGTAGCTCGGCCAGGGTCTTCGGATCAAGATCAAAGGTATTTTCCTTAACTCGTAGTTTTCGAGGGGATTGGCAAGCAAAACAAAAAAAATTCATTGTCCTGCTGCTGATTTACGTTGGCTATGAAACTTCATTTTATTGCAAGAAGTTTCACTATTGAAAGATTTTCAATAGCAGAACTTCCGTCTGATTTAGAAGATAATATTTACTCTTCTAACTGGATTTGTTTCTAGGAATAATTTGACAAAGTAGTTTAAGGCTTCACTAGAGCTCATGGGCACAGACAACGTTTTGAAATGATCGTTTACTCCTTCAAAAGTATAGCTCCAAGAACTTCTCAACTAACTATATTTTAATGTAATGGATTGCTTATATAGGTAGCCATGAGATTCTTAACGGGTAGTAAGTTATGCTACAATTTTCTTATTTAGGCCTTAATTTGAAGTGAAAAGTGGCTCATGTTAACATTTTGATATGCATATATATATTTATATATTATATTTAAATTTGTTTATGCATTTCTGCATACAAGTCTCCATAAATACGTGCAAGCATTCACACGTAACGCGTAATTAGAATCTGAAAACAATTTTATGTTGATTGGATGGTGCAGGGTAGCATTTGCGTGACGGAAATTAAGTTGTCATTTGCATGTAAAATCATTCATTAAAAGAAAACTGAACGAAAGTGCTGACCTATTCTCTCTCAAAAAAAAATCCGTTTCAGGGGTTTCCATTAAATAACAACAACAAGGAAATATAATAACAATAAAAAGGTTTGCATAATACTTACACTTGAAAAAACCATGGAAAAAAAACTTTACACAGAACTATGTCTATTGAATAAAATATTACATTAGTGGACATTTCAATTAGCTCTATGCAACGTAGCAGGCAAAGGTTGTCAACACTTTGCAGAACCGTAGACGATATTAGTACAATCATAGAGTAAGTTAAAGTGTTTTAAAAACTATTTCGAAATGTCAACAATTTTACAATATAATCTTCATTTTTAATTCGTTTAATTTTTTCAGTTAATTAGTTAATTTTCTGGTACGTTTCAGTCTTCAGTATCTTTGTTTCTTCTTTGGTTTAATTTCTCCTATAAAAGTAGATATTGGAAAAAGAAAAGCAAAAAATCTGATAAAATCCTTACCCGCAATTACATACAGAAAATGAGCATTTGGGTCGTAAAGCGAAACTTGAGAGAAACTCTTTAAAAATGCCGAAAAAAATGTCTTTCCAGTCGATTTACGCTTAATGAGTAAGAGTTTTGTGTTCATTTTTAAAACGAATTGTCGTCACTCATGTTGGCGTATATCAAGCCAATGAAATGAAATAATGTGTTAAGGAGTTTCGAATATTTTTTTTTATTCAGGACGTACAGGACTATTCTCGGAAGATTCGCTAAACTGAATAGCAATTTCATGTACCTTCTAAAATGCGAATTGTCGGCAACAGGACATCTCAATACATTTCACGCATCCCATTGCTGTACAACTATTAGTAGCGAGCATTTCACCTGAATAAATCACATGCTGAGCTGAGTAAGCTTTTCGAAAATTTCGTAAACTTAAGATGTGATCATGTAACGTCTAGCACTCTATACCTAAAGTAGTAAAGAAAGTGAAGAGAAAGACGGACGGACGGGAAAATGACATTTTAGCTGAGATCGTGTATTTTCCAGCATTCTGTCCCTAAACTCATCTAAACGGTGATTGTAAGTCGAGGGAAACACGGACGGACGGACAAGTGGACACTGCAAAATCATTTGAATATCTTCTTAATTAGTAGGGTTCCCGATGACTTCATTTGTACTATCTTCATGCACTGCTTACAAACGCCATTTGTCATCACTGCAAACGGAATGACGTTTTTAGTTTGCTTTCATTTCTTAATAGCATTCATAAAAATTTATTGATACGCTCTTGCAGACATAGGAACCGTAATGCATAAGGTATGTGTAAACACTAAGTGTATGTGAATTGATAGATATATTTATATTCCATGTTCAATTGCTAAGAGAGATAACTATCGGTCATTGCACTGTGTTAGTAACACAGTACGACCATAAAAAACGTAATTTAAAAGCATTACTTAATTAGTTTCGTAACATTTACTAATTTAACATTAGCTGGCTTCCCGTTCTTTTAGTTTTTTTTGTTTTTTTTTTTTCAACGAGGAAAAAAAACTAAAAAATTTGTTTTCGCCATAAAATAAATCTTAAATAAAATTGAATTATAAAATAAGTCCATACGTTTAGCACAAATAGTTTACTCTAAATCAACTCGTAACAAGTTTGCGATGGTTTATTACCAGCAAATAATGTTTACTGCATCAAATGGGTCACTGTGAAGTTTAAAATTGAGTGCTTAAGTTACCAACATCGTTCGGCCAAGTTAAACTCCACTAAACAAATATTCAGTTCAGTAATCACTACGCTTACCTTTTCTTTATTTGTAGAAAATAAGGATAACAAGTAATAAGTTGGCAAATACAACTTAGCTGCACAAATGAACTGACTACAAGTTTGATTTGGCCAAAGTTGCTGGTAATAGTTCGAGATAGAGATCGCTACGCTTACATTAATAAAAACTTATCTCTATGGTTTGTTTTATGTATTAAGACACAATTAAATCCGATTGATTTTTCTTAACCTTGTTTTTTTTTTTTAATTTTTACTTTTCCCGAGACATTCTCCATTTACTTTAAGATATTTTTCCATACCTTTGAAAACATTTTCCATAAAATTTTTGCCATTCATCTGTTTTCCCGAAAGTCTCCTCACAACTGTCGTCGCCTGTAGCGATGTTATGTAATTCGTTTGAAGCGTAAGAAGGAAGACATGGACTGTATAAAACCCGATGAACGTTAACTAAAGCAAGTCAATCATTAAGCGGGTGACGGTCCACCATCAAATAAGCTACTCCACCCTACACCCTACACATATAACGAATTGCAAAATAAGGCATTATGTGGAAAGTGATTGAAAAAGTAGACCGATCTGGATCACTTTGAACACCATTCGTCCTTGCACCAAAACACCTTAGTGTGCGAAAACTCATCAAAGTATCTCAAAATAAGCTACGTCACCCTATACCCTACACATATAACGAACTGCAAAATAAGGCATTATATGGAAAGTGATCGAAATAGTAGCCTGATCTGGATCACTTTGAACACCATTCGTCCTTGCACCAAAACACCTTAGTGTGCGAAAACTCATCAAAGTATCTCAAAAATTGCGGCAGATACGTTGAGCAGAAGAAAACAAAGCAGACAGACAAGTTTAAATCGATTCATAAAGTGATTCTGAACCGAGCTGTATAACAAAAGATGAGTCTACCTCAAGTTCATCTGGGCATTGAATACATTCACGCAATCTTAATATATCCTTGTATGGTAGGGTGTAGGTGTAGGTAGGTGTAGGGTATATTAAAATGTTATAATTCTTCGAGATTTATGAATGAAATTTAACTGTATTCCTGGTACTTTTTGGTCAGGATGGTAATCAAAAATCAGGAAAAACAATCTTTTTTAACGACCAACGGTAAAGCAATCAGTCTAATGCTTCTATTTTCCTGGAGCATCCTTGTGAAGTTTACAGGTCGACAATAGTCACTGTGGGGCCGGATGAGTGTTGAATATGATGAAAGTGGTAACGATTCGATAGATGCAATTTTGCCACTACAGTCATTGGTTTGTGAAACCGTGACTTTATTCCACTGCGCGTAAACAGCGCAATTAGTTGGAAAATAGTTTTTCGCCCCAAACTTTTTATGCAAAATAGCGAATGTTTGATGACTTTAGAGCGTCAGTTATTTGTTGCAACTACATCATGTAAAATACATATCAGCACTTTTAATGGCGTAACCACCCGCTTGTGG
The DNA here is from genome assembly GCA_000688715.1 of Glossina pallidipes. NCBI lineage: Eukaryota > Metazoa > Arthropoda > Insecta > Diptera > Glossinidae > Glossina > Glossina pallidipes. The sequence continues at coordinate 860,148 of KK499790.1, read as the reverse complement.
GTGCTCACTACGTTTAGCATCATTGCCGTCGGTCCCATTTAAAATCGGTAAACTATGAACTAATTGTTGTTTTTAATGGAAAATAGTTAACGTAACACTTTCGAAGCGAACGCTAAGCTTGGGCGATGTGTTTTCTCCTCGAAAAGCAAAGTTTACTTAACTCATAACAACATCATTTCCCCGTCGGTTTGAAAATAACAAAGGTATCGTCAATAGAATGACTGTAACTTGTAATAAAGTAACATGAGGGGAGGAATGGCACCTTCTAAAAACGACGTGGGTTTTTTTTTGTTAGAGGGAACATTCATGTAGAGCATATATTGCCTGATGTATTATGTGAATGTTGTGGGGCGTTTGCGTAAAATTATGCAGCGGAGTTTTGGGCAAATAATTCTTGGCTTTTGCAAGACGAGAATACATCCTTTAACTACCATAGCTCTTCAAGACCTTTTCATCACAATTTCAACTCATAATGTTTTGCAACCTCTCTCTTCGTTAGACGAACTTCCGGCTATTTTCCAGGCACATCCAGGCACATTGTTTTAAAGCAACTGCATGACCGAAGCTGAATCGGACAATGAACTTCGGTACATAAACGAAAGAAATACTAGCATTTACTTCGTCACAAACATCAACTAGGGTGCTGTGAGCTTAAGAAGAAAACTGCACCTTCAGATAATAACGCGCGAATTAAATGGAATTAATTTTTTTTAATTAATTACTTTTGAATCATAAGAATAGAGAGACGAGCTAAACGAGCCCGACCAATATTATTTTAAAAATATTAAGCTTTTTGTAAATAAAATAAATATATTTAATATTCCCGTTACATTTTGATCGTATGCTTACTTATATTAAAATTGGTACGAACTTAGTTGCCCTTCTTTCTCATATGATCGTTTGTTTCTATACCCAACACAACTTGTAAAGCAAGGTTCAGCCTACAGACCGCAATTCTTGAGATATTTTGACGAAGTTTGGTACACTAATGTGTTTTGACCGAAGAACAAACGTCATTGAAAATAAGTCGGATCGGATCACTTTATCGATCACTTATCATACAATGCTTTATTTTCAAAAGTCGTTATAAGGAAAACTGTAGGTTACTGTAGGGTATTTAATGGTGAGCCGTGCTTCTACTTATTCAAAATATTTTAGGTGTATTTCAGTGAATAATTCAGTGAAATATTAAAATTAAAAATAAAATCATTTATGTCGAACTTAATGCTATTTATCAGCTTTTTAATTACAACTTGTGTTTGTTAAGCAACAACATTTAAACAAAAAAAAGAAATATATATATATATATATACATTTTTATGAAGATATATCTATGCACAGGCATGTGACTATATTCCGGCTAATTAAAACTGAAAAAAACAAAATGTATTTGAAACGCTGAAGATGTCCGTTTCATAACGATAAACAATAGACGCTCACTCTGCAATGAACAGAAGAAGATTTTTAAAGATTATGAAGTTCGATGTAAACGACATCATTGCCCTATTAATTAACGATAGCATCGAATTTATTGCAAATTTATTTTTATATTCTATCAACTTTTTTATTAACAATAAACACAAACATACCGTTTACGCTCATATTTAAATATGACTTATGTATACATATATATATATTTATATATATATATATATATATATATATATATTTATATGTATGTTTTATATAGAGTAGGATGTAGACAAAAATAGATACAAAGTGAGACAGACAGTCGAGAAAACAACAAACGCCTTAAGACGTGTCTTAAGCTTGTGAAGGAAATACAACACCGATGAATAGAGAAACTAAGAATTAGAAATCTCGATAGAAATTTTTTAATAATAAGGGGATAATTCGAAAAAAATGACATAATCACCCTTTATATATAAAAAAAAAAAATGCTTGAATAAAATATGAATAAAAGAAAAATAATTGAGAAATAGTTTGAAAGTAAAGTAAATTGAGATTCAAGCAAGAAAAAGTTTCTTCCTAAATGGAAATATCTCGAAGTATGTGTGTATAAGTATATACGCTTAAGAAAAAGCAGAAAATATCGTAAAAATAAAGAGTGCTATCGTCTCCTATTTCAATCTTTTATAAGACGCTTTAACATCTTATTACACTTAGCAAAGACAAAGCTTCGCTTAGAGCATGAGATCCGAAATTCTTCTAATGCTTTGCATTCATAAATTTTGATAAATTGATAGTCAAGCGCTATTTAAAAACAATTTCGTGTACCTTATCAAATAACATTCGGAGATTAGAAGGAATCCAACGCCTAACTAATCAAAACTGCACCTAAATTATATCAAAAAATTCGATTGGTGATAAACGGGCAAAACAGACACAAAAGTTTTACACGTTTTAGGGAAAGTATCCTCAAAATCCTGAAATTAATTGTAGGCGTGATTGCTCCCAAGCTTTCATGGATCTTATTGAACATTTCAACTTTCTATTGCAATTCTCTTAGCGGTAAGATTTTCATCAATGACATGACGATGTTCGGACGAAAATTGCCAAGTCATCTCAAAAATCAAGCTATCCAAGAATATATTCGAGCTACCAACCTTCGGAATATCCATTAAAATACCCTCTTCCGATCCTTCGATTGCTTTGCTAATTCTAGACGTGCCTTGGATAATTTTCGCACTGTTCTTGTAAAGAATTTTGAGGAATGTTTGTTACAGACTAAGGCCGTCACAGTGTACTCTTGGCTGGCGACGTATTAGGTTTATTCTCAAATGCTGCCCTCTGTGTAACTTTCTGTCTTAATTTCGAAACTATTGTCAGTCTAATCACAGACGATAAGCAAACGATCAGGCGAACATTCTAAGCTGGCTAAGTCGGCGCCTAACAAACCCGATCTTACCCTACTGAGCCCTACATATACTTTTTGTGATCCCTACAAATTCTTCTTGAAGTAACAACCGGAGGGATGAATTTAGTAGATCAGCGTTCTTGGGTGGTAAGTGTAAACAAAAACGTTTCATATCATGAAAATTCTCAAAATAATTTCTATACCGAAAGGTTTTCATGAATTTAGTCGAAAAGTTGACAGTTGCTTCAGGTTCTAAAAACAGCATCAATGAAAGAGAAAAGAAATTAGTTATGATTTATGTCAAATATTGTTCACAACAAGCACGTGCATCACTGAAAATTATACATTAGAGCTTAAACCACAGCACGCGTGTTAGTTTCGGTGATGAGTAAGTATGTCACCATAAGTCTACTAATACCATAGATACATAACATGCCGAAAGTATAACATACAATAACGTGCTTACGCGCATAGCTTGCGCGGGGAATGACGACATTAATCTAACGCATCCGAAGAGATTATAATATAATTAACGGAATGTTGCATAAAATTGAGCATATTTTTAATATTTCGATCATGAAGGCTTACGATGAGAAGGATAAGAACTAATTTTAGATTCTATATGAAATTCAAAAATGATCCGATCCAATATATTTTTAATATGGTCCGCTGTAGATTGAACGAAATAATGCTTGGGCAGGCTTTAGATAGATAGACCGACTTAGAGATTTAAACCCATTCAGAGAACGGTTCGAGAAGAAAACAAGTAAAAATACTATAGTCGGGCAGATCCTATCACTCAATACTACATCTACATCACTTTGCCTAACACAACATTTCGCGTCTAAAAATTATACCTCGTTATCATGTGAACGCTTTCTTTTCGTGGGAACCTTTACATGAAATTCGGTCCAAAAAATAGAGATGTTTGGTCCAGATCCATATTTTCTGCAACAGCTTTTATATCAAATAACTATGAAGGATCGATTTTCGTCATAACATATTAAATATTGGATGTTTTTGCAACGCAAAGATTTAGCTTTGGCAGCAACAGTTATATGGGAGAGAGCGCAGACTTGTTTGCCAATTGGTAGTGAACGGACAAACAGACAGAAAAACGGGCAAACTAAAATAATTCTGAATCGATCAGTTTAATAATAGATAGGTCCATGTTAGGTCCTTCCATTCGTTGCCTGTGTTCGTACAAACACAATATAACTCCCCCCCCTTTTCAAATCGTTTGACATAATAAAATTTGGCTTTATATTAAATAGCTCTGGGCAAAGAGGTACGAAGAGTAAGAGATGAAGTGGTCCATTTCTCTCGCGAACAGTATTTTGCCTGTAAAAAAAGTGGTTCTTTTTCTATATGTTTGTCTTTTTCAAATTGAAAAACTCTCGTGACTTCGTAAATTACTGAGGAATGTAGAAGAAGTGTAAAGAAGGTTTTGAAGACCTTTAAAAGACCCCCTCGCTGTCGGCTATGGCTGTTGACGAAAAAGTTCTCCCCAATACAACCACATGATATCTATCGAGAGTAAAATAATCGGAAAAGGAATAGATTTAGAAAGTCCTGGGAAGCGCCAGCATTCCGCGTTCATTCTTTCTGTTTGTTAAGTTGCAACTAATGCTGGATTGTAAAATAGGGATTTTATTATCCTAATTGGTCGGCAATAATTGTCGTTCCTTTGATCAGCATATCGTTTTACAGGATTTCTAATGTTTATTACAATTTTATGAGGCGGCAAGATTAAGTTCTCCGACACTAAAAGCGATAGATCCTTCGACTACTTAAACTTTCGGCAACAACTGTTCTAATCTTTAAGATCTAACGCGTGAAGCTTTTGCGATATCAACAGGCAAAGTATGCAAATGCTTTGAAGATTGAAGACCGAAAAATTTAGGTAAGCTTTGGCGCAGAGAATTGCAAGCAAGAACTAATATACCGCCCAACTGATGAATAAAGAATAAAGAAATGAGAATAAGGGTACAATATCGATACTTAATGTCATGTCTGAGATGAGAATACACGACACAACGACTGCGGCATAAAGCAAGCAAAGGGCAATAATAAAAGCAACAGCAATTTTAAAAGTGATATGAAAAAAAAAAAGACAAAAACAAGGAACAAGAAAAAAAATAAAAATTATTCGTAAATGTCGGTATGAATATATATATGTGGATATATATATATGTATGTAAACATAAAATCGTACTACAGCCTGTATCAATGTGAATTTGTGTGTTAGTGTGCATCGGTAAACAAACAATCGAACACAAAGCAAATGAGTAAGCAAAGCAAAGAAGAGGAGCAGATTGGAATTCGTCTACAACGAACATTATGAACGTGAAATACATTTTAGAGTATGTCGCGTTTCTGTGTGTGCTTGCGTTGATGTGTTCGTGAGAGACGCGGTGTGTTTACTTGATTGATGGAAAGATTAATTTTCTATTTACGCGGGGTGTCCTGTGATTCGTGTTGAGTTAAAATAAAAGAGAAAAGACAAAAAAAAAAAAAACATGTTTTTTAAATAATCCTTTCGACCACTTATGGTAGCCCACACTTGAGCGTAGCTAAGGCAAGCCAGTAAACACTTATCGCAATACACAAAGTTTAAGGCCGACATCAGGTTTTCATTTTATTACTTTTATCGTTTGTATGGAAAGAAATTTAAAATTAACCAGCAATTAAGTTAACTTTAAAGCTCAACACTTTTTATATAAACATTTTTGCATTGATATCTGGACATGTGTAGCACACACACACACACAAACACACACGATAACTGAATATTTATTTATTCATCATATCGAACGTAGCCGCCAACGCACAACGACAAACTGCAAACAAAAAAAAATTCTTAAAGAAGCAAAACAAATCTACTCAAGCCCTAAACGCATAGATATTTACTTCATATTTACAAGAAAGAAAAAAAGAAAAAACAATGTTTTAATTAAATAATTTAAAGCAAATTGAAGAACACATTTATCTATAGAATGCTGGTAAAGGCATTTTAATGATATCATCAAAACTGTGAAGAGTTAGGCAATGGTCGGTATATCACCATCAGTCAGTCAGTCAGTCAGTCAGTCATGTGAGACTGAGCCGTCGCAGCGTTAAATCCACCCCCAAAAATCCTTTCACAAGAAGTGGAAAAGCTTCGAACTAATGTGCATGCGTTTTAGTTTTTCATATTTTACTCTTACGGGAAAAATTCCTTAAAACTTACTTTATTTGGCTGGTTGGATGGCTGCTTGGTTGGTTGGTTGGTTAGGTTAGTTTACTACTAAAAGTATATGACAACTTTTCAGATTTTATCGATGATAATATATAAGCACAAGGTAAGTGAATATATTTAAATCTGATAAATGTTCGCCTTTTTTTCTTTCCTTTTTTTTTTTGTTTAATTTTTATTTGCCGTTTTTTCTATGTTTTACTTCTTTCTCTCCGGTCTACGTAGCGTAAATTTTTGCAGCAACTACTCTGCACAGAAAACGCAACAATGTACGAGAAACACAATCCAATTGCTATGGGTGTGTGATACGTATCCTTTTTTTCTTCCTTTCTTGTTTTTTGTTGTTGTTGTTGTTATTGTTATTGTTAATCGCAGGTTTTCTCTTTTATTTTTCCTTCTTTTTTTTGTTTTTGTTTTTTGCCGTTTGCTCTCTTCTCTATATATTTTATTATTTGTTTCGGTTTTCTGAGTACACGACGATGTATCGCATATTTTTATCACTCGCACGCTTTATATATTTCTTTCCGGGTAATAATGGTTGGTTTTCTTTGCATTCAATATCATCATCATCATCATTATCATCGTCATCATTATTGTCGTCATTACTATTATCATCATTATTATTGTGAACGTAGTCGTTACAATCACCAGCTGCCCGCTTGTTACCACATTTGTATACCTTTTTGGCCTCTACATAGATACCAATAATTTTTGGAAAATTTTCAGATGCAACTTTTTTCACTTGTATATTATCTATCTGCACATGCATACGATGCGTACAAAATACATTCAATAAAATTCACACATATTCCTCGTATACATACACATCTTTTTATTTTTTTACTTTTTTTCTCTCATTTTTCTTTTTCCCCAAAATTTTCTAACATCAGACAAACATTTCATTTGAACTTTGCCTCATTTAAAGCTCAGAGGTTTTTGCATTTACTGCTTTAATATTGAGAAAAGGCAAAAAAAAAAAAAAAAAAAAGGAAAAAAGGAGGAAGAAGAAGAAAAAGCAGAAATGAAGAAACAAAAAAACAAAAAAAACAATTTTTAACTTCTCGCGATTCCCAACTTTACAATTTTAAGTATTATATATTAACACGGGCACACAAACACGCCGAGACAAAACGCACACACGTACTCACACTTGAACATTGAAGTGATGTTTGTGTATGTGTGTGTGTACTACCTTTTTCTTTTTTCTTGTTGTTTTTGGTTAAAATTCAATTTTGTTTGTTTGACAAATAGAAGACAAAAATCTGGTTTGTCCGCTTAAAGGGAAAATATCCGCGTTATTTTATCTACTGCGTGCAACGCGTTTCAAGTCGGAGAATACACTGAATGCAACTTCGAGTTTGCTTCAGATACAAAGCGAACACCAATTCTGTCGGTATCTTTTTGTACGATACGTTACGTGCTCGTGTTCTCTAGAGTCCACAAAATAACAACAACAACAACAACAACAACAACAACAGCAACAACAACAAAACACATTAAACCTTACAGGCTTTTACGCTCTAACATTAAACAAGTACATGTGCACACACACACACACACACGCATACACAAACATAAGCACACAATTCATTTCGTCCAAACACTAACAAAGACGAATAGCATACTTTTCTGTATGAACCCAGCACTGCCTTAGCTCTATGCATGTGTTTGCGTATGCGTATGTTTGTATGTTTATTGTTTTTTTTGTTTTTTGCTTTTTTACAAGAACGTGTTTTAATGAAAATACTCGGGATTTGAACGGATACAAATAACAAAAGCATTTTTTTTTATCCGTCAAACCACTCTACAGTGGTTTCTGCTTAGAGACGCTTAAGGCCCTTTTGATGACGAGACAAAATCGGTTTTGTACTAAATAAAATTCACTTTATAAGGATAGTGCAAGTGAAGACAATAACTCAAAATATTGCTAGCGCTCACCGAACAGCGCAATTGAACATTATGGTAAGACATTTGCGCAAGGCGATCTATCACCAGACTTCGAGATGCATTAGATATAATGATGTCTTCGCTAGAAGCAACCAGCGCGATACAGTAGCAGTTATAGTTGATTGTTACAACTAGGTCTTGGTCACGAACCTAATAATGTAAACAACAATCATAATTTCGTGTAGCAATCGTAGCATAATATTCCATGAGAAAATAACCCATCATTTTTCTTTCAATAATCGGCTTAGTTGTTAGTAGCGTTCTTCAGTAGTTTCGTTAGGTTAGAGCGGAAATCCGCTACCATCATCTTGTCCCTCCAGGGACAATCCAGGCATACCATACCAGGCATTGGGAAATTCTACTCTATGTCTGGTAAATTAGTGCAAATTTGTCCATAGCAGGGCCTCACATTACGCACAAGAGACATACCTATCTGACGTTGGACGCCTGGCAGCACTACGCCGTAGTAATGCTACAGTGAAGCAACTATTTTGTTTGTAAACAACAAAGTTATTCGATTTCTATTAAGAAAATTTCACTGCTGCTCATGGTTCATCACTAGAGGAGCACTTTGTCTTATGGCTGCCGCTAGGACTGTGAATGCCACCATATTCAGCTTTCTATTTCAGTGTTCAGCTGGAGAAAGGGCTACGAGAATTTATCCAACAATTGCGCTTAAAAAAACAAGAACCGGATTAAACTCATTAGTTGAGCGCAGCAATGCATTTTCGGACAATCTTTATAAGATTGATGACTTGACAACAACTTCTTAAACAAGTAAGAACATTGTAGTCGAGCAAAGCCGACCATTAAATACCCTGTGCCACATTCTCTAACACAATTCTTATTTTTATTATAGAGCACAAAAATTATATCGTATTTTTATATGAAGACATATTTTTCATGGGCGTATTTATGGAGAAGCGGGCCCAAAACGCAATCCTTACATAGGGCAGGACCCAAAAATAGGCGTAGATGGTCCAAATTTTGTAGAGTTCATTTTTATATGAAATAACTATAATATTGTGGATCACATATTAAAACTTAGACTTTTCTGCTCTACAAAGGATCAATTTTCGTAAAAATCCTTAATAGGGTAGGATTCAAAAAATAGACCGGGAGGGTCAACGTTTAATACAGTTAATTTTTTATGTTAAATTACTATTATGATATAATTTTCTTCATGAAGCATTAAAAATTATACCTTTTTATATGAGGAGGTTCAAAAACTGCCCCAGCTGGTTCAAAGTTTCCATACAAATTTAAAATGCCCAAATACTACTACTTAGCCAATTTTGCTGAGAAATTTTGAAAATTGCACTTTTTTTTCGATATAACCACTTTTCATAATAGGGCTTTATATGGGGAGTGTTCGAAACAGTGGACCGATCCCAACCATTTTCAATAGCGTTCGTCCTTGGGCCAAAGCATGTCAGTGTAACAAATTTCATCGAAATATCGCAAGAACTGCGACCTACAGGTTGAACACAATATTTTCATGGACTGACGGACAGAGGTCAATGCAGGTAACGATTATGAATCGCTCGGTATAATAAAAGGTGGGCCCATCTTAAGCCCTTTTGCTTGTTACATACGGCCTCACTAAGTTAATATACCCTGTACCACAAGTGGTGTAGGATATAATTATTAAAATTCGTATATTAAATGCTTACCTTTTCCATAAACTAGGAGTTTAAAATATATAACGATCTGATATACGTCTTTATACCCTACACCTTTTGTAGGACAAAGATATAGTAAGTTTGTGTAGCAGTTCTTGAGATAGATACACCTCTAGTCCAGGATCCATTTCTTAAGCGTTCTTACCTTGTGTGTCTGTCTATCCGTCTTCTTTGCTTGTGTTCAACTTACAGATCGTAAGTTTTGAAATATTGGTCCAAGGACGAACGCTATTGAAAATGATTCAGATAGGGCTACTCCCCATATAAGCCTTGTTTTGAGAAGCCATTATTTGAATAACTGTATTAAGCGCAGTATGGTAGAGTGTTTAATGATGTGGCGTGTCTCCCTATAGTGTTTTTATTATAATTACTGTTTTTCCCCTAACGCCACTTCATCTGGTTAGCGGATTAATGATAATTGTCTTCCAATTCATTAAATTTTCGCCTCCTTATAAAAGGCGGGCCAATCCTAGCATTAACTTTGCGTAATATCGTCATCAACGAATAAGCGCATATTACTAAGACGCACATTACTAACATCAATGCATGTTACGTGAATTTGAGAGAAAAACGATATGACACCAATCACGTCCTCTCTTGAAAATTCTAAGCATTCGAAATCTAAGCATTCTCTTAATGTTTTCTTCAACAAAAGTCTCTTTGTAATAGTTGTCTGAACATTTCTCATGTTAGGGAAATTAATTATATCACTCGCACAATCTGTTCTAATAGTTTATTACTCCGCGAAAGAATCACTAAATTACGTAGAACGATTGTCAAACCAATCTATCAAAGTTCCTTTATCTTCTTCTTTTCAATACCTCTGTCCAGTAACTAATGGTAGGGTCAATAAGGTATGCATGTTAAAGCGTAAATATGTTGCATCGCATTTGAATCATTGAACAAATTCATGGGCAACAAAACATATAAAAATCAAAGTGTAACAAATCGCTCTTTACCGACTAATTAGAGGTTAATTGGGTGCACTTAACATAATGGTATAAAAAAGAAAAATCTAAATTTTACAGAGAATCGTGAACACCCATCGGCTGCCAACATGGTGTTTTTGCCAACTAACGGCGCCTTGATCGTTATGTCCATCACTGAAGGACGATGATATAATAAATTTTTCTTTTCATTCGTAATTTCTAACGACGTTCACGAGAGATTGTATAAAATAAATTCATGGAATGATATACAGACTTCACCACTGCCGTTATATATGTTCTCGATTAGATTACATTAAATTAGTTGACTTTGCCAACATAATGACCGTTTACTCGTCCATTTTGATATTGGAAAGCTCACGAAGATTGAATGAATGCTTAGGACAGCGTATACATTTCTTGTTAATATCCGTAGACTGATGTGATCAGTCCGCAACGACTATTGCAATGTTTGACCATCTCGCAGCTTGTAGGTCGTTTTTGGAGTGCCCCTGTTCGCGAAAATCGTAAAAGGACAGTCGCATAAATTTTTAACTCCTACACATACATACGGATCGAGCTTAAAAATGCACAATCTAGTCCAGACAAAAACCCATAACTTGCTTGATGTGAAACTTTGGACAAATATTTAGCATGGCCGTTGTACGATCGTTTACGGCTGCAAAAATTGAGATTTTAAACGGTCCTAACCTAAACCTAACGCCACAGATTACCTTTGAAATTGAGTGCTGTGGATTTTTTGTACAACAACATTGCAAGTAAGTGTTGGTCATCAAAGATTTGGCGAAAACCTGGTACCTTGTAACTTCTCAGATAAACAATGTAGTCGAACAGGGACCATAGGTAGGGCAAGGTGCCGTCGGAGTTCAGGCCTAATATACCGCCCCACGCCCTTATTCAGATAAGCTCTGTCTGTTCGTTCTGTCCTTCGTCAAGGGTAAAAACATGTGTTTTCTTCTCGTCTGTTGTATCTTAAGATCTGATTGTCGTAAGTTGTTAGTTCTAGTTGGAGAATTGTAGAAGTGCTCTACTTTTTTCAGCGCATATTTATGAGCAAATATGACGCATTTGTTAATCTAATTTGAAAAAAAAATGAAATTTCAATCTTTTGCGATCCGGGAACTGTGCAATAGACAGAGGTAACAAGATAAAGGCAAACCCATATATGAATCAGTGAAGCAATGAATGGTGACTATGTTGAGCAAAAGCTTCAATCACCTCAGACTCAGACAGTGAGAGTGAGAAAAGTCAAGTAAAAAACGTTATGTTTTCGGAAGAAGCTGATAGTTAAATACCCTACAGAAATTCTTATTTCATTGTCGTGATAAAACACTAAAGATTCTGTCCTTGTTCCACATAAAAGCATATTTTTCGTAGGACGCGTTAAAACGGGCTCAAAACATGAATTGAGAACAAATTTAATACTAATTTTTGGGTCGCTACTTATTCTCCTCAAGAACCATTAAAAATCATTCTTGATTACCGTAAAAGGGCTTATCTCACTTGAGATCCCTTATAATGGGTCGGATTGCAAAAAGTAGATCTATGGAGTTGAAATCGGATATAATTTCTTTGCATGTGGAAAAACTATTATGGAGAAATCGTTATTATAAAATAAACTGTTTCACTTTAACACGGTTTCTTTGCGCACTGACAGCAAGTATTGTAAGTGAGTAATAATAAGTAGTAAGTAATAACTATACGCAAACAATAAGGCGACACATTTAGGGATCCATATGTTTTTGGTCTTCTTCTTCTTGGACCAAACAAGCATAATCGAACATAAATTCTTCTTTCTTTAATTTTAAGTTTTAGTCTAGATTTTTGAGTACATAATGAAAAGTGAAATAGTCGTAAAGGAAAACCCCTAAAAATATAACAAGTTGTCTGTGATGGGATTCAGATAATCCTTAATGCGAACTTTTGTCAATATTTTGTACTCACCTTTGTTGAAAATTGTGAAAAAATTTTATAAAAAAATCTTTTTTTAAATCAGGCTTTATGAGGGGACCAAGTTGCTACTATTTCGTTGCATACTAAAATACGTGAACCGCATCGTACATGCGTACGCACAGAGCAGCTGAGACTCAGAATCGCAAAAAATGAGAAAAGGTACTAGGTATGACTCAAGCCCTTTTTAACAGGTACATGGAATATGTACACCAGGGAATAGACAGATAAATTGACAAAAGTCGATTCAGTGAATGGACCAAAGTCCCTCGATATATTAAAAGGTGCACTTAAGCTTTAAGTCCTTCTGAGTGCATAAACTTAATACACCCTGGACTACAAGTGGCGTAAAGTATAAATAATTCGATAGACATTTTTATTTCCAGCTTAAAAGCTTAAATCAAGGTCTAGGTATGACTCAAGCCCTTCTTAACAGATACATGGAATATGTACACCACGGAATAGACAGACAAATCGACACAAGTCGATTCAGCGAATGGACCAAAATCGCTCGATATATTAAGAGGTGCACTTAAGCTTTAAGTCCTTCTGAGTGCCACATACATCCGCATAAACTTAATACACCCTGAACTACAAGTGGCGTAAAGTATAAATAATTCGATAGACATTTTTATTTCCAGCTTAAAAGCTTAAATCAAGTCTTCCAAAATACTTGCGCCTTGCCTATATCGTATCTGAATTAAGTTCTAAATTTAATTTTTTCACTGCTATCGGCTCCTAAGTTTTTGTATGTTTGCAAAGACAAAGATATATGCACGTCTTAGATCGTTTTAAAAGTATTCTTGCTTGTATGGATTGAAACGTCTCTCAAAATATTACAAACGAAATAAGAAATTTACCTATTAATATAGCAGATACTTTCAATTTCTTGCTACGGTATGACTATTGTCGTACTGAAGTAAGAACAAGATATCTTTTGCGAAAAAGGCCTGAAGGTAACTTTTTGTACAAGCTGTACCATGATGGCAAGCATGATGCCTATTTGCACTGTAACTGGTAACAATTGAAGAAAAGATTCTTGCGGAAGTCTTTTGAAAACAATATGACACACAAACTTTAGGTCTATTTGTTGTTGTCTAAATTCAACGAATCTCTTTGCATAGATCATTGCATTGCGACATTATTTAATTTAATTTATGAATTTTATTTGACATCACCTATATTCTATTGAATGGAAAGCAGGCAAAATGAAAGAAAAAAAATGAAAAAAAAGAAAAGAGAAATAGAAGAAAAAATAAAAATTGCACGATAAATTTATTTACAAATAATCGGATTAAAGGCTATGAATACTTTTACATCCGTGCATTATGCTAACTGTTATATGTACGTGATTGTTACGATAACTATATTATTGTATGAGGGTAAACGTACACGCACACATATATATACACACACATATATATATATATATATATATATATATATATATATATATATATACATCTACCTATATGAATATATTTATATATATTTTTATACATAATTACACACACACATATATATATATATGTTCGTGTGAATAATACTTGGAACTGCTAGTATTTCCTGTGATTAGGATTGGATGGGCATGAAGAATACTACAGCTGCATGATTATTGAACGTGCTCTTGATGCAAAAGTTGTGACTTTAACTGTTTTGCATTGTTATGATAATAGCGGAGATACATACGGAGGTGACAATTCATGAATTTAGTTACGTATGACTTTCATACATACATACATATTTTACTGTGTTTTACTCGAACATACCGTAAATAGTTGACTAATAACCGAAGAAGTTAATCTCCTCACAATTGATATGCGATGCGTTTTTTTAATAGCTACGGTAATGACATATTATTCGGTAGTGAGACAAATTTCCTTTATTAGTAAGAGATCTAAGTATAAAGAGCGGTAAAATCTATAATACACTTTTATTCATCTTAGCACGAATACTAAATGCTCCTCATATGAGGAACGTGCTATAAACGAAAATTCTTTATTTTTTCTTACATTACGTGACAGTGACCTACAGAATATATATATGTATTTATATAAGTCTGATAAATGCTTCTGATAATTTTCTCTAGCTATCCTCAAAAGTCATCCCGCCTTTATTTGATCCTTTGTACAGTGCTTTTATCACCATTAAAATGAAGACATCTAATTTGTCGAAACCTGTCCTGATATCTGGTGGCAAAGATGCTTAGTTCTTGAGCTGCTTTTGTTTTGTCATTAGAAGCATTCGTACATACAGCTGCAACTTTCTCAAATTTTTTCACAAAATTCCATCTAAGTTATATTACAGATTGACATTGAAAATATTTTAAAATAATCGACCAGTTTTCTGCCCACCACTGTAAGGTGGGGATATTTTGTTTGCTTTTAATAATGTATGTAACACCCAAAAGGAAGCTTCAGAGACCCTATAAAGTATGTGCACTCTGGATCAGCGTGAAATTCTGAGTTTATTTAGCCACGCCTGTACATCTATCTGTCTGTGGGGTGTTAGTTTTTCGCACTCTCCTCGTCGCAAAAATGAAGATATCAAATATGGTAAAAATATTGCAAATCTTTGCACGCAAATTGGTACTGAAAATGGGTCAAATTCCAGTTTTCAGCTTTGATATGCGCTATTCCAAGCGAACTATGCTCCAGTTCAACCTTTATTTTTGGAAATCAAGCCATGATATCTATGCTGAGTTTCAGTTTTTCATAAAAACTTGGGGTAAAGAAAGTATACTAAATTTATGACGAGGTATGCAACACCCAGGAGGACTGGATACACGCTTATCTTCTGTTATATCGATTGACTCAGAATTACTTTCTGAATTAATTTAAACTCGTCTGTCCACCTGTCCATCTTCTTTTCTTGTGTTCAATTTACAGGCCGACGTTTTTAAAATATTTTGAAGAAATTTAGGACTTTGACGTATTTTAACCTATGGACCCTATTGGAATGCTGTTAAACATTTATCCTATCGGAACACTCTTTCTATCGCTTCCCATGTTATTCTGAAGAATTGTTATATGAATAACTGTAGGGTAGTGTAGGGTGTTTAAAGTTGAGCCATGATCCATTACCGTGTTTTTACTTGTTTGACTTTAATAATTCCCAAGGGAAATAGAGAAATTATTGGACTGCCAGACGAACGACTCAGAGTGGACAACACAAACTGCAATTCGAACATCTATCTAAACGTGACGTATTAACTTTAAATAAATATAGCTATTTTTTGTTATGTTACTTGGTTGCTATGTTAATGCTACCTTACTGACCGGTCAATAGTTTGAAAGTCGATATTGTAAAGGTAAAGATAGGGATCACATTACGGATCACTTCGCCAAAGTTACGGTAAAAATACTTTGTAAGAACTTGTCTTAACCTAGATATAAACTAAAGAAACTAAACTCGAAAAGTCGTCATGAATTTTGCTCAAAATTTCAATTCTGTGATCCGAATATTCTGAAGACATTGCATTTAATCCTTACAGCACTACTGCAATGGTTCGCATTGTTTCATCTTGTCAGCGAGAGCCAATTCACCGAACTATTGGCAGGTTTTGCTGCCTAGAAATTAAAAACGTAGGCGCCTATAAAGCATTGATCCATGTAACTCTAACAGCCCTGGTACATTAACAGCTATTTAATCGCTTTCTCATTATTTACATGAGCAACAAGTAGGTGAAGGATATCTTGGGCTGTCACAAGTCACAAACGTTTACAAAGCAAGTGAGAAATTCGGAAACGTCAACCAAACTCAAAGTGAATGAAAATGTGTAGCGTGCGTTTGCTATTTTGAGTCGTTAAAAAAAAAAAATCATTCATCATCAACGAGCTCTTTCTGTGCCACGAACTTGAATACTTATTTTCCGTTTTATTAGAGAAATGTTTTCTTTCGTTTTATTAGAAATATGCGTAAGGGCATAAAGCTGAAGCTAAAGAACGTTCCATATAAATATCGTCATGCAACAAGAGATGTCATTTTTAATCAATCAAGCAATAGAGCAATTGTTGCACAAACTACATGGCAGGTGGTACCGTCCCGCTGAAAGTAAACGCCGCTCACATCTAAACCATTAATTCCAGGCAAAAAGAGGTCAGTCAACGTACGTTTTCGATGACGCATCCATTAACTGTCACTCGTTATGGTTGGAAAATTGTTCGACTATTGCTCTTCGCTCTTCGAATATCCAGTTGCGTACGCAGACAGATAAAAATGAGATTAATTACTCAGAATAACTATACCCTACACCACTTGTAGTACAAGGGTGTAGGGTATAGGGGTTAAATTTGTGCGGATGTGTAGGTAACTTTGGGAACGGCTTGAGATAGGTCCACCTTTTATTATGGCGATCGACTCGCAATCATTTCCTAAACTGTTCTAAGCTTGTCTGTCCCCGCTAAAGTGTTTTCACTTTTCTTTACTTGAAAAGAACGTAATCCTGTCCATGCATTTGCAGCGAGTGTACAGCGAATACTTCTGCAAACCTCTTAAATTATTCCCCATTAGGTCTCTTTAGATTTTAAGAGTCATTCCTTTAGAAAAATTAAAAAATCTGTCCCAATCACCTTTGTGTGACTGTACATAAAAGCTTGAATCGAGGGAAGAGAATTGTTAAACCTTTGCACTTCTACGTCGACTATGTCTCTGTATTCTGGCATCAACTTCAATATCGACCTAGAGTCGACATTATATTATTTGAAACTGTTATTTAGGGAGTTAACAGTAGGTAAAAAAAGAAATTAGGTGCGCTAAGTGTTAAGAAAAGAATTACCTCGCCGTGGCTTGGCGCGGGCCATATTTAATTTATAGCTTATCTTAATTAGCTTGTTGAGTTCCATCCTCTGAGTCGTCTTAGTTGGCGGCCATATCGAAAGGTTTGCCAAAAAATGGCGACAATCCCGTGCTTCGTGGCACCCGCCCTATTTAATATAGAATGGCGAAACTTCGCTTATCGTATTCGATTCTCTCAGTCCTTTTATTTGATATCTTTATCAAGAGGTTTGTTAAGAAAAAAATAATCAAACAGTTCAAGGCAGCGTCCATTTTGAGTATACAGACATATTGACTCTAATGCATTGTAATGCCATCGAAGCTAGAGATCTGTCGAGATCAATTTCAGAACGATCTCTTACCCGCAATTGCCCCAAATATCAACTAACATTTATCATTCTTGACAATTCCTCGTTGCACCATTGTTTTTGAATACATAAAAAACATTTCCTGACTGTATTGCCTTCGGAGCCATCAGATATACGGATATATATAAATGATGCACAGTGTTACTCATTTGGCTATGCTTATACGCAAATAATTAATTACGAGCTATTATCGAATCGTATAAATATCATGTTAATATATATGGAACACATACGACAATATACGATCGTATCATACGGATCATATCATGGCCCCTTGCAATCGAAGATGACGTAGCAGTTAATGAAAGGTAGGACAACATTCGGTCAAAATCACTCTTGACTGCATTTTGATCGTAATTATATTTATTTTCCTGCATGCAACAATCATCAACTCTGTAACTCACGTTAGAAATATCATGCGAAACTTTGGCTTCATGTAAGGCAAGAGTAGATCTTGTAATTAAAGTGTTTGTGCATATTTGCTTAAAAATTAATGAAAAATGTGCACGAAATTTCGGATTTGTAGCTCCATTAACTATGTTAGTCTTGATAAGAGATTATATGAGAAGACAGAGTAAACACCTTGCAATACCAAGCTGCGTACTATGAAAGAAAGTATTTTTGAATTTGAAGCTTTGCTCCCTCTAAAGACATATCTTCTTCATAATCAATGTAAATTCAGGTAAGTTTGAAAAATAGTTTCAATTATCTAAAGCTTAAAGGGATACATTCTTGGAGGCAGGAATAGTGAATGCTTCAAAATTCGACTTAAACTAAATGAAAAGTGTTTTTATTTGCTTTCACGGTTCATAAAGTTGGATTTTACTTTATTGTTACCAAAATAATAGCTTATTAACATAATAATATAACTACATAAATAAATATGAATACATACGCACATACATACATACAGTGTGCCATAAAACAAATGCTATAACGAAACAGATATTGTTGTATATTTTCTATTATTATTATGCACTTAAGAAGGCACTATAGAAGGTCAAGACTAAGGCCAAAGTCTATCACCAATGAAATCAGAAAACTTCGGACTGTTGATGGACTAAAATGTCTTTTAAAGCGCTGCCGAATGCCTACGCAAGTGAATTTCTGTGCATTGCAATCAATTGACTGAAGGTATCTGGAAATATTTGATCTCCTTCTTTCATAGGTTTCCATTTATCAAGCGCTAGTGCTCTTCGACCTTTTCAGACTTTCTCGCAACGAACTTATATCTCAGGCAGAAAATACAATCATTCCTTCTTGCCTCCTTCAGGAATTTTTTAAAATTTCAGAGGACAAGCAAATAACACAAATCATGTTTTACTTTGACGGACTTTATTAATACGCTACAATCTTTAAACCCAGACCCAAACTTAAAAGGTCTAACATTAATACGTAAATGTAATAAAAATTGCATTTGTTTTCTTCTGCACTGTACGTATTTGCATTGAAGTTTTGAAAATCTAATAAAATTGACTAAAGCACTTGTAGTTTACGTGTGTCCTACATACATACATTCATTACTAAACTAAATCTTACAAAACATAAATACTCGCTTCAATTAGATAGCAGATCTGCTGCGATTGCATGCAACTTCATTTGGCCGATTAGTGTCTATTGCGGCGCTTAGATCTGGAGGTTCGGCATTAAGCACTAAATTTTCATTAGAACAAAATGACGCTTCACATTGTGGATGCGACGAGTAAGTTCTGTTTCGATTAATTGTCGATGATCTTAAAATTGTTACCACATCCTCTGCCGTATAGGGTCGTTGTGGTCGTGCTAAACGTTCACGAATCGGTGTGTTCATGTCGTGAACACGTGAGCCGGACATGGGACGCATAGTGTTCACGTTAAAGCGATGTTTTTGCGAGGTTTCTTTACGCCCTAACGACAACGAACGATTCGCGCGTTGAGCATTAGTTATAGGCCTATGATCAATTTCAATTGTTTCACTAATACTTGGATTTACATCTCTTAAGGCGGTCGATTGATCTGTTAATACGGTCGCGTAATCGGGCGGAATAGATCGTGTTTCCGAATGTTCATTTTCCATGGTTAAAATTGGTCGCGATCGGTTTTCCCCCAAAATTCTATAAATTAAGAAAAAATTAGTGGGAATTAGCCACGGCTTAGGAATCATTATTCATTTCAGTTACCGTCTAACACTACGCCGAATGCTTTGGCGAAACATCTTCGCTAAGCGAGCTCCAGTCGCAGTTGTATATGATGGAGGGGGTGTGTACTTTGGTGGTGCATCATCCGGATTATTAGTCAAAATAGTGTTTGCATTATTTCCAACATTTCGTACTTCAGATCGTTCAATATTTTCGCTATGCATCCGGTGTGGTCGCAAATTTCCTCTACTATCTTCTAGAGGGCAATAAAGTAACTGAATTCTCTGAAATGCCAAAGCAAAGCATTAAATAAATTTTAAAATTTCAAATTCAAATATCCTTAGTCATGCTGATCTCAAGATTTGATTTTAAACGATTAGTAGTTGTCTTTAAATAGCCTTGAGCTCCTTGATCATATGCGAAATTCAATTTCACTTCATTTTAATAAACATCTTTTCCTGGAAATTATAACGAAATTTGAGTTCCTGTGTCACATTTCTATTCAAAACGCAATGCAGAATATTAGGGTTTCAGCAAATGCAGGAAGGGTGGACCTAGCGGACTAATGTTTGGAGTGCATATTTTAGAGGATCAATTGCAATATTATTAGGAATATAAGAAATTTCTTTTTTTAAGGAGGACCAAGCACTCGGGGAATGTTTCTTGTTCGTATAAAAGGGAGACTATCAGAAAGAAAAGAGGAAAGAGCAGGAGATAGGAATTTGGTGGCTGCAGTCTAGTGGGTGTGTGCCCAATCGAGCTGAGCACTCATTATAGCTACGACAACGACAGAAAACTTTATCGAACTTGAGATTTGAATTCGCAAACGCGGACTTGGCAGTCGCGAAATGTCCAACTGACGGTGGTTGGTGAAGGGGGTAACAAAACAAAAAGGCAACTACTAAAATGTTAAAAGGTTCATTAATTTAAAATTTTTACTTACATCTAGTATATCGGGGGGACCTGATGACAGATAACGATAAATTTGCACAATAGCCGCAATCGGTACCAATAATAGAAAACCGATTTGCGTTAAAGCTCCCACTTTACGTGACCAATAACTAAAATGTGATTTTCCTCTCCAATAGTACAACTGACTAGACAGCGAAATTTTATAATTGATCACCGATAACGCAATTAGACCAATGGGAAGTAAAACATTCCAGGATAATGCCAACAAAGCCGATATTGAGCCTGACATTTTTAAATCATTCACCAAGTCATCACCATTGTAAGGGCGACCACGTATTAAGAACACACCAAGGATATGCGAAACCCATAAAATGGGTACAAACCAAGCTCCACCTAATAAAAAGTCCATATAATGCAAGAGCACTACGCCAGCTTCTGTGGCGAATGGAATGCTTAAGAGCAAACCGCTCATACAACTTAACAATACTGCCCGCGTGGAACTACCAAGAGTACTTGAGATTGATTGCCACATAACACAAAGTTGATTTATACCAAATATCAATAAAGATATGAAAATAACTGCCGTCCAAATCCAAGACATTTGATCGCTCGCCACAGCTACCGCTGATGGCAGCAGCTCAGTCACAAAACGCAGCATTTGATAACCGCTTTCACTTTTATGTAATGCAGTAGGACGTCGATATGTTTCGCCAATGAAGCTTGAATAATGAGGCACTAACTTAGCCGGAAAAGATATTAATTCGGCGTTTGTTGACTCGCTTAATAAATAAACTGATCGGGAACTAGTGAGCGTTTCTGTAAGCAATTGAAGCTGACGTTAATTTAAAAGAAAATTGAGGAAAATTCAAAGTACAAACCATAGGAACCGGGTATGTAAACATAAGCATTTTGATTTAATAGCTGGATACAAGATAAGCCCACAAGGGCCGCTAAACTCAAGCCTAAGAATGTTAGGAAGACGACCAAAATTGCATCTCGACGTAATGTGATCTTTGTCGCATTGCTACACGTTCGACTGGTAATCGCGATCACGGATGAGCCCAATAGACCCCATGTTAAAAATGTCTCTTGAGCAGCCACACCCCAAGTTTTTGAATTAATTAGAAAATCATCCAATTCCCCTGAGCTAAAAATATACTAAATTTAAGAATCGTGAAAACCAATGTCGTGTTCATACATAAATATCATAATTACCTGAAGTTTAGTTAAATCGATGACGCTTAACATCTTTCCAGTTACCACAATCAAAGCGATAAGAGCCAACGGGCCCAGTTCAACTATAATCTTTCCAAATGATTTCAGACCCTTGCATAGTATTGAAAAGACACTAATCCAAAGTACGAATAATCCAAAAATTAACTGTTTCATGAAAGCATCAATTCATTAGGTTCACGATAAACGAACTCAATATACGCTTCCATCGGCAGCGTTTTGTATTATACTTTATATACTATTAGTACTTACACGATCGTTAATACGGTATTGGGTACCGCTGCCTTCGTTGAATTTCATTAATAATCTCAGTCTTTGCAAAATGATTATATTAAAGTAATCCGGTACATATTGTGTGAGGTTAACGTTTACACTTGAGGTGTGATTTTCATAAATGGACGGATATATCGGATCCATCCAACGATAATTGGATTGATACTTGAACGTATCGTGGATGAATATTAAAAGCCAAACTATAACTACTGACGAATAGATCGCAATAAGGTATTGCACTAGAACTAAAGACAAGCCAATGCCGCAACAAATGGGACTTATTCGCCACATCGAGACCGGGCCAGCTTTGATTTTGGCGCCCAAGCACATTTGCAGCCAAAAAAATGGAATTCCAAATATTATAGAAAGCAATAGAAACTGTATAAGGAAATTGCCGCCATAATTGACAGTCAACACGGCAAAGCGACACGTATTGAAAAGACCTAGCGTCGACGAGAGCAGTGCAATGGTACGGCTGCCGCTATATGGCCATATAGCGTTAAAGCCACGCTTTTGCGAATCCCGCACATTTTCATGATTCATATCGGTTTCGTTCATATCCAAACTAGTTTCTGCGCCGCGATGTAGTGAGGTTGAGCAGTCGCTGGACTCGGAACTTGTTTCAATGGAAACCGCACTTGTATTATGCGACGAATGTATTGTACTAGTCTCTGAGCCAATGTGTAATGTTTGAGCTCCTCCGCTATCTTGGCTGTGCTCTGCTAATATGAAACCACTAGAACTGCGTGTATTCCCCAGCGAAGCGATCGGGGCACTACTTGGTCTAGAATCTTGATAGTTTACAATAATGCAACTTCCGCTTGCATTTATAGACGGCATTGATATTCGCGGAGTACCTTCGGCTCGTCTGCCAAACTGCCGTGGTGTGCTCTCGTCTATTGCATATGAACTCGCGCTTTGCTCGAGAAGATTTTGAAAAATTTGTTCAGCCGTCAAAATACTTTGTGGTGTACTCCTCGCTGCCAATGTTTTAGTTTCCGTCCTCTCGGTTGAAGCGGGGCTCAAATCTTTCTCTTCCGATTCAGAAATACTATTAAAGCTAATACTGGAAGCGGAAAGCCTTGTTTCATTTGGATCCTCATTTATAATCCAATTATTGCTTTCTAGTTCGGCCTCATTTATATCAAAAATTTTCTGGTTACTACCATTCAAAAGTTGCTTATCAGCAACGCAGCTAATTGTTTTCCTTACGTCGGCGTTCCGTTGAAAGCTATCCGCGAAACACTTAGTGGATGGAAGCTTTTTGATTAAAGGCAAGGTACCACTTTCAATGCGTGGCAGCGTATTGGACGCAACACTGCATTCGTCCATTTGTTCCAAATAATTGTCAAGATCTTCCAAGCAGTCTTGTACACGAGTTTGTTCCACATCAGACTCAGTTCGACTGAGTGAGCAAGAGGAATAATCGGTGAGCGATTTATCATGAATCTCTAGAATTGCATCTAACTCCTGAATGGCATCAAAGGCATCATCCGAAGGCACTTCCATACTTGGCTTCTCCGTACACGTCACACCATTCGATTGCAAAGAATGTCGCAATCGTTCAGAGACATGTTGTACTTCGTTTGAATCATTGTCGCTTAGGTCATCGCTAACAACTTCACAAGCTCGTCGCACTGACTCTCTTGATAAGCTTTCCGATAAACCAAATGATTCTTTACTTAAATTTTCGCAAGCATGATATTTATCTCTTGTCAGCAAGTCTTCTCCTATACAATTGCCGGCTATGGGCCGGCAAGCATTCAAAGCTTTTTTACCTTCAATGCAACGATCAAGCGACGTCGCATTTTCCAACCCATTCCAGGCCGCTATTGTGTTCTCCAATTCTTTATTTGGCAGGCTAAAGTAACAGTTTGATTGCATTTCGATATCGCACAACCATTTCGAACCTCCGTCCGTATTCCGTTGAGATATGTAATTTAAATTTACATCATCAGTATTCATTATTATGATTTCCGCGACTGATCCCGACAAAACGAATCAATCTGAGAAAAAAAAATAGAAATCATTAACAATTTGAAGCGTCAATCAAATGACAGTAAAGTCGTTTTAATTATGATTAAAATGTCTAAGCGAATTATATCAAAACTAAAGGAAATATTAGAGCATTTTAAAGAAAGACAAAGGAGAAGAGACATCGAAGTACTAAAGCCTTTATAGGCGTAATGCACATACTTAAATGAAAAACGGAGTAAGTTCGAATATTTTCTATCCGCCTTCGATGGCTGTTCTTGTTGCATTTCCGAATAGGTACAGTTTTTACTTTACTGAAAAGTATATAGCATACGAATTCCATGCCGCAAAGACAACTAGTTTTTTGAAACCAAAACAAAATTTCTTGAAATTCTTAGAATCGAAAACTCGTCAGGCAAAAAACCCAACCACCACAACAATCATGAATGCAACAAGTTAGTTCCAAGCAAGCGATCAAATCAATCTCAACCCATGCCGGTTTGCCAAGAGGGACGACAGTTTCTCAACTGGGAATCTAAAGCCCATTTAGTGGAACGGTAAGGATGTCTTTGTGGCGTTGTGCAAGAGAAAGAAAAGTGCCAGGAAATAGAAAAACGTAATCGGTTGAAATAGGCACTAACTAGAAGGAAGAATGTCTAATACAGATATCGTGAGCATCTCCTGTTACCATTTGTTGGACGAAATTGTCGACATAAAGGAAAGCATGATCATGATGGAAAATCAGGCCTTTTCGCCTATTACAGCCACTTTTCTTTTATTGGTCGGGGGAATTGCACAGAGAGTTATTGGTAGCTTGCTTCACTGCTTGCTTGTAGCAGTGCTTTAGAGCGGTTCATAATAAATTACATTCAGCCGATCACCCTATATGGAAGATGTTCGCCTTTGGTGTTTATATTAACGGTTCACCTGATCTTTACACTTCCGAGATCGTGTAGTGTACATTTTTCATCATCCGCCAGAATTTTAACCAGGGAAGCTAGCGCTTACCCAATTGCTTTTTTTCACCATCAGCCTTAACTTATATAATAATTCGCACAAGAAGTCTGTTGTGTTTACATCCACGGGACTATCTGTGCCGTTGCACGGAACTTAAAGATAACACTTTGACTTGAAGTTACAGTGGGACAAATAGGTCCCCTTTTCGTTGAAAAACCGGCCGCAACTTATCTATGCACAGATGTGGTATTTGAAAGCGAATTCTGTATAGTCGTGTTTCATATATTATTTTACTTTGTAAGTTGATAACAACCCGTTTTTAATTATATCCACACCAGTGAGGATATTAGAACCTCTTCAAAGAAAGAAAAAATCATCGCCTTCAGCGATCGCATAATGTAATTCAATCTCATTTGAGTTTACCGCAAACGATATATAGATTAGTTGCTGTTCTCGCTGCACCTGGTTATGTAATTCGATTTCCAAATTACTTAGTCACTCCTATAACGACAATCGTCTGCCAAATTTCATGCGTCTCGCATAAGTAAAGCGTATCATATTTTTAGTGATAACAACAAACATTCGTCTAAAGTCGCGTCCAATGTCTTTTTTATTCGTATATATATGATATGCATAACCTTTTATTTTTGTCATACGCATTACGGTATTCGTTGCGGTATAATAATGAATAACGTTGTTGTAATGTAATCACTTTTTTTTTTTCGTTCAAGTTTCAATTTTTCAATAAAAACAAACCAAAAAATTGTTTGTTTATGCAAACAAATGCAAATGTTTCTCGAGCCAATTTAAATAAGGTTGTAGTCAGAAGTCAGCTAGAAAAACCGTACGTTTTATTAAGTAAGGTCAAGTTCTCGAGTTCATCATTATTTTACTAAATGCATAGCTAGCATGTTAATAAAGCCGCTACTTATGCAATTGTAACGAGGTACTTAGATATAGATGCGGATATGCACGTATGCATGTATGTTATTTTCTTTTCTTTTTGTCGGACGTAGTGACAGTGCACTGCTAACTGATCGCTCTTAACTGAGGACAAAGTCATCCTGGAACCGCTTTCGCATTATGGACTCTTCCCACCTCCCCCGTCCTCGACTAAGATTAGAGGTTCGGATGTCGCCTTCGAGGCATTTCTTCCATTTTTCGTTGTCCATTAACATGACTGCCAGCAGTTTACGTGGCGTAATTTCTATTTGCAGGGATCTGCACAGCATGTTTGGGCAAATATGCTCAGACGAGAAGGACGAAAACAGTGTACTGCGTACCGTCTTTTATACCTTGGCATAGGTTGCACGCGTTATCCGCTCGTAAGCTGAACTGGATAAATTGGATTAGGAAGAAATTCACTTCTCCGTACGTCCTTCCTTCATTATTCTACATTCGGGACGATGGTGTGGGTTCACTTTCTTTTCACGTCGTTTTCCCATCGTTGCTGCCATTCTGCCAACATGCTCTGCCGGGTAACATACCGACCGCAGTCTGCGGCATAGCATATATATATATATATGGATGCATGCGGTATGTATGCATGTATGTATGTATATTTTATATATGTAATGGAATATTATTAATAAAGTTTCGCGGTTAATATTTGGTAACATATTGTCTACGTATAATAGTCTATTAATACATGAAGGAGTTATTAGAGTTTTTTTATTAATTTCCTTTGAAATTATATCTGGTAACCGCAAACTTATTTATATATACAGATAACTGCAATGAATTGAATGTTAATGCAGTAGAGGAAAATCTCGCTTTGCATAAAGTAATTGTATACATCGATCATGTGCTACTTATTAACTTTATTGCTTCTTCTTCTTCTTCTGTTATTCAGGAAATTAAAAACCGAAAATTCCCTAGGATTCATGTAACACCTAAGAAATTTTTTTAAGAAGAAAAATGCTTTAGACACCATACATCACTCCGCCTAGTACAGTTACTCACTCGTTCTGGCACTAATGCACAAAAAGTTTCACATTATTCTTCTCATTCGCATTCTTCTCATGCAAGCCCGCATATTGGAGGGGGGCCCAAACCATCATATAACGTCATCCAAACTTACGTTATTTCCTACAAATTTTATTATCGTTTAGTGAGTAGGAAATTCGCCCTTTCTTCCGTGCAAAGTCTTCCTTTTCATTATAATTCCTATATATGTAAGGGTAAGGGTCTTAAAAATGGACCTGTGTCATCCAAATTCCATGACCGGAATTTACTACTACGGGCCAATTTTCATTATAAAATGCAGAAAATTAATCAAATTTTCTGAATCACTTACTTTTCATGAGAAATCTTATATGAAAGCAGGGTAAAAAAGAAAAAGTCACCTACGCTTTCGGGAAATTTTTGACAGGCTTCGAACATCTAATGAATACATAAAAACTGGAAAGTATTTTGCTAAGTGTAGGCTTGTTTTCAAAAAATTTCGATCTTTTTTACCGACTTTTTACATGACTCTGAAGAATATTTGCCGCAAGTGGCAATAACTCTCAAACATTGTAGCTTGACGACTTTTCAGGCATAGTAGGTGTTAAGGACGAAAGTGGACTAGGCCTAGCTATCGCGCTTTTAAATATCTTTTGTAGCTTTGCGAAATGCTTGTAATACAAGTTGTGGTGTTTTGCCACTTGTAAACGCAATCGTCACATTAAGGCCTACCAAAGAAGTCAAGCTTAACGTTGATCTTTTTATCAAAGAGATATGATCTTAAAAGTCTTCCAGATCCACTTCACTCTGGTTTTTGTAACCCTGCACCACTTAAGGTACACAGGTACGTTAAGTTTATGCCGATGCGAAAGAACTTTGTCCACTTTTTATTGTACCGATTTAAGGTTATCTGTCTGTGTGACCGTCCGATATCTGCATATGTATTTTTGTATTCAACGTCCATGTTGCAGTCTGTGAAACACCGATGTGGTCTAAGGACGAACGCTATGAACGCTTGAATATGTTGGGGACCGATCTCTTCCCATATAATGCCTTATTTTGGAAAGTCATTATATGAATAACTACAGTAAGAATAAGTGTAAGGCGTAGCCCACTATAACGGCATTACTTGTTTCATAATAAGTAACTGAAAATACTGGAACCTCGCTATCTCTTGGATAAGTTGTACCTCATTTTTGAAACGAAGAGATTATGATTAGGACATTAACAATTGGGCATTAAATCTAAGCCGAATACTCTTTTTATGTTATATGGTATCAAATAAAACATTTCACTTGCCTGACTTTTTTATGCCCACCACTGTAAGATGGTGGTATACTCATTTTGTTCTTTTTTTTTTCCATAATATGTGCAACACCTAGAAGGAAGCTTCAGAGACCGTGCAAAGTATTTAGCCACGTCTGTCCGTCTGTGTGTCTGTGTGGAGTGTGGTGTTGGCACTCTCCTGTCCGTAAAAATAAAGACATCGACTTCAAATTTGGTAGAAAGAAACATTGGAAGTTTCTGCACGCAGGTTGGCATTGAAAATGGGTCAAATTGGTCAAAGCAGAAGCGCGCAGTGGAGCATAAACTGAACGCAACCCATTTTTTTTTAAACAAAAATCATGGGATTTTTGCTTGCTACAAGGAAGTTATTTAAAATAGAAGGTTGAAATTTTCCAAATTTACTTTACGAAATATTTTACTCTTTAGGTCCAAAATATAAAACCAATCGGCCATACCCACGCAAACTTACGAGTAATTAAATTTTGCTTTTTTCACTTTTTTGAAATCTTTTGCTCATTTACCATAAGAGAAGCAAGACAGAATGTTTAAAACAACTTTGTACACTCCTCAGATGAAGATAGATTATCTGCTTAAAAATGGGTTGATTCTAAAGTGAATATGATAGACACCACGACCTGGTGGATTAATTCCTTCTTAATAATACCAGCGATATGGGTATCAAATAAAAGAACTTGGGGAGTAGAATGCGAAAAGAATAGTGGTGGGTATGGGAGATTCACCCCCGCCGAATATAACTTTCTTACTCTCTTGTTTTCATTTGTTCGAATATTTAAAAAAAAGCTTAAAATTTAAAAAGTTTTTGTTTGTTTTCCTTTTCTTTTTGTGCTGCTGTTACTTACTACGCGAAATCAAAATAAAATGTACATCGATTGATGCATGACACATTCCTATTATGTATACATATATTCAGTTAGATGAACTTGTGCAATTGTAAAGGTCTTATTAATTAATAAACTCTCATTTACACACACACAAATATATATAGAGCATTGTATTATTCAAACCTGAATTAACGCAATTGATCTGCAACTTATATATATACATAAATGCATATATGCAAGTGGGAAATTTCACGAGTTGTAGTATCTATGTTATAATGCGAATGCATTTTTTTTTTTTGTTAATCTAACGTTTCCCCACTAATTGATAGGCGACGTATGAACGAACTTGCATTCATAAGTCTATAAAAATATAAACAAGTACAAGTTAGTTGAAAAAGAAAAAGAAAACAAAGAAAAAAAAACAAAAGAAAGAAATTAAAAAAAATATATATTTTTCTTCCTTTAAAACAAACAAAACAACAAACGTTACTTATAAGTGGAAAACACGTTAGTTAATATCATGTGGAGGCATGTCTCTATTTTTCTTGGCTTTTTTTTTTTTTGCTTTTCCTAAAAAAGAAACTGATCTTAACAAGTTTAAGACCATGGTATGGTCGGTCTGATAGCCATAAAGTTCAATAGCCTGTTGTTTATGTTTATGGTTAAATGCAATCAAATCGATTCGTTTGTTAGTTAAATTGCAATCAGTTGCAGTGCAAAGAAAGAAAATCATTGCGAAAAATTATGTTTTAAATCATATCAACTCTGGACCGATTCATTTATCAATCAACTATATAGCTATGAATAGTGCGAACGTTTGATAGCTTAAAAGGAAAATGCTTTGCATTCAACTTCCGTCCGTACATCTAATCAATTTTTTTTTCATAATTTCAATCAATCGCAACAACGCAAACGTGCAAAAACTAGTTTAATAAGCAAAACCAACTTTTTCGAACAATGAATGTTCGTTGTCTTCAATTGATGTCACGGTGATGCATAACTTTTTCAAGTAAATAAATTTAAGATAAATCTTTTTGCAAAAAAAAACAAAAAACACGCACACATAAACGCACAGATATATTTTCGTGTTCATAAAACTTTTAAGTTTTTCAGGCTTTTTTTTTTTTATTTGCGGGATTTCGTTTTTTCTATCCCCCAGCATATCAATAAAGAATAGTAAGACAGCATCTTCTCCTATATACCACCATATACTATCTAACGCTGCTTGAAACGCTAAAAAACAAACTACAATAGTTTCTCAAATTTGCATAATGACGATGATCTAATACATAGCCTGACCTATAAGCAGAAAATGCTTTGCAAGCAACGTCGATTAACTTAAATTATTTTCTTGAAGATTTAAGAAATTTTGCAACAAATTTAACAGAGATTCCATATAAAGCAGGTGTTTCCAATCGGTGAGATGAGCCATCGCCAAAGTGATTGTCAAAATAGTTTTTATCATTTGATACGTGAAGCTTCAATTGCAGGCCGATAATGCGGACTCACAAGTAGAAACGAGAAAGATACGTGAAGCTTCAATTGCAAGCAAGTAAAAAGGAGAAAGATAGGGGAAGCATCGATTGCAAGCTAATAATGCGGGGTCACAAGCAACAAGAAAAAGGATATCATGTGATTTTATTTCCAGCTATGAGTTTATTTTAGAAAGTTCCAAAAGTCCCTGTTTCCCCTGCTGGTTTTTCGTGGAAGGATTCGGAACATCTGAAAAAGTATAAAATAGTTTCGAGTATATATAAGAGGACATCTTAGGAAATGTAAAAAGTATAGTCATTGTTTACATAACAGCAGATAACTAAAACGTCGAGTTCCTACAAACGACGAGACATCAATCGTAAATCTAATACTACTGTCCTTCAACGAACACATATTTATATAAAAAATTTGTTTAGCTTTTTAAAATAAATTGAGACGAACCGCTGGACCAGCCTATAACGCGAAGCTTCTCGCCACATAATTGTCTAATAGGCTCGGGTATCTACACTTGAAATATCTACAATTTAAAATATCTTAACCTTTTATTGTTTGACAGTAGGCATGTACCTGGATCAACTAATAAGTAAAAGTTAGTTGTACACTTTTGCCCCGCAAGACGCTTAAAGTAAAAAAGTATTGAATTTTTTCGCTATTTATTGAGACCGTTTTATTTTTATCAGTTTTTACGATTTCCACTTTTCGTGCCTTTGCGAATCCCCTAGGATTGAAAGAAGTAATCCGGAAATGATGACCAATAAGATTCATGACTTGTTGGATTGCTTTCGTATTACTCTGAAGTCACAAATGTAACAGGCCTAGTCCTTAGGGCCCACATACCAGCAGTTTGGCAAAAATGTTTACAAATATATTTGTACTCAGTGGTCTGCTGTCTTTTTTATGGCTTTTGCAGAAAACTTAAAGCATTCAAGGGATGTTCTCTAAAGGTGCTGGTAAGGCAATGATTAGACAAGGTTATTGGCACAGGAAGTCGTATTAGCTTTAGAACGTAGGGAAAGAGAGAAGAAACCTTTGCAGGTAGATTATAAAAAGAGTGCAATTAAACAACGCATAGTTTCAATAGAGTGTTAAGGGGTAAGCGGCCAACACCAAAAGCAATGAGTGAGAATCCTTTAAAATCCAAATAATTCTATTAAAAAGCTGAATGGGCAGATCTTTTGTCGTCCCTGTAGAACACCACGCATGGAATTACCTGGACAGGAGCAAACCTAAGAGTCTCAAGGGTCTCATAAAGCACTAAAAATCCTATAAAAAAGCACAGTCCAGGCTACATTGCGTTGATGCTACAAAGTCTGAAGCGAATTAGGCAGATTGTCCTCATTCATGAACCGCTAAAACAGATTATTTTTATATCTAGATAGAACACCTCGTTTGTATATATAAGAAGAGCAAAGCACACACGACTCCATTGTTTAATCATCAGAAGGGGTAGTACAAAAATCCCTAGCTGCATGTGTTCGCAGACAAGATTTGCAAGCTGTCGCCGGTCTCTGTGAATTATACTCTCATTTCAGTGGGCGGATAAGGGCGTTGTAAAAGAAACAGAAAAACCGACCTGGCGCTAATATCACAATAAGGGGACACTTCTTAACCTATGCGATCGTTATAAAAATTTCAAGGAATAAAAGAATATTTTTTAACGATTTTAATAAATATCGGAAGAATGGCCTTGGAAAACGTCTTTTCTATGTAAATACGTTGTATAAATTTTCTTGCTGAAATTGTCAGCTCCCAAGTGATTGTGCTGTTCAGTCAGCTGTGTCGATAAACTACTCTGTTAGATCATCGTTTCCTTCCTTTGAATTCTCATTAGAAACATCAATATAGTCAGTAAAAAACCTGACTGCAAATATGATTAGAGATACAATAGTTCTTTAGTTCGATATCTACTTCAAGCTGAATATATTCTTGCATAACAATCGATTTCAGAAAATATTCACTTACTTTAACCTGAGTCATTTCACCCTGATGCAGGCAACGATCTAATGTAATCTAATCTAATCTCTTGTTACATAACTGTTTTGATATTTACACTAAATCAAGTAACCCTTTTGGTGCTCTTCCGTAAAATTATATCTTTTTCTTTAAAGAAAACTTTTGTGGTATAAGTTGTGCACTAAAAATAAACATTAAAGATAGATATCAACGAAACAAAGCAATTCGACCTGAATTGTATAAAATCCCTTATTTTATTGCATATGAGTATATATTTTTTTTGTTTAGAAAAGCCGCGTTTCCATAGTAATTCACCAAAAAAAAAAAAAACTAAGCACAAAACTAACCAAACAACCGAACCCCAATATATTTTCAATAGTAAAATGGCCATAACAAGAGTTTATGCATTGTAATGACATTAGATACAATTATGTATACATACATACATACATATACTTGTAATTATTATATATCTATATATGCACATGAGCTTATATTTATTTATATAAAATTACTTAGTTAAAACACAAACAAAGCAAAAAAAAAAAGCCAAGCAATGCAAAGATTTCACCTCTCCTTGTCTTTATATTTTGTACGAGTATCTTATTATTTTCGTCATCGACATCGGTATCGTCATAGTTTTCTTGCAACTTGACTTTGCAGCAATACCGGTTTTACTCCACTCACTCAATCCAGTTAACCAAACCAAAAACTCACACTTACTTAACATATATGTATATACTGTCATGTCTATATGTCATACCATACACATATGTATATGTATATATTAAGGTATGAATTGCGTATACGTATAAAATGCTGGCACATTTTTTACGCACAATTGAAGTAAATTTTTTATTGAGTCGATTTAAATCTGTTGTCATAGGGAATTATTATTGCATTTAGCTGCAATCGTTTCATTTTAATTTTCTCTACCCCATCCTTCATCCACTATTAATAGTGTTGCTGTGATATCTAGAAAAAGCCCATTGACTTGTCACTCTGCGTTATTATATTATTATTATTACTATTATTGTTATTGTTGTTTTTATAAGGCCAGTGAACTATATTTTTTATGACAATGACAACTTTTTTGTAATAACATCATTACAAGTAGCAATAAAAAATAAATAAATTACCCCTATCACCTCCTATCTTTATAAAATCATAATTAAACGTTATATTATGAGCCACATGTCACTTTCATAGCAGGAAATCCGTAAAGTGTACACCTAAAGCAGGTCTTATTATAGACAGAGACTGCCTATGGCTCAACCCATGTTTTCCCCTATCATTTGCGATTTATTGCAAAGCTTACCCTTAAAAAGTGCTTCGCACGTAAATAAGTTCACAGTTTGCCGAAAAGCCGAACAACCGAACACCTAAAAGCCATTTCTCTATATCTTCTTCTCTTATATGAATCCACGGTTACGGTTAAGAGCATGTGGGATGCAACTCATATTTGCTTAAAGGGCTTCATAACTAAGGTCTGTTACTCCTTTGGTATGAAGAAAATAAATCTGATATTTCGAAAGGACTCTTACTGCAGGTATAAAGATAACTATTGGGTGTGGTTTGTAGGCTGAAAAAAGCCTTTTGTGAATATGAAATGGAATTGCAGAACGCTACAGTGACATGATAACCGATTTTTTGGGGCCAATATTATATGAGTTCAACTTGGACGATTTGTGGTGGCTTGTTTCGCGACAAAATCAATTTATTGGAACAAAAGTTCAATGATCTTGTAATCTCCAAAAATGTCTACGCACACACAGACATCATGCGATATAACTCTATTGGGTTTTTTGCTTTGTGATTATTTTTTATAGCATTGGCTTACTCCGATAAACCACGAACTCTCGATAACCTTATTCATCAAGACTATTTGGGTCATTTGATGAATAAGACATGAACTAATATTTAAAATACAAGAAAATTCATGTAAATAAGAAAACACTTATTTGCTTGCCCTACATATAGCTGGTGAAAGTTAACAAAAGATTAACTTACTTCGGAAATAGGTTTACACTTTAGGATAAGAATTTTTCACAATATTATCAGGTATTTTGTAACACTCTGGAGTCCCGAAAAATATAGAGCAAATATGACTCTCGTCACTTCAACTTAATGCATGTCAGAGCGAAAGCAGATCGAAAGATCGTAGATTAATTCAAACTTTTACTTGTTGTTGTAGCGAAAGTGGGGATACAAAGCCGAAAACTCACTTATAGTGAGTTGGCAAAATCTCGAAGACTATTTGTAAGGTGACATGCACACAACAACCAAAAGGATTTGAGGTAGAATCATCTTTTATTATATAGATTGATCACCATCTGAATCGACTTAAGCTTGTCAGTTCGTTTTGTTTTTTGACAAACACCATTAAAAAAGGCCCGAATCGCACCAGTTCCCATTTCATGTCTTTACATGAATACCTGTAGGTTAGTGCTATTACTTTTTCTAAAATAACTAATCGTTCAGACGGTGTAGCCTATAAGAGTAACAAGGTGATGATCAGAAAAAAGTAGAAAAAATGTTAGGAAGTGTTAAGTGTTATGCCTCAGTCAGGAGACTGAGTACTCAGCTACAAACAAATATAGCTAAAGCGCATTGAGCGTTGAAACCGCGAACGCCGATTTGGTAATCGCCACTACTATCCACCCGGCTATACGACCGCGAAACTTTGCGAATTTTGAAGAATCGTCCACAGTGTCTATGTGATATAATCAAATACAAAATATATATGTATATAATCAAAGAAAAAACATGAAATTTTAAGTTGCCTATTGAATGAATGTTGCTTGGATTTCCAAACTTGCGAAAAAGGCTGAAATAGATTCATATCTCAATGTAAAGTATGGAGAAACTAAATAAAGTTTTCCCTCGGCCTCGTACGAGTAGAGGAGAAAAGTGAAGTTCCTACCAAGGCAATTAAATGTTGTATGCCTTCGAATCGTAAAAATCAATCCAGAGCGAGGCTTTAATGTGAACTGCAAATATTAGACTTAAATACTTTTCACTTTTTAATATTCATCCAAATATAGTATCTAGTGCATGTGTTGATGTGTCACTGAAACGCCAAAACAAGTCCATTGTCATGATCGGTTAACTTTGAATTGTTATTAAATTTAATTAATATACGAAAATTATGATATAAAATATAAGCAAATATAAGCCAATGACGCCGATACAGTCAGCTGCTATATGTTTCAAACGTATTGCAAAGCGTAGACACACCTACATATCGATGTATGTAAATTTATTTTATATAAATAAACATGAATGAACATATTCACATATACATATTTATGTATGCGAAAAGTTAATCTTTGTGCGTAAAGAGGAATAAAAGCCTTCGTTTCTTTTATTTATTTATTTTTCTTCTTATTCTTATTCTTTTGTTTTTTTTGTGTTGTGTTCTTTTCTTTTTTTTGTTGTATATCAGTAAAGACTTTGCATTAAATTATAACGAAATTGAGATCAATGCAGTCTCTTTAGTAATAGAAAATGATCGCGCACACACAAACGTATAGAATTTCATATATGTGTTTGTTTATATATGTGTATTATATTATGTGCAGCGCACATATATGGAAGCATAAAAAATATTATATCTACATACATACATATATATGAACTTTCAAATATACGCACACCCATACACTTACTGAAAAGTCTGCAGCATATATATAAGTAAGTAAGTATATATGTAAGTATGTATGTATACAGTTGTGTTGCTGCTTACACTCGCATACACTCAATCTAAATACAATCGTGAACGATGGTTGTTAGACACGTAGATGAGTTAGTCGTACTTACTTCATTCCAATATATCCATGAGAAGAAAACAAAACGACATAAAAAAATGAATTATTAAGGTACCGAAGTAGGTACCGCAGGTAGATATGATGTCTCTTAAGAGAAACAATCATTTGCGATAAACGCGAATAAATATTTATAAGTCTAAGATATCTAAGCCGCACTTACGGGCATTTATTTATGCGAACGGCTTTTTGTGTACGCCTTCTAGTGTTAGTTAATTTTCGCTCAATTTTCAAATAAACCGCACAATCGTTTTTCTTTTCGAATCTTCCATGCGTTAACCATCATTTCAATTCAGTTTTTGCATTCTTGCAATTCGACTCATTATTAGGTAAATAATTGAAATTTTCGAAAATCAACAAAATATTCAACAAAAAAAAAATCGCTCTTTTTTAGCCTTAAAGCGGCTAAATTAAGTAACACTTGTACAATATATTCAGAATAATTGTTTTACACACACGTTGCTTAACATATTCACATATTCACATATATATACCTATATGGGAGTGTGTGTGTAATAACATAGATAGTCACTCACACTCGTACACACACCCGCACGCACGCACACACACGGACACGTTTATTGAAATTTTAGAAAAAAAAGAGCCGGAAAGCGAGCGCGATCTTAATAACACGTCTTACACATGTGACTAACAGCTGTAGACTGTAGACGACGACTAAATGTAGACTGAGAGTTAAAACACCAAACAATCTTTTGTTGTTACTTGCACGTAGCTATAGCACACCATGCAAAACAGCCAGCAAGCAGCAGGCTATCTACATAACATAGATATAAAATTGTGTTTGTGTGCGTGTGTGTGTGTGTGTTTATGCATTCATGTGTATATGTAGGTATGTACGTACGATTAGAGAGACAATGCACTGGGAAAAATTTGCAAATTTATTGAGAATTATAAATGAATTTAATTAAATTAATTTATCTCTGACAACAAATGTGAAAGAAAGTTTTATTATAAGCGGAAAAAACGCGAAGAAGAAAATAAAGCTTTACGCGGCTATTACTGGAAAGAATAACTGGAATTTTTTATTTTTTTTTTTCATTTTATTCGATTCTTGACCGATGTAAAGGACAACACGTCCTTGACCTCTGTAGTTAGCTTTTAAAAGAATGCAAAAACTCTCCGGTAAGATCGATTTAATAAGAAAAAAACAAAAAAGAAAAGTAGATCCTCTCTCTACGCCAGACACCTGCCAACCTGTTGTGCAATGAGAGAAATTTAATTGAAATCATTCTTAGTTATAACTTGACGTTCTATCCAGTTATTCTTGCTATTGCCTTTCATTGCTTATAAAATTATCTAGAGAAGAAGAAGAAGACGAATAAAGAACAGAAAACCTGTTGCAATAGAACTTAAGGCTCATGACGGAAATCGAGAACTATTTTTAAACCGATGTTCGTTATATTTCAAAATCCACAGAGTGAGTCATATGCCACGACGGAGATGCAAGAAGGAAAGCCAAAAACAAAAGGTTTTACTGCTTCGAGCAACACAGAAACATTTCCAATTGCGCGGAAACTGAAAATTATTTAAAGATGTTTTGAAAATCCGATATCAGTTATTTTAATACAAAGAAAGTACTGGCGTCAGTTTCGTGTACGAGTTCCGTCCTTTGCATAATGTTTCATCGTTTAAATAAAAGTTTCAATAATCGGCTTGGGAAAAACATAAGCTGCAGCAGTGGAACTCAGCTAACGACAGTTCCAGAAATATTCGCAAGAAAACGGATTACGCAAGAGCGACATTGCTTTGAATATAAGAAAATGTTTTGCACTTGTGCTCCTATAGGATTCAATAAACAAATTATACATCTGCTGTTATCCACTCTCATGGATCTGTAAATAAAAAGTTTGCTGTTTTCTAAAACACGATAAAGCAATTACTGGCAGATTTTTAAAATACATTTCAATAGTCTTTCGTTCACTGCGCGCCCTTTAAATATTTCATGTCTCACTTACTAAAAAGAGCACAATAGCGATCAACGCATATTTCGCCTGCATTTACTGCAGTGATATGTATCTTGTCTTGTCTTCTAACTCTCATTACAATTTTCGTTAATGCAACTTCGACCTGAAATGAAACCTGCTTAATAAAACACAACGAATAAAAACACTGTAGCGAGCCACGGCATCCTGTTAAATACCCTACATCAACTAGACCCACTCTTCTTTATATAATGACTTTTCAAAAGTGTTCGTCCTTAGGCCATAACAAGTCTAAAAACCGCGAGCTGCATCTTGAACAAAAAAAAAAAAAAAAAACACGACGGACAGACAAGTTTAAACCAGAAAGTGATTCTGCATGGGTCGATATAATAAAAGATGGGTCCATCTCAAGATCTTCTGGATGTTCCATATATCCGCATTAATTCCATATAGCCTTGTATCACAGGTGGTGAAGGCTATAAAAAGAATGGAATCACCCGGGCCATCAGTCTATCGTTTATGTTTCAAAATGTTACTAAAATGAAGTGAAAAATTGAAACTTGAAACGCGACAGATACGTTTCTAACTTAGATGATTGAGTCAGTTTTAATTAGAGCAAGATTTTTTAATTTAGTACTTATTTTCATCCGTCCGTCGTCGATTATTCGAACTCTCACTGATAAGTAGATTGATCGCAAATTCTAAAACTTGTCCACAAATGCGCTCAGTTCACATACATGAGTCAGTTTTGATTACCGTAAGATCCTTCCTTCTTTCAAGTCTAGGTGTCCATCCGCTCGCCTATGATTTCTAAAAGTCTCTTCAACAATAATCATAAAAAGTAAAAATCTCAGACCTGCTTAGATATTTTTAATCCCCACCAACGCAAATTATCGGATAAAAACTTAAAACTTTGGTCGTATAATTTTTACATAAGGGCACGAATCAATTTCAACCCTTAAATAATGACTCAAACTTAATGTGCGTGTTTCTTTTAAAGATTAACACTCCGGACGTATTTCAATACTACCCGATAAGCGATCAAAACTGTTTTCATATTTAGGTATATAAATACCTATAGAAGTTTCTATATATACATATGTATATATATATATATATGTACGATTCAATTCGTAAAAATGAAGAGTAGAGAGAAGTGTTACAAAATTATTTATTCATATTTTTTACGGCTTGCGCTTAGTTACGACGGAATACGATTTTCATACGTATTTAACTTTTAATTGCTTTTCTAAAAAGTGTTTTAACTAAATATTTATTACGATTTACCTTAGGGTCTAAATTGGCTTCTGAAATAAATTATTTATTGCTTAATGGGTAGAAAAATTTTGTCATTTAATGTTTTGAATACTTATTAGTAGAGATATTTATTTATTTATTTTATTCTATATATATATACAGTTAAGAGTCAGTCAGATGTTTCAGCAAAAAAATCTTGAAATATTCAAAAAGTGAGTTTAATCGATTTGGCAAATGAGGCACTCATGTAATAGGACGTATGTGTATATACATATATAATAAAAAGAAAACACTGAACCTTGTAAGTACGCCTATAAGCCTATAAGCCTCCACTACACTTTTAAGAATTGAAAATGCACCCAATTCACCCACAAACAGATTAATTGTTAAAAATTTGCGTAAGAAAAGTCTAAAAGGAAAATTTCAATATACTTTTCTCAAGGATCTGGAATCTGTTCCAAATCTTCCAAGTATTTGGAAAGATTCAAACAATAAGCAAAAACGTGCTCAGGTGAGTGCTTTCGACTTTAAAACTTAAAAAATTTTATTTATATTTTGCAGTGCAGTTTGTGCAGATGCATGCAACATCCAGAAAAACTTGGGACAGATCCACATTTTATTGCTCCGATTGATCTAGAATCACTTTCTGAATCGAGCTAAGCTTGTCTGTCCATTTTTCCTTCTTCTTTTCTTGCGGTCAGCCGAGACGCCCCACTTTTTTA
The DNA here is from genome assembly GCA_000688715.1 of Glossina pallidipes. Classification (NCBI taxonomy): domain Eukaryota; kingdom Metazoa; phylum Arthropoda; class Insecta; order Diptera; family Glossinidae; genus Glossina; species Glossina pallidipes. The sequence continues at coordinate 819,693 of KK499790.1, read as the reverse complement.
CATATTTTGTTAAAATGTTGTACAAATCGATCAACTGTTTCGACCATGTCGCATATAAGATCCTATTTGGGGAAGTCGTTGTATGAATAACTGTAGGATGGCGCACTATATAGAGTTTTTGTTTATTTACATTAACGAAGTAGTAATGAAATAATTAATATCTGAAACTATAGTCTTCAAAATATCCATATATCAGGGGAGACGCCCCATTGTCGTTGCACACTTTTCAGGTTATGTCGCTATATTCAATTTCTTTTCTCATATCTATTTATTAAAATTCATCGTTTAACCATGAAAGCGCACAGGGGCTCAGTTTGAATTCTTTCGAACTCTTGATATTTTTCTATATAAAAGCTCACTTCTCACTTATACCAAAAATGTACTGATGTCGCTTTCATGCATGTTATAAGCAATCTGTTCGCGAGTGAACGTATTGGAAAAAGAAAAGGTAATAACTGTCTAAGAAGCGATAAAAATAAAAGAAAGGTTGTACTTCAAAATAACTGAAACACCAAAAAATTTTTAAGGTGTGGAAATCTGACACTAACCTAAACTAATCTATAACGTAGTTCGTAGCTTAAATCAAAACTTATTAGAAACTGTGTTAAAGCGCTTACTTTTCTTCCACCATTCGCAGCCTAAGTGTAAGCTTTGCGAAATTCTTCAAGGCGTACACTCATTTTACTTTCCAAAGCATTTTAAACGAAAACAAAATCAATGCGTTACGGAATTAGTTACTTTTTTTTGAATAGGAAAGCATAATATCATAATTTTTTGTGACAATTTTTGGCAAATTACTTTATCAATTTAATTCATTTTATCTTTGCCAGAAAATTAAGCATAAAATGATAAAAAGAAGGTTCAAACACCGAAAAAGGAAGAGCTAGAAATCGCCGGCAGATTTCAATTCCGAACTGATCTCTATTGCTTTTTATGCTTTTCTAACTTATTTATATCAAGGCAGCATCGAAATTCATCTCTTTTTCCACTTTTAAAACAGTAATTATGCATGAATGTCTACAATGATACATACATACATACCTACATAAATTGCGCCCACGATATACTCAAATTTAATGTTATGATTATAATTCTTATCTTAGATGAAGCTTTCCTTTTGTAAATCAGTTTTAATCACTCTGTGATTCTGTGACACTAAGACACTAAGACATCACTCGCTCACACACTTTCCCACTCGTATATATTGCAAACTAACTTCTAATTTCTTCAACGGAGAGCTTTTGTGTCGCCTTCGCTTTTTCATCGTTGTATTTGTTGATCACAGGCATTTTTCAAGCAATTAAAACATTTCGGGTTTGCAACAATAAATTTTCCTTTTCACTTTATATCGAGTCTATGTCGATTTCAACAGATACATCAGCCTGGCCTGCTAGAGAAATTCAATTACATTATTTGATTATTGATACAATCACTCTAACTGCACAAAACTATATTCACAATTGAGGGAAATATTCATTTTGTCAAAACACGTGCCACACCTAGAAGAAAAGTTCAGAGACGCTTCAGTGTATGTACACACTTGATCACTATTAAACTCTGAATCGATTAAGCTTGTCCGCCTGTCTGGCTGTGCTAAAAATCCTCCTTGCTGCAAAAATGAAGATATCACCTTCAAATTTAGCAACAACATTGGAAGCTGTTGTTGTGTGGAGGATGCTACCGAAAATAGGCCAAATTGATCAAGGGATATACCTACAGTGCAGCAAAAATGAGAAAACTTCTGCTCTCCAGACTTTTTCTCCATGCTAATTACTCATAAAAGACTCAAGATCCGAAAAAAATCAACCACGCAGGCTTATTATATAGAATATCGATATTTGGCTTTTTCTTCTTTTTAAGTTTTTTTTTTATAGATAAATTTGCCACTATAAAAAATTGACTCACAGTCGTATGTAATTTTAAGTAAACTTCAAAATAGTTCGCAAAGTGGAAGGCAAGACTTATTTCGTGGAAGCACAAAAACCCCTATTTTAAGTCAACAACGTAAAGTAATTATAAGACAATTATCTGCGCGATCCAAATAGTTGTTATCTCTGTTCCGCATTACAGAGAGCCTTCAAGCTTCAAATTCCGTAACACATACGAAAACCATTTGTTTTTCTACTAAATTAACATTTATTAATTTAACCTAATGCTGAGAAGGGTTATTACAGAGAGCTACAAAAATTTATATATATATATACTTTTTTTTTTTCAATAATTTAAAATTCTCTCCATCACGACAATCAATTTAAAGAGAAGCATGCAAAACCGATTAGTTTTCACCTAACTAAAGCTGGAAAAATCTCATTAATTTTAAAACTGGTGTACGGGTGTACTGGCTTAAATATTTGACATCAAAATAGTGCGAAGACACAAATGTTTGAAAAAAGAATAGAAAAACAATTATTTTTCGCCCTTTAAGCTCCAAGAAGGCCATTTCCAACTCATCTAATTCGAGATTAATTATATTCTTACGAGAAGAACGTACGTACAAAGCCCTTAATTGTTGTGCGGCAAACCGGACATTGCTCGACGCCGGGAGCGCATTGGACACAGGTCACTGTAATCAATTAATGAAATGCGCTTTTAAATGTTTGTTCTTTCTTTTTTCAAATATTGTTTTGCTTAATCACTTACCTAAATGTCCGCATGGTAAGTATACAACACCAACTTCTTCATCCAAACATACCTTACAGAGACGAGCATCTTTTAACTTGCGATTTTCTTCTTCGAGGGTTAAACGACTTGGAGATGATCTGCCAGCGGTCAAAGCATCTTTATTGTCGGCTAAAGATTTGTCTTGGAATTTATCGCAAGATTTTAAACTAGATTTTTCATCACCAGAAATCACAACATCCCTTGATGGAGTTTCCAAACGGTAAGTTGATTCCCTTTGAAGTCTATCACTGCCTCTAACAACTGATACACTAGCTGCTATATCACCATTCACCATCATAGTTCTGCTGCTGTTGCTTAGAATACCAGTACAATCGCTCCCAAGCGCTGGAATTGCGTATTCAATCGGATCTTCGCTATCTCGATCATCAAATACCGCCTTTATTAAATCTTCAACCGTAGCGTACGGATAACCCGTTACAGACAGTTGTCGCTGTGTCCTACTTCGTATAGCACCAGCGTCTATGCCCATTTCTAAAGCTTGCCTTACTGGCCCTGTTGCCATTGCTTCTTCTATCGTCATCGGGACAGATGACATTTGATTTTCCCGTTCAATTGATTGTTTCATTAAATCTTGAACTTGCTGTATATAGGTGTTTCCTTTTACTAAACGTACAAATGGGCATTGTGGATACCTAAAATTAAACAATTACTGATGTGAAGTATTCGTTCAAATTATATTTCAATGTCTAATGTCCGCTGTATTTTAAAAATAGAGATAAAAATAGAAAAATGTTAGGTATTTAATGGTGAGCCCTGATCCACTGTAACGTTTTCATTTTGTTTTGCATTGTACACGCATTCGTGATAGATTTCTTAAGTATTTTGCATTTTGTTTTGAAATGCACTTAAAACATAATAAAAATATACATAACGAGCGTATGTTTAACCGTTCCCTAGGAAATTATTATTTCTTCTACGATGTTAACGAGTTAAACGTAATAGAAGAAAAAAACCTACCACTTGGCGTGTTCGAACCAGGGATCATCTTCTTTTTCCCATGACCGTAAACCCATATTGCAATGGAAACAACGCACTTGGTCATCAACTTCTTGATAGTATAACCCGGCTTCAGCTAAAGCGACGGGCTTCTGAATATCTGGTATTGGCCAATTAGAGTACGTACGCAGTCTAGCGTCCAGTGAAGAATATTTCGAATTTTTAGGCGGAGATATCTGTTGAATTCCTAAATCCCGTATACCATCGCTCGCCATTTCAATGAGTGGTCCCAGCTGAACACGAGGGCAATCTGGGAAAAAACGGCGATGTTCTTCAAAGGCGTTATCTTGCTTTTCCCATTGTGCTATAACGCCTTTACACCATACACATTTCACTTCATCTGATCTGTTGAGATAGAAAAAACCAGCTTTAGCTAACGATACGGGCGATATGTTTGGATTCTGCAAGTGAAAAAAAGATTGTAAACAATTAGTGTCAACTGTTATACCTGTAAAGGTAATGATTCTTAAATGCCAAGCATATGTTTTATTAAAAAAAAAAAAAAGAAATCTCCCGATCTTCGCCAATAAAACCTTTCCAATGTGCTTGCATCTACATCTAAGTGATTGTTTAAAGAATTTAGCCGAGGAAACTACATGTGCGAGAAAGTAAAAATACTTTTAATTTGAGCGTAATTGTTGATGAAACGAAAAAGAACTATTTTTCATGCCTAGTATACAGAAGAAAGCTTCGATTCTATCTAATTTTTTGCAATCGCGCAAATGTTCTTAAAAAACAGATTAAAACAAATCATTTAACTAGGAATTTAATGATGATTAACTTGTTATTTATTTTTGTAGTTTGCGGTGTTAATCATTTCTTTCTAAAAGCTTTGGTATTTCCCTTACTTTTTCCGAGAAGCTGGACTGTGAAAAGAATTTGATCGTATATTTCTGAATTGAATTAATCAATACTATCCTTACTATTAGCTTTGAATGAACGGCATATATATATATATATATATATACGAATATAAATATACATATATACGAATAGTATTCTTTTCCTCAATTTCAGTAAACACAAATGCTTGAAATGGTAGAGTAAGAGCAAAACATACTGGCCAATTTTTGAATGTAGCCAAACGATTTGATTCAATCATAAGATCTGGAAGATTTCGCTGATCCGAAGATTGATTAATTACGCCTGACGATGATAAGGGCTGTGAGCTATCTCCATCTGTTGGTAACTGCATGGATACATTACCACAACATGATCGATTCGTTATAAATTCACACTGAGGACTAACAGTACGATGTCGCCTTTCTACTACGTCACCGTACTCCCAATTACTTATTCTGCAGTGACACCAATTACACTCAGCCTCTAAAAAGGGTCCACTAGCATAAAAGCCACATTCGGCCAATTGTCGAGGATTTACTGGTGTATTTGCTGGCCATGACACAAATGACCGCAAACGTGCTTCCTCGACATTCATACTCGCTTTCCCAGCACTTAAATTGCGTTCTCTCTGCTTCAACTTTTTTGTATATGTAACTAATCTCGTTTTCTGTATATTCTTTTTCACTACGTAATTCTTGTAATATAAATCAAACAAATCTTAAATGTGAATAGATTGGTAGCCTTTTTAATTCTGTTTTTGTTTGTTTTACTTATATGAAAAAGGCTATTGACTAGAAAAAAAAAACTTTTTAGGTGATGAATATATGATTCGTCTTATATATTATGTGAAAAATTATTTGTATGTATGTAAGCAATGCTTCCTCTTATTTCATGCAAGATTTAATCAGTCAGCGTTGACATATATAATTGCAGTGATACCGAAATATAATGACTTCAGTATCTTCGCACAAAATCGTATCGGAATTCTTATATTTGCCTTCAAAATACATGCAAAAATACATAAAATAAAATATAAATAAATATAAGAGCAATGTTCCAGCACCAAGGTTTGCTTGTAAAATTAAAGCTGCATGGAAAATGTAAATTATTATGTACATAGAAAAAGGCGAATACGAATAACACCCTGGCCTTTACACAAAATTTATTTGTAATGTCAATCCGTAGATTTGAATTATTCGCCGAGCGCCGTTTGTATAAAATTAAAAAAAATAAATCTCAAGAAACAAGTCAGTTATTATTTGTTTACATTAATTAACCCTCGTAGTCTAAATTTTCATTTTCGCATAAGGAAAATTCTTAAAATCAATCGTGTAAATAGTTTTTATGAAATTTCTCAATCACTTTATGAACCGTACGGTCCGATATCCATATTAAGGCGGAGCATGCGTCGCAGGCCCCCAATAACGTCAAGCAATTTTAAGGAACAAATGTTGTTTCTATTTGAGAAAACGGATAACGGTAGTGTGTTCGCCATATATTATAGCGATGCAATGTGGAGGATTCGATTAAAATCCTCAATCCCCATATTCGTTAGAAAATTCCTTTCGTGCAGATGCTAAATTTTTCTTCAATAATCTCGCGCGCATATGAAACGTCGTTTTTAAATTCTAAAAGGAAAGGTTCTGCACACTCTCACCGGAAGTTTAATATCTGAGATGCTACAATTTGCGCGCGAATGTTTAAATTCACTTCGGCTGCGACATACTAATCTGGGAAACTGTCTACATTTAGCTGAAATTAGTGACCGGATAGAATGTTTATAAAGTTTGTTTTCGATCAATTTATATATGAGAAGCTTATGGACTTACACTTGTCTTGTTGAAATTTTCCATGGTCGTTCATTTATACATGTTCAAACGATATTGCAACGACTCGTTCAAAATCATGAATTTGAAAAATCCCTTATTCTCCAGTATTTTCTCTTTTTAAGAGTATGCCGCAATTCTTTTTGAGTAAATGTTCATCTGTTGTTACATCGTCAAATAAGTAGATTAAAAAATTAAAATAATTCACGTTTTCCTTCTAACGTGAGTACTATAAAATCTCACTAATAATTCGCGGTGAGAATATTCGCTTTTTACTTTGTATAGTTCAGTCAGCAAGCTGCCCCGCCATGCTTTCATTTTTAAACTCATTTCTTAAATCTGTATTTTATTCAATTAAAAAGCATTACTTTCCATAAATTAATTAATTTTTTAAAATTGTTTTTTTTTTATTTTTATAAAGTCTTCCTTATTTTTCTTTATTAAGTAAATATTATGGCAAGCAAAGCGAGCGCGAATTTTCATTGTGCCGACTGCCTCAATTTAATTTCCAGGACTGACAATCGAACTCCGTGTCTTCTCTCTTTATCCTATGTTGAGCTGCATGTAAATAATCAAATCGTATTTTGGCTCTTCTTGACATTTATTTCGATGCACGATTTTAGATGTACTACATAGAGTTTTGATGTAGCAGTCACAGCGATAAAAAGAAGAACAAGCACAATCAAACACATATATTATCATATCTTCACCTTAACATAACCAAACACAGCACAATTTGTACTTTAAAAGCAGTAGGGGCTGGTAACCCTGCTAAATTACAGTCAGAACAATATGTTTTTTTCTTTGAGAAATTGGAAAACTCTAGGATTTAATGAAGTTGGCAACGTAAAGGTGATGACCGTTTCTTCCTTGAAATTTATTGCAAGTGGAAAGCGCGGAGTGCATTCTTCATCGAATTTATTCAAGTTAAAAGTGGGAAATGTTTTCTTTGAAATTCTTCACTATAGAAATGAAATTAAGTTATCTAATCTTATAAATATAGTTTACGACATGGATGTCCTTGAAAATATGAGGCGGCAAATGGAATCACCAAATCAAGTACTTTGTTATCTATTGTTAATTACATTAATCGCCTGAACTTGACGTGCCTTTTGTCCATAAGATAACAAACAAAAATTACTTACTTGCCCTAGCGTTAGCTCCAAGCCAAGCATTAGAGATTAAAACACATATGTGTTGACCTCTGTGTCCTCGAATTGTTATATTTAAGCAATAGATGATGTAGCAAGGGGCGGTGTATCGACAATTCGCGACTACCAAGTAATTGATAAATAAGAAGATATTAATCTTTATTAGATTATCAGTGTGGATAACAATTCATGTGAACTGCATATGGGTTCCATGTTTCCTGGGAAACTTCCAAATAACATAAATTCTATAGTTTCTATAGTTCGGTGCAAATCCCACGGTTTTTTTCTATATATTCCACAGATGGTCTTTCTCACTTTTCATTTCTATTCCAGTTCGACGCAAATCTCACGATTTTTTCGCTGACGGAAATAATCTCATGAATTGAAGTTTTTTGTTGTTGTGAAAAATTAGAGTTCGATTCTGAGAGTTTGAGAAACTAAGGTTTGATTCCGTTAAATTGTGAGAAATTAAGGTTGGAATCTTTCGGAATGCTGCATCGAAAATCTATATTATTAAGGGGTTTTTATTTCTCTGGAGGTATTATCTTATTATATAATTGTATTATTCTTATTTTTCTGGCTATGGAGCACGATGTGCCTCGGGCATCACTTATAAAAGCTTTTAGCTGGCTGTCCCTAAATTTAATTGTTTAGATTCTGTTCGGCTACCGTACGTTGAAGAAAATATGCCACTGCTATGGAAATGTCAGCAGGGTAATGATCCGAAACGTCAGTTGAAATTGGTGAAAGTATTGCTTCTGGATTATACCTTAGATATCATTGAATGGCCAAATCACTGTCGGTCTCAATCCTGTTGAGAATGTTTGGGGAGGACTAAAGCATCATGTCTCCTGTAGTAGTAGAAAAAATTGTAGCAAAATGAAAAAAATGTGATATAATATTCCATAAATGTGTGCGGTAATTAATTTCGTCCGAGCCTATAAAAAACGAAATTATTAATAAATCAGTAGTGGTTACACCGACTATTTTGAATTGAATTCTATAAAAATTATTACTTTTGACATATTTTTAAGTTTCTTTATATATATAAAAAATAGTCCTCGCAACACATTAAAAAAGTATTTTTTTATGCGGTGAATGGAGACCGCATGAACGCACAAAGACAGGTTTGGGGCATACACCTATTTCGCTGTCCATCTGGGAACACGCATTATTTTTGAAATTAGCTTGTTTTAAATTTTTGACTATACTTAGCATAACTCTAAAGCGTTATAAATTATATACGACAGGAGGAATATGGAAAAGAATACCCCTCACCAATATACAACAACATATACCTATTTTTCTATCCACATACATATGTATATGTATCTCGAATAATCATTCTATTGCCTGGACATGTAAGCCACATTCCTCATTGGCTTAGCCCATTGAATCTGAACATCCAAAAAAAAAATATGTATATATAAAACGTCCTCTAAAAGTTTAAGTGAACCGCCCACAACTAACAAAACACTTCGCAAATTTTATAGAGAAACGCCATACGGCTTCGCTGAGTTCGGTTTAAATACGCCATTTTCTACGTAACACTTATGTAATTTTTTATAAATTTCGCATTTCAGTATAATGTTTTTCTGAAATGTTATTTTTTTAGTTATTTTTAATTATATGATTTAAGTTTCGAACTTTCAAGATAAGACGTTTTATATTTGCTTGTAATAAAGATATATTTTGTTCAAAATCTCCAATCTCTTTATGGGAATTATTATTCTCACGACTTCCAATCATATCTACAAATATATAAAAATCGTAAATGTGGTAACACTTTAAGATTATAATATTAAGTGAAAAACTGATTGTAAATTTTCGCAAAAAATAAACAAATTTAAGGAATATTCTCGTGTGTGTGGTTTGAAAAATATATTTTTAAAATAATTTATTCCAATGGTCATAAAAATTATGATTGAATTATATCGGCATTTCGACATGAGAAGTACAAATTTTCCCAATTGAATGCAAACGCGAGAAAAAGTGAATTTTATACATATAAATATTTCAATGAACAACTATAACAAAAATGCCTGTGGAATATAAATGAAATGACAATTTCTAATGCATATGTTAAATGTAAGTTCACGGATCGAAGAAAAATCTTTTTTCAAATGCAATAAGAAATTTGCATTTTTTCTAAATGAAATTCTACGCCCTTAAACTTTTAGCTCATCGTCATTGCTTTGCACTGCTCCATCCCGACTTTTTCTAAACCATCATATATATATATATATATATATATATATATATATACATATATTTGTCTCATTCCGATCAATTTATAGAACGTCTGTTAAGATATTGGTGGTCTTTTTCTCTTGCGCAGATGACTAACCGCCATTTTCAATTAATATCTGCAGTGTTTTTGTGCAAAGTGTTTGCTATTGTGTGGTGCATTTCTCGTTTTCCATCCATCATAATTCCTACATCAAATGCGAAAAATCAATAAGATATTTCCGATTCAAATGAAATTAATCTACAATTCTATGTCACGTTATTTTCAAACGGATACATGTTAATATCGAATGCAATAACATTTTTTTGCATTTCTTTTATTTTATTTTTTTTTTCTTTCGTTTTTTTTATGTAATCAAAGGCAAGAAATTCGCACTTGCAAGGTTGGCAGAAAACGAGTGTTTACATTAAAACAGCTTTCGTTTTACTATTTAGCACGTAAACTATTAAAGAGCCTTACACGTTCGCATGTAAAATTAGTAATGGGGAACAGATGATTTCCTGATCACTGCTGTTTATTTGAAATTTGTTTGTGCTCATGTAAAGGCAATTGCTTAGTCTGCTTGTTGAAAAATGTGTAAAACGATTTGAGTGAAGGTGTATGCAACACAACCTTTCATGCAAAGCATTCGAAATATGTTGCGGAGTAGCTTGTTGAAATTTGCGTGACACAGCAATAGCCATTACAAGTACAATTACGTACATGCGGAATCAAGTTCAGTTCAGCATATTTGCTCTTTTATTTTTCTTTTTCTGTAATCTAAAAGAAATGAATACATTCATGCGTATATTACGTGAGTATATTGTACATATGTCTCTTCAAACATCCGTCGATGGATGTAAAGATGTGCCCTTTCCAGTGCGAATATGTGTGTGTATATATACATTTATCAAGTGTGCGTATATGTGTGTCCATGTGTGCTATATTATCGATAGCTAATTGACTTAATTAGATTAAGTGAAAAAACCAAAAACTATTTCGGTTATTGCAAATGTTTTCTTTTATTTATTTATTTTTTTTTTTGTGCGAAGTTTATGCAAAATGGAAGTTTGTGATAAAGACTAGTTCCACTTTTTTCCTTCTTTTTGTCGTTTCGTTACGCTAACTGCAGAAGTGTTTACATTTTTTTTTTCTCTTTACTTATAGATTTTTACCAAATATCCATCTGTTATATTCCATCTTAATATCTTTAACACACACGAATATATTGCATGTACGAAGAATGTCAAAATTTTTATATGAACGATAAAATAAAGCCACAAAAGCGGCATAGTGTGGCTCAACCTTAATTACATTGTTAAACTGCAAAGAAATTTAACACACAAAGAAAGGAAAAATCGACGAAAAAATGTCATTCATTAATAACCTGAAGAAAGTCTTCCATTTGGGAGGTGGCGAAGCGAAAAAGAAACGCCATTGTAACAACATAAAAATGGACGCTGATCCCGCAGAAATTTGGGAAATTGTTGGCGAGCTAGGAGACGGTGCTTTCGGTAAGGTATATAAGGCCCAACACAGAGAGACCAAACAGTATGCAGCTGCTAAAATGTGCATTTTGGAGGCTGTCGCAGACTTAAGCGATCATATGGTAGAAATCGATATATTATCCGAAATCAAGCATCCCAATATAGTTGAGTTGTATGAAGCTTACTTTATAGACCTCAAATTGTGGGTGCGTTCACGTTTTTCCTCTTGTCCAAATTGTAGATATTTCACTGTTTATTATTATTATTAATATCGGTCTCTTGTATACGCTTCAGATGCTTATCGAATATTGCGATGGCGGTGCACTAGACAGCATCATGGTTGAATTGGAGAAACCTTTGAATGAACCCCAAATCGCCTACGTGTGCAAGCACATGACGGAAGGTCTTGATTTTTTGCACAAAAACAAAGTAATTCATCGTGATTTGAAAGCTGGCAATGTTTTATTAACGATGGATGGTGGAGTAAAACTAGGTAAGTTAATGTTTTCGTTTTCATTGCTTTAGATTTTTTTTTCTTAATTTTGTTTATTTGTAAAAGAATATTTTTTGGAAAACATTTTTTTGCTTAGATTAATTTCTACTTAAATCCATTTGTATGTAGGATGTTTACTTCTCGTGATTGTTAAGTGCCGGTTAGAAATGAACTTTTCGAAAGTTTTCCTAAACAAGAAATGCGTGGAGTTATTTCCTTGAATTTTAATGTACTTTCGAAAGATAGTGATGAAAGCAGAATAAAAATCGAATTAGGTCCGTGGTAGCATTTGCCTTTAAAATTTGGTTTACCTTGACAGTGTACCAGAATACAGCAGAGCACACATATCGTGTTAAAAAAATTGAAAAATAAAGCATTAAATAGTTCCTGGAAATTTGTACAAGAATATCTGTTTTCTGCCTTCTAAGTAAAAACTAGGGTTAATGTATTTCCCTTAAGAACTTTAATAGTCGGCATTTGTAGCAGGAAGTCCTCAAGAACTCAACTAACTTTGTTAGTTCGATAGCAAGGTTCAGAAAATTAGTCGGAAGTAACTCAATTTCTAGTTTTATGTGCATGTATGTGTTCTCTTTTAGAGTAGTTGACTATTGTAAAAGGTTTTCTTATAATAAATTATTTTATGTGCACATCAAATGTGACAGAATGTGTGAAAGCACTAAACTAACGTAAAATTTGAAATAGAAATCTGGATTTTGAGTGCATTAGTCTTGGGCGTATCTGTTTTTCTAGTATTTAAATAAATATCTGTCGAAAATCAAAACAAATAAAGACAAGTAAGAAAATTATCTTCGGCCCCGATCGAATTTTTTATACCGATTACCGTTATCCGTCGTATATCGTCGTGACGTCGACAACATTTAATTTGGAGTAAACACACTTAGCTTGCCGCATTATGTAGCATTCTACTCTCCCATTCCTTTTATTTGATATCCAGTTCATTATACTGCTAAGAAAAAAAGAATCACCCCCTTTGTGGTGGTGTCCACCATATTTATTTTCGAGTTAATATATTTTTAGAGAGATAGAATATTTCCTTATTTACCTTATTAGTAATAACTAGAAAACATTAGGAAAGTAAAAAAATTAATAATTTGATCATTTAGAATTTTGCGTATGCGTGGCTCGAAGAACCGCCTATAGAATATAAGCACAATATCAACCTGGACCAGGAAGATGTTTACCACAGACGTTACACAGAGAGACAAACAGACAGACAGGCCAAGATCAAGCATATATATGCTTTAAGGGGACTCTGAAGTTTCTTTCTAGATGTTGCGAAAATTTTGACAAAGTGTATGCACTCCTCATCCTTCGGTAACGGATATGAAGAAGCGACAACATTTTAGTTATAGAAAATACTTAAAATTTAATAACCTTTTCTGATAGATGACATAATTAAAAACCAAACAGAAGAAAAAAATTGCAAATTTTTCAATTTGATATCCTTGATGAATTTGTAGGGTTACTTTTGAGTACAGGCACGAGAAGTCGTATGAGATCTCATAATAAAATGAAAAGTCCAAAGATTTTCCTTCAAACCCATAATAAACGGCCTGAAGCTTGGAGCAGATCTAACACTGGTAAATCTACTTATTGGAGTATACGTAAATTTCGACCAGGACGATTTCATCCTGTATAGATTTCTGCAAAAATTATTGATATCCGCATGAAAACGAATCGGCTGGATAACTTGTCCCACGCCATGATCTGCTTTAAAAACAATGCGATGCGCGCTCCTTGGCGGTATTTCCTTTGATGGCCTTGTGAGTCATTCCCTGCCTGCGATATGAAAAATGTAAATAAATTTTCGCGCAATTATCTTTTCTTTCAACTTGATTATCTGGTCATCACTCATGCTACCCCGAGTTTAGGGCCTATTATATGTGATATGGGTCCCTGTTGAGTAGAGCTAATGTCTTAACTTGTTTCGAGAGCCCAAAAGAATAATTAAAGCTTTACAAATGAATCGATTCTAGCTTATGAAGAACGTATGCAATTTATGGGGTTTCCTTTGTGTCACGAACATTTGGCAAATTTTAATGCACTTCTAATAAATATAAGAAGGATGTCTGAAATCTTATATAAATATTCTACCTTGATATCATACCGATGATGATGTAATTTACAGAAAGCTGAACAATTTTTGTATATCCTTCGTTAGGTAGACATACGAAATTTAGTTAAGATGTACAAAAGGCTTATCTTATCTGCAGGACATGCTTGATGCAAATTATGCCCTGTTAATTAGTGCATTTTTTATATATTTTTATTTGCAGCGGACTTTGGGGTATCCGCTAAAAATAAACATACTCTACAAAAGCACGATACTTTCATTGGAACACCATATTGGATGGCTCCTGAATTGGTGCTCTGTGAAACGTTTCGTGATAACCCATACGATCATAAGGTAGACATTTGGTCTTTGGGCATAACGTTAATCGAACTAGCACAAATGGAACCTCCCAATAGTGAAATGTCCCCGATGAGAGTATTGTTAAAAATCCAAAAAAGCGATCCACCAAAACTAGATCAACCGTCAAAGTGGAGCAGAGAATTTAATGACTTTCTTAAAAATGCTTTAGTAAAGGTTTGTACATATGTAATTTTTTTACCCTCCATCATATAGGTACATCCTGGAACGTGTATTGTGGAGTTGATAAACTGAAACAATATTTTCTCTTTTAGGATCCCCAACAGAGGCCAACTACGGATAATTTAATGCTACATACTTTTATAAATCGAGACATTGATTCGAAACCGGTAAAGGATCTCTTACTTGAATATAGAGCTGAAGTGGTAGAGGAAGTTGTGGATGACGAGACAGAGGTAATTAAATGGATTTTATTAACTTCATCTTTTTTTGAATTATTGCTTAGATGATGGCTTTTAAGAAACCCATATAAAATTATTTGTTATTGTATTCCTTAATTGTTTTTTTTACACGCCGCTAATGTACTTGTTGTAAAACGCTTACCGCATTGCACACAAATTCTAAATTTGTTGATTTGTTAGAAGCTCAAACGACAAGTGAAACGACGGTCACTTTATCAGAGGGTTGGTAAGTCGTTCGGCTTCTGTAAAATTTGTATCAATTCGCTATACAAGCATTGCTGATTTTAATTCCTTGTTATCTATAAATTCTTATCCATAATACATTCCCGTTGTTTTTTTTTTTTTTTTTCGTTTATTATAATTATTTGTTAATATACATTTAATTAAAGTGAAAGATAAGATGGCCTTTAAATATTTTCTGTATGATTTTCTTTTCTTTGTATTTCAAACATTAATCAATTATTTTACAGAAAAGCAGAAAATTCGGATTATTGTGAATATTATTTTAAACAGGAAGTGTCCCCAGGTCATATAATTGGTAGGGTGGCTCTTCAAATTTGATTTGCATTCTTTGAAGTTTGCATAATTCATGAATCGTTTTCCTTTCGAATCATCAACTGATCAGAATTTTACAGTTTGTCAAGATGATCCAACGGACAAACGGGGTGAATTCTAATTAATTGACTTAGGCGCTCTATAATATCGGGAGTTTGAAGTTTTCCAAACTTATCGATATTCAATTTTGTTCATAATGTTTTCTAGAAACATGGCAATGAAGACGACCGAATACCAAAAGAAATCTTTTTACTATTACAAGGGATATCAGCAATGTTAGACGATCTCAAACTTACTTGGAGAGAAAGTCGTAAAGTGATAATGTACCTAAAAGTTTAAAGAGAATTAGCGCACAAAAGTTGCTTTTTGCCCACAGGAGTTACCTGACTGGTTAACCTCTTTTTTATCTATCGTAACTAGTTTGATTTGGGAGAAAGTCTCGGGGATGTCACTATAAACTCTGACCTTAGGTTTTCCAAATTTAATAAATACTATAATAATCGGTACAAAAGGCTTCTTTCGACCAACTTCATTTTCAATACCGTCATCTGTTTTCCTTATGAAGACCATTACCGAGTACCGACCACGTGCCGAACTTATTCCCGACTTAAAATAATCCCCCTCGTAGGTTAAACGCCGTCTAAAATACCTAGCAAAGTGAGCACGGAAACGTACTCGTGTATACACCCAATGTTCTTTTCACTTCTTGCACTTTTGTGACTTAAGAGGAGATGAAATGTGATGATGTGCATGCACCGATTCGTTTTTTTTTTTGTTGAAGTTTTTTCACTTCTCAGGATAGATATGATAAGCGGAAATTGATACAAAACTAAACGGTAAGCTTCACCAAGTTGAACTACGACAAAGAAACGAAGTGTATGTATGTACTATTTCATAGTCGGACTACAGAGTTTACCAATTTGAGCTGAGGAAAAAAAAGGGAAAAGAAAGCATGGAGGTGTTAAAGTTGGCTTAAAATAAGCTGTGAAAATGGGTAAACCTCTTATGAAAAGATCCTACGATTACGCTACATTCGGATTATCTTAACGATGCGGATTAAACTTGATTGTTAAGGAGAGTGAAATAATAATATCCGAGAAGAGAGGACAAATTTATGCGGAAAATTTCGCTTCATTATATATTTATCGTTTCCTCACCTAGCAAAGCGTGCCCTTATGTTAACAGTTAAGCAAGTCCTTGACGACTTGAATCTATAGATAAAAAAATCAGGGAAAGATAAAGTTAAGTACGTTCATATAGACGTCTCTTTCCACAATTGAAAGATACTTTTTAATTGTTTCTATAAGATCGAAAAATATAACCTTAAGAGAGATAAAAAGTCTCGAATCAAAAGATTAGATTAGATAGCAAAAGTAATTTTACTTAGTCAACTATTCTTCGAGAATGACGGTACTTTCTTTTATAGTCTTTTGCGACTCATCTTTGCTTCATCTATCTCAAACGAACTTTCATGGTAGTGGATTTCTGAACGACGGATAAAATAGAAGTTTTTTTTTGTTGCAAAACCTAATGGAATCTAAAAAGAGCGTCAAGCAATGTTTTTCAATCCTCTGAAGGAGTGGGGATAAATATTGCAGATTAATAAAATGCTTCAATGAATTCATTTCGTCGAAGCTTGTACAAGCAAAAAGGTTTAGTTTCCCTATAGTAAGTAAGTACTAAAGAAGATTCCGCATCGGTGGTGCAATTTTCTCGGCAAAGGTTTAATGAATTCTTTTCATTGAAACCCTCAATATTGATTATACATTTTAAAGGGATTTACCTAAAAATAAATATTAGAAGACAATATTACCCTACAAGACTTTGGACTTTGGACTTTCTTCCAGCGGAAGCCATACGAAATTTTAGATACCATACGAACGATTATTACACATAATACAGCATTAAAAAACATTTTCATAATTTTATTTATATTTATCTTAAAAAAGTTAGTATCGAATTACTTGTGGCCTTCAGGAATTCATAAGTTACATTAAAAGAAAAAAAAATAATAAGAGTTCGATGTTGTATTTACTGGAAATTTTGACTAAATTTAGAAGACGGAGATCTCTTACAGGTAAAATGCTTGAATGTAAATAAATCTCATAGGCATTTTTTAATCGCCGTCGCTTTCAAATACTTTTCGGTTCGGAAAATACTTGAATGAAGAATTCATACCAAATATCCTCCTGGTTGCTTAGAAGAATATCACTTTCAAGTCTGGTGTGCCCGAAGGCTTTGGCAATATCAGCTGCTTTATATTTGGATTTAATCTTAACGGCTTATTTGTCAGCCGTTGGAACAATGCTTTCGATTTGGGAGTGAAGTCAAGTTTCTCTTAAAGATTATCTCTTCTTATTGTGAATGCCGTTAGCCAATCTGTTTCTATTGCAAAGAATTTAAAGACGGTTTGAATAGAGTTTTCTTTGAAATTTTAAACCAAAACATGAAAAAATGATTTGCACAAGAAAAGCGTTAATTGTTGTTTTCATTATTCTCTACAATAAACTAGATAACGCAATTTAAGAAAGTGTGGAATGGAAAGTGTAGACTTAACGATACACAGAAATATTATCGTTACACTTTATCTTAACACTGTTCAACAGCAACATTTAGTGGGATCTTAGCTGCATTGTCTTCACAGTACCAACTTGACGTTTCTTGTCGAAGAGAAATACCAAAAGCTAGTGACAAATACCGTCAGTCAGTAGTATTGTCAAATGAAATGCTCAACAAAATGGCGAACTGCAAAAGACACACGCGAACATGACCGAGGATAAGAGATCGAACATTGTAGACACTATCACTTGGCACTTGGTACATTGACGCAGTTTAGTGTTTAATAATACCATACCATAGCGTAGGAATATTTAAGATTTCTTGGAAGTTATACCAAGTTATATATTTAGTCTATCCGCTTTTTAGCTTATTTCATAAGGAAGGAAACTTTTGAATTTTATATTATATGAACATCTCGGAAGAAGAAAAATGTAGAAAATCCTTGTATCCTTGCTCCAGATGAAGTTAATTAATTGATTGCTTTATATTTTCTCTTTTACAGTTTTTCTTAAAAGCTTGAATGCATTCTTCACTTTATTTTTTGTGATACTAGGCTTTGTAGCGACAATTGGTCCCGATACTTCTTTCATATCGCTTTTAGAAGGCATTGTCCTTATTTGGAGATTTTGTTATTCCTCTAGTAAGATCAAGAGAAACACCTATCGAAAATTTCGAATTTTCTCCCTAATAATCTGTCTGTTAAATGCTTGGCCGTTTAACCCAAAGAAATTGATACAGAAAGCTAGACGCTTAAGTGTAGATAAAGTGAAGGATTGTGCCTCGATAGCTGATAGCAAGTACAGAAAATATTTGCAAAAAATTTAGCACAAATACGGCTCTTGTACATTGTTGCTATCACAAACAAAACCACTGTAATGGGCGACGACCCACCATTAAATACCTTACTCGTTTCGCTTAATGCAGTTAATCGTATGACAATTTTTTAAAATGAGACATCATAGGGCAAGTAGTTGAAAAAGTGCTCCAATCCGAACCATTTTCAATAGCGTGCTTCCTTAGGCTAAAATATATCAGTGCAACAAGTTTCATCAAAACATGGCAAATATTGGTTTCAAATTGCGATTGTGGCTCGTTAAAAGATCAGCCGATAATGTTTACCTCTGCGGTAATAGAAAATGCTGAAAATTGCACTCAAACAACAAATTAATTGTGGGAAAAGATTCGGACTTGTTTCCATTTTTAATGCCCCTTGGCTTGCAAAGGCAACACAATGCCCCGGTGAAGTTTCATCGTAAGATTTCTTCTTTGTCTTATTTTGTAGCAATTGGAGTAGAATAGTGTGCGGCAAGATGATCGAATTCCCAGAAATAAGCAGCGAAGGGAGGAAACTGTTGTGAAAAGATTGCTTTAAAAAGGGTGTGACAAATACTTTTATTAACTTGTTAGACATTTTATTTATTTAATTTACATAACGTGAGTACTTAATAGTACTTACCACATGACTGCGTAACAGATTAAATTAAATTAAAATATAATGGGCCACAAGTAATTATTCGGCTTGTTATTTATTTATTTATTTTTATTTATTGTTTTTTTTCTTTGTTTCTTTAATCTAACATTGAGTTTAATTTTATATTTTTAATGTAAATGTACAGGAACCCCGCAACTCAGCGCTCCGTCTAGACCTGGACGATGACTCTTCATCGTTGCAGAGCCAAGATATTGACAAAGGTAAGTGAAAGAAGCTTTGCTATAGTAAACTGAGGGAGATTTTTTAGTCCATAATACAATTATATTTATATAGCACCAGGCACTCCTACTTCCGCAACCAGAGATTCCAAAGAACAATCTCACAATATCAGTAATGTGCAAGCAGTAAAACAACCTGTGTTGGATGGTGAGAATAATAAAACACCCGAATTATCTAAATCTCCGTCCTTGTCGTCTAACAAACTCATTATTGAAGAGGAGAATGAAAAGCCAATGGCAAATACCGGTGAAGTTTCGCCAGACGAAATGAAATTGTTAACACCAGGTTTAGCGAATAAACAGCATATTCAACAATTACAAAAAATACCCGAAGACTTTGTTATTGCCGAGGATGAGAGACCGAGCATTACGGATGATAAAAAGGTAATGAAATATAAAAAGAGATTTTGTTTTTGCTATTAGTCTAGAACATAGGATAGGGAACATGAAATATGTGAAGAAAACTGATTTTATTTGTTTTACGAATTTTAGGTTATTAAACGAGAGAAAGGCAAAGCACCGCCTCCTCCTGTCAGTATGGCTATCAATGCAAAGATAAAAGATACAGCTGCCAAAGTTCTATTGCCGGCAATAGCACCAAAACCGAACTCTAAACGTCGGTTTAGCGATGATAAAGAGAGTCACAATATCGATCCTCTCAATGCAGTCAGTAACATAAATGAAATTCAAAACAAAGAGAAGGAGAAAGAAAGAGAGGATAAGCTAACGCCAAACTCTTCTGCCAGTTCCCCCTCAACTATTTCTGTGCATTCCAATTCGTCGACGAAAAATGTTAGCTCAGCCGGAAGTATTTTAAGTACAAGTACATCTATGATTACTATAGGCAGTGATATGTCTTCGCCGTCACGCTCTAATCCGGAACAACTAGTTTATTCACAAAACCAAACAGTTATTTTGCCAAACAGTCTAGAAGCTGGCTCAGGTCAAATAACGGTCGTAACCAGCACTCATCCGCCTGTTATTATAGATAATACCGCTGCACGTTCTCCTCAACAGGAAACTGAAATTATTATTATATCAAATAATCTCCAGCTGAAGACCTTCAACGAATCATCTACCGATGATGACTATCCGTCTATGGATGATAGTCTAGCAATGTCTTCTCCTCCATCGTCTCATCAACAATCATCATCAATGATTGTTACGCTTAGTAGTGAAAACAATAACATCGAAGAACCAGACAGAGCTTTCACATTACCGCGTGCAAGCGGTGGTTCGCATGCTCGTAAATTAGACGAAAGTGAAGTCTTAATAGTCAGCCCCTCATTCACACCAGAAGACGACTCTGCTTATAATACGCCTTCGGAAAGTAATAACAATCACGATGAACAGCAAATAATGGACACAAGTCATGTCTCGGTTGTTACGGTGGGAGATGAAATTAAAGTTAAGGACAGTAGTCACTTTGGCAACAATCTAATCGACGAACATACTTCCGTGAGCGGTAAACGGCAGAATGGTCAACTTCGACAGCACACTTCCACTGAGGACGATGTAAACATAATAGTGAATAGAAATCGGAAATCACAATCTCCACCACAGTCAAGTGGAATTGTTGGAGAAGGCAGTGAAACGGGCTCGATGCGTTCTAGCTGCGGCAGTGGTAGTCGAATAACGCGTCGGGGTGGAGAAGTAAAGATTGCCGTGGCCGTTGATCGAAGTGATGTCGAAAGTATTTGCACTACAGCTAGTCACGACAGTCGTAATGAGACTGATGCCGATACAGAGGCTACTTTGCCTAGAAAAGAGTCTAACGAGGAGGACGAAGTCATTATACGACGTAAAGCAGTTCCCGGAGGTTATAAAGGTGGTTTTGCTTCCACTCCAGCGCCAACCAAAGAGGAAATTGAACTTCGGAATTTACGAAAGAAGACTAGAAAGCGCACTCGCAAATTTGAAATTGATGGTGTACAGGTGACAACTACTACAAGTCGGGTGATATATGGAGACGAAGAAACTGGTCGTTTATATGATGACCACGTCTTCCGTAAACAAGAGTTACGCGAATTGAAAATGCTCCAAAAGCAAGAAAAGAAGCAACAAAACGATTTACAAATGAAAGAGCAGATAAGCAAAGAACAACAGGATCGCCGTTTCGAACAAGAGCGTATTTCATTAGAGAAGACGTACGAGTCAGACATGGATACGTTAGCGCGGCAGCATAAACAGTTGATTGAGAAAACGGAACAAACGCAAGAACATGAATTACGTTCATCATCGAAACGCATTCGTGCCGAACAGGAAAAAGAATTAAAGATGTTTCGCGAAAATTTGAAACAGGAAATACATCTGCTAAAACAAGAAGTCGATTTGCTTCCAAAAGACAAACGAAAAGATGAATTTAAACAACGACGATCAGCCATGGAACTCGACCATGAAGAAAAGGAGCGAGCATTTCTAGATTCATTGAAAGAACGGCACGAGTTATTGCTGAGGCGATTGAGTGAAAAACATCGCGATCATCTTGCCACAATACATCGAAACTTTTTACAACAAAAGCAAAATGCAATGCGAACGCGTGAGGCTCTCTTATGGGAATTAGAAGAGAAGCAGCTGCATGAACGCCATCAGCTGGCAAAACGTCATGTCAAGGAAATGTGCTTTATGCAACGGCATCAAATGATCGTGCGACATGAGAAGGAACTTGATCAGGTGAAGCGTATGTTGCAACGCAAAGAAGAAGATCTAATTAAAAAGCAGGCTTTGGAGAAGCGTGCATTACCGAAACGAATTCGTGCTGAACGCAAAGCTCGGGAGTTAATGTTCAGAGAATCACTTCGAATATCATCTAATCTTGATCCGGATATGGAGCGAGAGAGGCTTAAAAAGGTTAATTAATAATAAAAGTTATACTTCATTTGTATATAACGAGTATTAACATTTATGTTCTTTTGGTAAATAGTTCCAGGAGCAGGATAAGAAGCGTTATATTCAGGAAGAAAGACGATTCGAAATTAAGCATCAAAAGCAATTAGAAGAGTTGAGAGCAACTAGAGAAAGTACTATAAGGTAAGAATTAAAAATGAGAGGCTTCGTCTCCAATAGTACATCATGTAACTTGTACTAAATTCTTCGGAGAATGATATCATTGATAAGAAAGAAATTGGAAGTGAATTGCGTACCTACAGGACAATTTTTGTGTATAACAAACGATAAGGAATTTAATGTCAAAATGTTCGCGTAGAAAAATGTTAAGCTTTTACATTAGCTCTGTGCGCTACTTAGTAGAAAATGAAGTACTTCTCAAGCACTGTTTGCCAGTAGGCATTTTCGAAATAGTGGATAGGTTATTGTTGGGGTTAGGCGCGATATTCGTCAAATGTTTGCTTTGATTTAATAAACTTTAGTCGTTTTTGGTAGTGAGCCAGATGTGTTTTGAAGGTTACAATCTACGGAAATCCTTAGACGTACTTACAGTAACAGCATTCTCTTCGTACTCAATTGTTTTACTTTGATCGACATGCTAGACGTGCTCGTCTTTGGAAATTAAATTGAGTATAAATCACATGGATTTTTACGAACATTCTTTTAAGTCTTGGCGCAGATAAGATATTAGAAAGAAACAGCGATCGACACAGACATCGGTCGTGTATATTAAAGGACTTTATTGTCTTGTAAAATGTGATTTTATGAATTTGCGCGATTTTTATGAGAAACACAACATTTGTTCAAATTGCAGAGAACTTGAGCAGCTACAAAATGAAAAACGTAAAGCATTAGTTGAGCATGAACATGCAAAATTGTCAGAAATAGATGATCGTCTTAAAGCTGAATTGCGCGAATGGAAAGAGCAACTGGTGCCACGGAAACAGGTAATTTTTTGACACGATTCCTTTCAGTTCAAAAGTTTAGGCATTTGCTTCTGCACCTATGCTGTATAAGAGTATTAGTTGGTAAGAAATGTAAAAAGAATTGTATTAAATATGCGCAAACTATGTACTGTTTGATGATGGTGATGAAAAGCTTAAAGATTTTATTACTTTTTTCTCTTTCACTTACTTTATTTCTATTGCTGCAATTTGGCCATATATTGGGATTAATCTTCACTGCTAATTTAATATTATGATAATTATAATGTTCTACTACTACTAACAATGCTGACGATACGATTGCATGCTTCCTGTCGCCGTTATAATCGCTTCGGGATTCATTAAATATATATGCATATATTGT
Source organism: Glossina pallidipes (assembly GCA_000688715.1). Lineage (NCBI taxonomy): Eukaryota > Metazoa > Arthropoda > Insecta > Diptera > Glossinidae > Glossina > Glossina pallidipes. Next base: position 796,117 of record KK499790.1, on the reverse strand, counting down.
TTATCCTTCAGAAGTGGAATGAGTTAATTAGTTTAATGCTTGATGAATTTGAAAAGCGATACGGTACGCTTGAAGATCGTATGCAAATTCAGATGAACTTATCACAAAAGCCAATTGAATTGCCAACGTATCTTGTTCGGATATTCAATGGCACGTCGCGTCAAGTGCCTAAGGGAGCATTTCTACAGCAAGCCCATGACGGGGCACGATCGCGTACCTCGTCACGGTTAAATGATAATTTGTTTCGTAATTCGGTGCCTGATTTGAGTAAAAGTGTTCCAACAACTCCTATATTTTATAAACAGGAACGACTGAGGGCATTAAAAGAATTGGAAATCAGTGATCGAACAGCTTCCGTACCGCGTAGACATAGTAATAAAGTGAACCTTTCGAATTCAAGCGAATTCGAACCAACAACTCTAACACAATGTGATGATATAAACAATAGCCAGTCAGAAGAGGTTTATCAGTTTAATCCTGAAGACTACGAAAAGCGTGTTGTTAAAATCAGGACCAAACCATATGTTTCCAACAATATAAATACGTATGATAGGCCCAATTTGGTAACATTTCGAGCATCGTTCTCACATTCACCGCAACCGTATGGGTCCAGTGACGATTTTATGCCCAACAGATTTTCAAGATTATCTATTAACGATGATGATTCGACTATGCTGCGTCATCAGGCACAATCACTTCTGTTTCCTTCCTCTTCTTTTGCTATAAAACGACCATCGCTTCTTCCTGAGCGAAGCATGTCGGTCGGAGGCTCAAAATCATTGCATAATATTCACGAGACATCCGCAAGTAATATGCATATGGCCAGCAATGAAACTTTATCTAGATCACGTATCGATGAATCTACTTCAAGAACCGCTGCTCTATTAAATCAAATAGAACCTCAGCTGCGCGCATCGATAAAACGTGACGACACCTCGTTGTACGAGACGGAAGATTCATATGAAGGAATGGTGCTTCGCACTGCCCCTAAATATATGATCCCAAGAGTTTTAAACAAAATAAGTGGAAAACAGTTCAGTTTAGAGGAAGAGGAAGATTCAAATGCCTAGAATCCCCATAATATTCCTACACTTCTACGCCTTGCACTAAATTACATGCATCTAATACACATATACATTTTGTTTTTGACTCGTTCCTTTCTGTGTTGTTGTTATTAACGGTGTATGTTCATTTGTATTATTTTTACAAAGAAAAAGAAAAAACAAAAAAAAAAAAACAAACAAAAAAAGAAAACATCGAACTACTTACTAATACAAATTTATAGGCTCATTACGAAGGCAGTTCTCTGTCGCTCTGTAGTAAAAATTAATGTAAAAAAATGACAAACCATCTTATGTAAACACATTCGTTCAGTAGTCATGCAATAAACCATCACGAGAAAGTTGAAGTTTAATTAGAGAAAAATTCATGAAATCATCATCTCTAGTGCCATTGAATATGGGTGTATGTATGTATATATGTGCAATGTCACAAGCCAGGTACACATCTAAGCTCACAAGCGTATATATGTCATTGCTAATCTTTATGAATTGCGAAAACATTCTAAAAACTAGTAATTAATCGTTTTTTTATTTTTTTTTTATTTTTTATTAATTGATTTGATGAAACGATTTATATAAAGAATGAATCAATTAAAAAATTAATTTGCATTTAATTCTTTTTTTTTTTTCTTTATTATCAATTGTCTACATGCATTTAATAATCTCCTATATCAGGCTTATATATGTGCATTTAGTCATCTGCTATGCATTCCATTACCAAATTTAAGAACACAGTCGATTTGCAACATCTGTTAACGCTGTTCTAAAAATTCATTTGCGATTATTTGTCGTCAGCATATATATGAAATTTCTAACCAAAAACGGTGGCTTATCCGCCCACTTTTTACCGCATCAGAACGATTTATTAGCGAATCATGTATACATGATCATGAGAAAACTTTTAGGTAAATTTGAACGTTTATTGAAACATCGTTACATTGTATTTTACTGAAATTATTTGTCCATTGTTTGCCCCGACATTTTCTATATTTCTAGCAGCCAGAGAGTAATTCTGCAACGAAAGAACATCTCATCGTTTAAGGCTGCTCACGATTCGATCCATTTTGTGATACTGCAAGCACTGAAGCGCTGCTCTGGGAGAGCGTGAATGTTGGCAATTGAAGAGGAGTAACCATGACGCCTGATGAATGCGATTTACGTTCAGTCAGTCTTTTCAACGTTTGCTTAACGGGCTTTGCTATATCAGACCGAGCGATGCCATACTGAAAGATTATCATATGGTGTGGTTTAGCTTAATTTTTCGCAACAATTCCTGTCGATAATCTTTCATGGACCGGTATACATTCTGCTTTGCCACCGATTTCCTGGTTGGTTAGACCTTAGGTATGCTTTTTTTCAAGTTTTCGCTGCCACAGTTAAAATACGATGAAAAACACGTTCACATCTTTGTCTTTGGAGCAGTTTTTGTTGGTAAACGATAAAATTTTCTTGTTTTGGAGTTCTTTCCTATCCTTAAAGCTTGTAAAACCGGATCGTTTACTTTTAGATGCTTTTGTCTTGAAAAGGGCAGTATTACCCCCCTTCTCTTGCTCCCCCTCCTCCAAGGTTTCATGGAAAGTTCTTGCGTGTGCCTATTGCTTAAGGGATCAAAACCTATCATTTCATAAGTTTCGCGATGGAAGTTAATCTCTAAAAGTCACACCAAATAATAAGTAAATAAATAAATAGTGTTTTGTGTGCACATTATGACAATTTTCAGTGTTCAAAAAAATCCAACAAAAATTATACAATAAACTAAAGCCCAAATTTAGGCATAGAGCAGCCGTAGTATTATCCAAGACGATGCTGTGCAAATTACGCGACTGGTTCTTCTTGTTTGCACGAATATTTCATAGGTTTATAAAATCCTTGTGCTTACACTTAAAACACAGGAATAAGAAAAATTCTACCATCAAATCCACCTCAATTTTCCGTTGAGATTCCGTTACGTTGGTTCTCTGTTATGAGAATAACTTTCCTTTTACTGCTATAATATTTTTCGGATTAATTTAAAAAATATCCAGTGATGCTTCGCTGAAACACGGAAAGCAAACATGTACAACCTAACATTACATGCTTCCTCTTATATCTTTAGAAAATATACTAAGGCAGCTAGCAGCTGTAAAACTTGCATTTTGTTAATTACAATAGAAAAAAAGTGCTTCGATCTCTTTAGCGTTCTGCTCTTTGTGAACTCTTCGTATGAATGATTGTATGAATGATGAATGGTAAGGAGGACGCGAATGGCCCTTGAATGTTTTAAGAAAATATCCTATTATATAAATACTTTATCTGCGGCCAATTTTGTACGGACTTAGTTATGGTCAATTTTTTGATTCTTAAACCTAGCATTAAAAGCTTTCAAATGCTTTTATCGTTCTGGTTTATATTCTGCGGTGGGAGTCTCAAAATTAATCAAATTTACGATGCCAAAATGACTTCCTTGAACACATTAGATACAGCTTTCTATCTGCCTCTTATTCAGCCTACGTAGCAACCAATTATCTGAATTTTCGATATTGGACAGGTCATGTTTATCACATTGAAATCACAACATTCACAAGAAATCGTTAACAGTCTGCATAATGTGCATAACATAAATACTTTCCTTTCTTTAAGCATGAATTCACTTTCGATAGGAAAAATATTATTTTCAAGCCTGATAACAGCGCAATCAGACAACATATGCTCGCAAACATCATCGCATGGATAAGGACCCATCCATTTTTGTACCTACGCGCCTTGCCTTAGGTTAACTTACAATGAAAGCATATGTTAGAAAGGGCTTAATTAGGTCCGAATAACGGCAGGCAAAAATTAGACCATAAAAACATCGATCCAATCGTGGTTTCAAACATGCTTTCTCTCTTGGGAGCCTGCTGTTGGACAGAGTGAAGTTAAAGCCACGCTTGATCTCATCTGTGCTAAGGCTTGAGTAGACTACTTCGCGCTAAAGTTTTTATTTACCAAACGATTTCACTATAACCTCGTCTGATTTTTGTCTAGAGAATCTGCGATGATTGTGTAACATGGTCCATTGAGCACTATATCAGGAAACTAACAGAACAAACATAACGATCTGTAGAGCGAACTTGTATAGAAAAAGTTGTGAACATAATGACGAGCCTATTTTCGATGCTTTTAAGTTAGTTATTCAATTCTATTAACTAAACGCAAATGAGAAATGATTTATGCCAAAGACATTGCGAAATGTTGTTTTCTTCTCTCTACAAATGTTTGCAGTAAAATCTGAATTTTAAAAGAATCGCTTCGTAGGTTGATGTGAAAACATCATTAATAACGAAAAAAAAAAAAACTTCATTAAAACAACTCATACGCCACGTGTGCCGATTTCATGTAAAGCTATCTTTCTCTGCAATAAACGCAAAATAAAAAATGTAAAGAACATTAAGAAAGAGGATAATAAGGGATTTCTTTGATAAATCAACCATTGTTGTATTAGAGGACAAGTCTTGCTCTACAGTTTAAAATTGGTCTTTAGAAGGAAGCATTGTCTTGCAAGCAATGCTTACATTGAATTGGTTTTCAAGTTTCAAGGCAAGGGCAAGCATTGCTGATTCCATCCTGAAAATGCAAAATTTGTCTCATAAAGTCAGGCTTTACCTGCTTTCCTATCGCACTTTGGGAAACTTGCGTTTTGGTACAAACTCTACCTTGCAATCGCAACTTATATGATTTATTTTGTCGTGCAAACTTTATCTTGCAGTTGCGTTCTAAAGCAAGATTTACCTCACAGGGTAAGTCGGCTTTTGCCGGAAATTTCTTTTATTCTCTAATGCAATTTTATTGCATTCTTGTAAGGAAAAGATTTCTTTGCAAGAAATGTAATTTTCTCTTCACATTATTTCTTTTTATAGTACTAAGAAGCTTTCCCCGTAGGGCAGTTGACGTAATGAAACAAATTTTCTTTGTATCACAAAACTTGTAATCGCAATTCTTTTTATGCAGTGAAAAAGTTTTGTTGAAAAGCTCAAAGTTTCCAAATGTTTTCAATTCTTCTGCTTTTCAATTGCCTGCAAATGCACATCTAACCCGCTCCTTGTCGTATGTGCCTTTCTTGTAGTGCGTGCCTTTTGTGGTGAAATATTTATCGTATAGCAAAAGTAAAATTTTGTGGCAAAAAATTTTTCGTTTGTGGCCGAAGGCTTTATTGAGATGATTTTTCTTGCTTTTCATTGTAATTGCATTTTCCCTGCATATAATGTAAAAGTCTGTCCACTAATTCTTTTCGATTAGAAAGGAAAGATTACAAGCCATGCGGACCATAGGCGAACCCGAGTTTCATATTGAGCGAGTGTGAGCCACAAAACAAAAAATCTCTGAAGGAAAACTCAGCCTCTTCCGTTTTTTTTTTTTTTTAAATAAACTTTTCTTTGGATGACACCGGGGAATGTCTTTTCTCCTTTTTTTTTTTCCAAACAACAACTTTTAATAGTCCATTCCTGATAAAGGGAATATTCACAAAACAAGTGCTGCTTGCAAATTTATATTTCTTTGTTCTGGATCTATCAATTTTGTATACAAGTGTTGCTCAGATAAAACTATTAATCGAAACTATGTTATACGAAACTTTTACATTGACTTGTTTAATCTGACATACAAAGTTTTGCACTTTGTTGCATAGAAATTCTCTTTTGCAAATACCGTGTTACACGCAGAACGTGTGTATTCCGTGTCTATGACAAATGCCTGGGTTATAGAGTAACCAAAGGTATTCAAGTTTCGTAAAGCAAGTGTTACCTGGAAATGTTCACAGTGCAAACGAGACTTTTCTTAGGATGCTAACGCAGCTCTAAAGTGCATACTTCGTCAGCATTATCCGCATGAGTTGTCGAGTAGGTGTAAGAAACGCGACCACCAAGTCCACGTTCGCGGGTTCAAGTCTCAATGCGGGGAAGTTTACTTTGGTTGTGCTAATAATGAGTGGTCAGCCGGTAAAGGTATAATACTAGCCAGTAAACTGCGTATGCTTCCCCGTCTCGTTCTCCTTCCTCAACTCTTTCCGGATGTGTCCGTTTTACACGATTGATTGGTCGTGTAATAAAAAAAGAAAAAACCTTGCCATCTAAAGCTTTTCCTCATTGCGGTTTAATGCACGCCTTATTTTGTAAGAGGGCATTGCAGACTAGTCTTAAACTTGCTTTGTAACGCGTGATATGTATATATATTCTATATAATGTATATATACATCTTCAGAGAATTTACGATGGCGTGCTCCGTTCTTATCCTCCTCCTAAGTCTCACTTATGCAAAAATCTTTCTAGATATACCCGATTCGCTTAAAGGCGCAGGTGATGATGAGCCCCTTTCTCCTTTGCCCGTTTGCTTGAATGATTTATGTTGCCGGGCATTTGCATTTGCTGTGAAGTGAGTAAAATTCTTTTCGATTCACCCGACTGTCATTAATATTATGAGCATAGCTGTCACTTGCTCGTTGACATTTCTTCTTATTGTGAATAACGTGAAATCGAATGAATGAAAGTATGAGAAGACACACAGGAAGCGTATATATGTTTAGCTAAAAAAATATTACGTTCATCCGTACATATAATCGCACATTCATTATGTAATTAGATGAATGGTGGGTGCCTTTAAAAGTGGCTTTGCACTCGATTGATTTTTTACATATATATTCACATACATTCTTACATTTCGATTAATATGCGTGGAATTAGATTAAAAATTCACGATATCATTGCTATCATATTCTTCTTGTTATCCTTATTATTATATATAATTAAAGTAGCGCTTTCCCATTCATATTAGCTAACATTTATCTCCTCCAACCTACACTTTTTTCCCAACCTAACAATGTCTTTATGCATTTCGATATATGGATTTTATTGCCTACGAATCATAATTGAATCAAGGTTAGTGTGTATGTCTATATTTACTAATCTTTTAATGCAGCATCATTCTTAATCATTACAAAAATACATTTTAACAAAAAACGCAAAAAAAAAAAAAAACAAAAAACAAAAATTATTCAAACTCTGACACGAACTCCATTTGAAATAAAATTTTATAAAAATCTTTTTTTTTTTTTTTGTTTTTTATTTCAACGCATTTTTTCAACACTTATTTTAGCGATTAGATGAGACATTTACCAAACAATTGGAAGAAATGGAATCGATGTACGGTGGAGCTTTAATAGTTACAATGCCTTCGGATACCCTACAACGTGATCATTTCACCGGTTCAACTCGTAGTAGCCTATCATCGTATTCTGAAGGTTAGCCTAAAACATTGCAACAACAACACAACACTTTTTTTTTTTTTATCATAGCCTTTCATCCAAATGCCAATTATTTTAAAAGACGAAATTATATAAAAGGAAACGAAAGCAAAAAAAAAAAAAAAAAGAAAAAAAGAAAAACAAGAGAAAAAGGAAAAGAAAAAAAGGATAAAATCGAACTAATTACACGCAGTATAGATATTTAATTGAAGCGAAGAGCACACACATATAGTTAGTTATTCGACTGAATTTGGCCGGCAAAAATAAAAAAAAAGAAAACAAAAAAATTCGAAAAATTCAAATTATCGATACATACACACACTTATAAAATTATTATTATTGTATGTAAAATATTATTATTTAAATTAAATTAAATTACATTAATTGCCTTTAAATACTTACACACACACTTTCACTTACACTGGCAAACACTACACTTTAACATAAACACACAGACACACACGCTTACACACACAGACACATATATATATATATATGTATATATATATATAGTCGCGCGAGGGACGCATATACACATACACATAAACGTATGTATATTTATGTATGTATTTTATTGTATTGTATTGTAATTGTATTCGTTTTGTCTATCTTACATAAAGTCTTATTATATATCCAAACACGCATACATATACACATACATACACACAAACACAAACACACACACACACACACACACACACACACACACACGTACATGTTTACATTAAAATTAAAGGAAGGATTTTTGTTTGTGTTAGCATTACAACAACTGTATATAGTATACTTAAAAAAACCTAAACACATTTCTGCGTATATATAGCATATATATATATACGTACGTATGTACATGTATACATAAATAATAATTATAAAAAAAAAAAAAAAATACCAATTAAAATGGTCGTACAACGTGAAACTTCATTTGTGTTTTGTGCAACATTCCTTTTCATGTAGTTATTCAGTGCGGATCTATGTTATCATCATTGCTAACTTTGCCAGGGGGAAAAGTTACAAGTGAATTATTGTAAACCCATCGATTAAAAGTCGATAAATTAAGTGCATTTCACCTTGAATCTTCTATTCAAACGTTATCCTAACCTATGAACATCGCATAGAGAAAATGCAGATGCAGATGCCCATATATATTTTTTGTCTGGAAACGTTTCGATTCGAGAAAGAAACTAAAGATTTTTTCTTTAAATTTATTTAAATTTTTCTACATAGTCAGCTTGTTATGTCTTTGTCGTTCTAATGCAACTTTTATCTTAGGGAACAAAAAAAAACCGGCTATGGTTAGATCTAATGAGTAAGGAAAATGAGGGGGTACATGCAGTTCTCTTTCTAAACGCAATTTGTAACGTTTCGTAATTTCAGACGCTAAGATGTAAGCTGGCATATAGCCAGTCAAGTAACGATGCATATATGACGCGATACTGTAATCGAACTGTGCTTCATTTTTGAAGATAATCGATCAACATAGCTTAATGGGCGTTCAAATTGCCTGCAATTATGGTGGGTAAGCACAAGAATACTTTCCAACGAAAACTTTTCAAGCAACCTTCCTTTTTGTCACAAATTTGTGGTGATAAAGCACAAGTATACTTTCCAATTTTGGGGGGCAAGTGTAGCGTTTTTCATATTCAGATCGAAAAGTTTTCAGGTAACCTTAGTTCGTCTCACATTTAAGGTCAGTTTCGAATAAACTGATTCGTGGCTCGTGGATGTCAATAAAGTTCTCATTATCGAAAGAAAAATTTTTCAAGAGTAAAGCTGCTCTCGAATAACGTATTGAACTTGCGGTCGTGTTTACACGATCTTAGATCAGAGCAATGGTTTGCCAAAGGTTCTCAGTTCGCGACTAACATGCAGTGCTGAGCAAGTACCTACACGAACCACCAAATTGAGATTCGTCGTCAACAATAGAGTTATGAAGACAAGAGAGAAGTAAATGTGGCATCATAGCCTATTGTCTGAAAAGCACTTTTTTGTATACAGCTATCAAGCTATGGAACGCTGTAGCACCAAATTTCCAAACGACGGCTAATGTTAGTGGGCTTAAGGGCTTAGTAACAAGATAACACAATGTAATTAAACACTAAGGCAATAGGTAGTCTTTCCAGGTTTTTGTTGTCCACATTTTCTGTATTAATGAACGTCCATCACAATTTAGACTGTACTAAGGGTATTATTTACGATCACTAATCTGCATGGTTTCTGTTTACTCATAACACACACACACACCCATGCTGTAATTTAGAAGGCTTGAGCCTCAAATAGATAAAATAACAATAAACTAAAAGACTAATAAATTTGTTTTACATTCACGTCACTTTCACTGTACCGTGCATGCACTCCATGACAGTTTGGCTCTACCTTTTTTACTCTTTGCCGAAAAGTACTCACGCGAAGATTCCCAGCTGAATAATTATATTCGTATTATAATCACCACTGCCGCGTAATCGTTATCACATAAAACTGCGAACCTTAGCCAGCTGGCAAAAAATCATGTTCTTTTTTTTATTTTATTTTGCTGGAAAAATTTCAAATTTTGTCATAAAAATCAAATTCGTTACAGAAAAAGCAAAAAAAAAAATGCGAAAAGTAGACGTAGCCGGTAGTTATTTTTCTTTTGTAAACCGGTTTTCAAGATTTTTAAATAATTCGCTCATGCGTGCAGGGCTCTTAAAATTACTCAATAAAGCATGAGTAAGGAAAATAATGTTGCTTTGAAATGCCAGTCAGCAATGGGAAGAGTTACGTTTACCGGGGAAGTGAAAGATCTATAACAAGTCTATGAACCAAAAATATTCTCGTGGTAATTGTTGTTCTACAAACAGAGGCGCAGCAAATTGCTGGAGGAAGGGACTTATTATATGAATTCCTACATTCTGAAGAGATTTAAGAAGTTTGGAAATGCATGGAAGCTTTTATATCTAGCGTAGGATGTGTAAATGATCTGTCAAATGTATAACATTAAAATATCATAGGAGGGAGAACAAAGTATATATATTCTTGATCAGCGCCTAATTGCTGGGTTAATTTAACTAATTGGCGGGTAAATGATCAGAATTTTGCACAAAAGTCATTACAAAGCGATTTAAGATAATCTAAAGAACCGGAAGGAACAGGCCGAAAAGAGCCTGGACTTGCTAGTAAGAGGGCCTAAGCTGGCTTAGAAACGACAGAATTTTCCACCAGTGCGCCAAGAAGGTAGCTTTGACTAGAAAGAGCTAGGGTGGCGAAAGACAGACTGTTATGAAACAAAGATGATTATAAATAAGCACAAGAGTTTGGAAAGGGAACTACGCTGATTGCCTAGGAAGAGGCGGGATTGATTAGAAAAGCGCTCAACTTGCTCTCAAAGTGTTATGTTAATGCACAATGCATTGCTGCTACGTTCCATTGATCCAGTAAAAAGTAGGTTGACTCGTAAAAGTCCAGTCTAGAGAGGGAGCGGCAGAACTTGCTTAAAAGGAGAAGCAAGGGGCGTAATTGCTCGGGAAAGGAATGAGTATCCAGCAAAGCGCCTGGTTAGGTGGACAGACTGGTTAAAATGAAACTTTGCGTGGGAAGACTTCGAAATGCTTTCAGCGACCATCGTTGAATTGAGTTGATGGATTGGTTCAATTGATCCTTGACCCCGACTACTGCTACTACTGTCAGTACAAAACATGCAATTTAGAGTTTCAATGTTGACCAAAGTTAGAAATAAAGTGCTGTTTTTATACATAGTTTTCAGTTCGTTATTTATCTATAAGGCGCTGGTCCTCATATTCCAAAATATGTCCAAAATATATTAATATATGAGTTCGGATTTGTTCTGCAATGAAACGCCATTGGTACGCATTTGTATACATGGACAATAATCATCATTATTATTATTTTTTTTTAAAGACTTGCTCCGTTTCAACATAAGGTAACAATCGATAGATGCAAATAATAAGCAGGAAAATTATAATCGGCTGCGATGGAAACTTTTGTACCTATCACCCTTATCCTATAAAACATTGAAAGAAAGGAAAAATATAAATTTGCGTATTCCATAATATGGAGTGGGCGTGCCTGAGTTTTGATATCCGTGTAGAATAATTTTCATCATCCTTCCGTCACGGGCTTAAAAATGCTATAGTGGGACACAGTCCACAATTAAATACCATACATAACTCATGTAACGACTTTTCCAAATAACGCGTTATATGAAAAATGCTCGAAAAAGTGATCAGATCTTAACTATTTTTAGTATCGTTTCGTCTCGGACCAAAACACGACGGTTTAATAAATATAACCGCGACAGCTCGAAAGTTGCCGCTTGTAGGTCGAACAAAAGGAAACAAAACGAGGTAAGGAAATCAGAAATTGATTTTGAATCCATCGGTATAATGAAAGATGAGTCTATCTCAAGTCCTTCTAGCTGTTGCATACATCCGCATAAACTTAATATACCCTTGCACCACAAGTGCTTTAGGGTATAAAAACCATGTCCATCATCTGGACTAATTTTCTAATCTAAACTAATTAATAGCAGGCTGCTTAACTCTAAACGAACCATATATCGAAATGCGGGGGCAATAAGCAGACATCATGCACTCATTTAAACAACACATAATCAACTTCAACTAACCTCATCATGTTGAAATTGCTCTTCCATATTATGTTAGAAAACCTGAATTGTTCTTATATCACTTTAATGTTTATGTTAATGTCATGCAAATGTTCTTCTAACGGTTCTTTACATTTCGATAATTATCGTAAAACAAATAACTTTTGTCTTTAATTAATAAAAGTATTATTTAAGTGTGTAAACACACATGTGAACATAAGAATTTGTGTAAAGTTCTTTTGAAGGTTGCCTTCGATATGAAATTAAAATCGGAAGATATCTGTGCGACGAAATTGCATCTGTAGATTGCTTCGTTCAAGGAGCCACCAGAAGGTACTTTAGTATGCTAACGGTAAGTAATTGGACATTTTTACGCTATTGAGTTCTCCTTAAAAACAGCTCTATCGGACTTGAGATTTGAATCCACGACCATTGAGTTACTAGTCGCGACTCTTGCCTCTCGGCCACTCAGGCGAATAACCTGCAAGTAGTGAACGGGAAAAGTTTCATGCTTTGCTTTAAGTGGTCAATAAGGACTTTCCTTGCCACTCTGTTCATTCTCCTGCTAAAAAAGTTAACCTCAAAAAAATCAAAATATTTTGTCACGTGAACTGAACTCTTCCGCCTTCACCGTTTTTATTCAACTTGCTTTGAGATTAAGTTCGTATCACTGAACTGTGATATTTAGCTTAATGCAGGTTCTATATGCAATTCCTAGAAGATCTATTCACAAATTATTTACGGGAACTTATACATACAATGCTTCTTCTAGTCTGATGCAACTCTGTTGGCTTGACTGACTTTGCCTAACCCTGAACGAATACTTTGCTTACATACCTTGTTGCAAGCAGATTTCTAATACTAAATTTACTTCGAAGTATTTCATGGTAACTCCTTTCTATCTCTGGGAAATATGCTTTTTGTTAATCTTTCCACGGTTGGACAGATGCATCTCGAACCTCGTGTATTTGATTTTATCATTTTTAGAATTTGATTTCTTAGAAAATCGATTAGTTTTCATGCAGATTCATTTTATCACTTGTGGGAATTTCTCAACACTACTTACAATAATAGCATGAACTGATGCAGATTTCTAAGAAGAAAGCAAAGTTATCTTTGGGGCTTTTGTACGATTTGAAACGAGTAAAACAAATGATTGCCTTGGAAATTTAAGATTTTATTGTATTTTCGGAAGCCAACACATTTCTTTACACAGAGCAGAGCAGAGAACAGGAAGTGAGCAAAGTCATTTGCCAAATTTATTCATTTTGTTTGTTGTTTAGTTTACCACGGAAAGCCACCAGCAGTGCTGGTGCTACAAGTAGACGTAAAGTGCTTGCCTATGCAGTGAATTAAAGAGAATTTATTGAAAATGTATTGTGTGCGAAATGAGATCTTCTTTCATAAAGGAATAAAAAGACAAAGAGTTAAGAATGGACTGCGGATTCTGTTTTCTTCGGCGACACTAATACATATATATATATATATGTATTCGGTAATAGTGTGACTTCTCCATGTAAAAATACCATTTTTAGGCTTAAAGTGCAACGCATGTGGCCTCGTCAAAGCGATGCTTCGAATACTTGTTAAGCTATATGCTGAAGAGAATCCCTATTTGCGAAAAGTCGAAGTTTGTTCACTTAGTTCAAAGAAAATAGTTACTGAATCATAAAGAGATTTAAGGTTACGCTCAAATAATAAAAAAGGGCTATGAGTGTTGAAGACATTCGCCTTGTGTCCTTTTGGGGAATCAGCTGTGTACTATATGAACTGATCCCATTCAAGGAAGCTACCACTTATGGCAGGCTCTATCAGCAAATGGTAGGGATTACCATCGATAGCAACGTTGTAGATTCATAATAAGAAGTTCGTAGTTTTTATTCGTGGGATTAACAACACTTTCTGAGCTGCTCGGATCCAGCGATGTGGTTCTTGAGGAATACTGCGAAAAAGATGCAAAAATATAAATAAAGACGCGGTAATTTGCTTCTTAGGCTAACAAGACTTGAGTCTTATTATTGTAAACCCCCCCTCCCCCTGATAGGACGTTAGAAGTAATGAATGGGGAAGTGAAGTTTATTGTTGCAAGCCGAGTCAGGATATCAAAAAATTTTTTTATAATCCTCATACCCTATACCATTTGTGGCGTAAGGACTGGCGTAAGTTTGGCTGGAGGCAAGCAAAACGCAGAAGGACTTCAGATAGACCCACTATTTATTAGACCTTTTCATTCAGAATCACTTTGTGAATCGAGCTAAGCTTGTCTATTCCTGCGTCCATCTATTCTTCTTGTTGTCTTGTGTTTAATCCGCAGGTCGCAATTCTCAAGATATTTTGATCAAATTCGCTACACCAGCATGTTTTGGTCCAAGGACTAATTGCTATTGAAAATGGTTCGGATCGGAGCACTTTTTCGACCACATTCATTATGAGACCTCGTTTCGAAAATCATTCTATGAATAACTGTACTTAGCGAATTTATGTAGAGTATTTAAGGGCAGGCCGTGTCCCGCTATAGTGGTTTTACTTGTTTTTTATTTCAATCTATTTATTGGAAAAATTCATGTTTCAATTTCGACAGCTGCGAATTTAATATCAATTCTACATTGTTTTACGTCACCTTGTGGATATCATGTGAAGAGGGTGTCACAGAGATCGCTGTAATCGAGAGAACTCAACTTAACATATTTCTAATATCCATCTTCACGTTTTATGTTAACGAGTCAAAAAACCAAGGAGCTTAGACTACGGTTTCTTTGGTGACAAACGCCGTCTTGACTCCGTATCAGAAATTGAACGCCAAGCACTCAGCATCATTTTCAGTTTTCGAAAATGCTAATAAATACTCGCTCTCAATATATGGTCGGCATCTGTTATGAATCGTAAACTTTTTCCTACATACACATTACCCAACTTATGGTGCAAGAAAGTGTCGAGCAACGCATTGAACGTGTATGCAATACCGAGAAAACCTTGAGATAGACCAACATTTTGTCATTCGGATCACTTTCTGAATCGTTTTAAACATGTCTGTCCGTCTGTCCACTTTTTTTTGTTGTTCAATCTACAGGCCGCCCCATTTTTGAGATATTATGGTGATATTTGCTACACTGAAATATTTCGGCCCAAGCACAAATGCCATTGACAATGATTCAGATCGAACCTATTTGTCGAGCACTTCCCATATAAGTCTTTCTTTCGAAAATATATTATATGAATAGCTCTTGCGTAGCGTAGGCTATTTAATGGTGGGCCGCGACTCATTGCAGTCTCTTTAGTTGTTTTTTTATAGATATTTCAACAATGTTTTCAACGAGATTGCGACCAAAATGCTTGCAGCAGAAATCAGATCGAATTCAGAATTTTTTAAACGTAAGTCTAAGTTAGTATATACGCAAATTTGTAGAGTGAACTTGAATGTCAAAACCTAATTACGAATAAAATATATATGTGAGATTTGCTCGTATATTTTCTTGAAAAAATTTTCTCTACCCATATATTTTAGAAATATTGAAAATGTTGAAAACTACGATTCAAAGAAATTTCTTCGTCAATTTTCTAAAAAATTGCAAGAAACTTGAAAACTTCGCAACGGTTACGCGTTATTTGACGTCGGAAGCTAAAAGCGAAGAACAGAAAGGGGAAGGAGAATCAAAAAAGGAACAAAAAGGGGAGGGAGAATCAAAAAAGGAACAAAAGGGGGAAGGAGAATCAAAAAAGGAACAAAAAGGGGAAGGAGGATCAAAAAAGGAACCGAAAAAAACCAAAGTCACAGTAGTTGAGGGTGATGGTGTAGGACCAGAAATTACGAACGCAGTAATGCAAATATTCGATGCTATCAAAGTGCCTATAGAATGGGAGACGGTATCTGTTGCCCCGAAGCTGGATGCCAAAGGCAATATGCAGATACCTCCAGAAGCGTTGGAATCGTTTAGGAGAAATAAAATTGGTCTTAAAGGACCGCTTATGACGCCAGTTGGTAAAGGCTTCCGTTCCCTGAATTTAACATTACGTAAGGAATTCAATTTGTACGCCAATGTCAGGCCATGTAAGAATATTGAGGGTTGTGAGACCCCTTATAAAAACGTCGATATAGTTACCGTACGTGAAAATACCGAAGGCGAATATTCAGGTATCGAACATGAAATTGTTGAGGGTGTGGTGCAATCAATTAAATTAATTACTAAAACCGCCTCAATGCGTGTGTGTAAATATGCGTTCGAGTATGCCAAAAAGAATCAACGCAAAAGGGTGACAGTCGTGCACAAGGCCGACATAATGCACCTTTCGGACGGTTTATTTTTGAATAGTGCCAAGGAACTTGCTAAACAATATCCGGACATCAAGTTCGACGAAATGCATCTAGGTACTCTTTGCCTCAATATCGTGCAGAACCCATCAGCGTATGATGTTTTGGTTATGCCAAATTTATATGGCGACATTATTTCGGACACGTGTTCCGGTTTAATAGGTGGCTTAGGTTTAACCAGTTCCGTCAATATGGGGGATGAGGTGGCAATTTTTGAAGCGGTGCATGGAACTGCTCCGGACATAGCTGGCAAAGATATGGCGAATCCGACGGCTTTGCTTCTATCTGCGTTAATGATGCTCGAATATCTAGGTTTGGAAGATGCGCATAAAAAAATAAGCTCAGCAGTTTATGAGGTACTTAAAGAGGGTAAAGTGCGAACAAGAGACTTAGGTGGCACATCAACATGTTCAGAATATGCAAAAGAGATTTGTGGCAAACTTCAGGCTACCTAATCACCACACTATATATCAACTAGAATGTCATGTAAACTTGAATAAAAGAGATTTAATAGATTTCAACTACGGTTTTATATCATTTGAAGATCTGTCAAAATCGAAATACTTGGAAACAAGTGGAACCACTTGAATATATTAAATGCTTATTCAGTAATGATATCTGAATAATTGGACGGAAAGGAAAGCTTGTGGAATGGAAAATACGAAATTTTTGAATGAAATGTAACTCTCTCGCTGTTTTTCCGTGTGATGTTGAGTTTTAATAAATTAAATCGTTGGGAAATATGGTCTATATGTCCGGCTTGGAGATAATTAAGGAATTTGATTTGTATCTAAAATTTATCGTATTGGCTATTATATCCTACAGCACTTGCAGCACAAGACGTAAGGATGTATACAAAAACCCGAAGGACTTACAATAGACCCATGTTTTGGTATAGCGATTGATTCAGAATCATTTGCCTAATCGATCTAAACTTTTGTGTCTGTCCGTCTTTGTGTCCGTCCATCTAATTTTTTTCCGTACACGTGTTTGTCTTCGTAATTTTCGAGACATTTTTATGAAATTTAATATGTTGACAAGTGGTTCGGGTCGGACGACTTTTTCTACCACTCCCCTATTGTTATAGCCCAGTAGCATACCCTAGTTTTGAAAAGAAGTTATATGAAAACATTTAAGGCATTGTGAGTAGATATATTAAGCGAAGTGGAGTCAGATATTTCATCAGCGGTCGTGAACTGGTTTTTTCTATAAGAAAAATTAATAAACATTTGGGAAAAAGGAAGAAGAATTTTGTATACTGGAAGAAATGCTATTCGAACTGATAATAATCAGAATTTTCTTATAAAAGCCTACGATGTAAACACCGATCTTTCTCAAGATGGCACAATATACAAATAGGGGAATAAGTATTTCTTTCAACTTGCTTCTTATCACGCTTTGCTTTTACTTCTTTGGGAGATGCAACAATCGACCAAAGGGACCATGTTAACCGTGCTTGGTGTGAAGTCATTAACTTGAGAGACAATTATAGAAATGGACTGTGTATTACGTACTTTGTAATAGGTAAGTACTTAATGAAATGGTTCCACTTTGCCAAACAACTTGTAAGTTTCTGATTTAATTAGACTAGGATTCGTGATTTATGGTTTAGATGTTTATTTTGCGCTCTGTACATTTGTAATTTGCATATAGGTGAGGAAGATATCACCCTTATAAGATATGAATCATTTGATCATAATGTCATCATGGACAACTACTGCGACATATATGAAGAGAAACTGCCGCAGTTTACCTTCCTTTGGAAGTCCGTAATCGCTTCTTACTTTGTGCGGTACACCACTGTGACGGCTTAAAAAAGGGTTTCTTTTCGACAATTTTTTGTTTTCTTTTTTTTTTAATGGAAGGAAAGGTAGCGCAATAGTAATATTTAGGGAAGTTTTTAGTATACCTTTAAATAGTAGAGAAAATGACAACGCATCTGTCATTGTCTAGACACTTTCGTTGCCTAAGGCACTCTGTGGCAAGTAGTGTAACTGGTTCAAATTCGAATAAAAAAAATAAAACCGCTTAGTCTACATCCCTACATCTCGTAAAACAAGTATGGATTTTTGAAAATATTGTCCTTTTATGTCGTTCTTGGTTGCTTAAGGGATGATTTAAAACATTAAAAAAATAAATTAATTTTTTGCAAAATCTACAATGGTCTCCCATTCATCTCCTTTAAAATCCGAATCTTACTATCTCGACTGAATGTACAAAAATTGCAAAGATTTCTATCAAGTATTGCGAACTTATTTAGTTCAACTTACGAGTCATACGAAGCTTTAACTGGTAAGAGTCAGTTTAAATAAGATATAGGCATAGAGCTCGCATGTGATAGAGAACAGTTTTCGTAGAGCTTAAAGAACCAGATATTGATATTAAATTATAGATATAATGTAGGTTTTTGCAAAGGCACTTAAATAGGTTGAAAAGCTCGTAACTGACTGTGTGATATGACAAAAAAGTTTCTAACAGAACGCTTAGGAGCATTGAAGTTCGTCTCAACTAATAGTGCCGGTAAGTCAACAATACCAGTTAACTATGAACGAAAGGTCAAGAAGAAGCAAGAACAATCTGTTTTCATAAGGAGGCAACAGGAAGCTTGTATGTTTCGATCAATCCTTACATATTTCACTCAGTTTTTCTTATAAACTGTGTTAGAAACTTATACTCATTACGAGTTCCCTGTTGTGGACGAATGTAAGATGGAAAAGGCTCTATAGATTCGCGGAAAAGAATGCAAGTGTGTGGAAATCTTATTGAAAAGAATCCAGAATTATTAGGAAAGAATGTAGATGGAAGCTACTACTACACTAGGAATCCCTAATGCTTGGCATCTGCCATCCATTCTACGCCCATATCTTTAATATCATAAATGCAGAGAGGATAGAGAATAATTAGCTTTTTTATAGAAGAGAAAGATACTTAAATATGAAAAGATTTAATCTAATTTGAATATTAATCTTAACAAAAAAAAAAAAAAGAAATATGCAAGAATGTCAAGAACATTCTTATGGGATTTTCTATGCATGCGTTTCATGTTCTGCTCTGTCATAGACAGAGGAAGAACAAAATGAATAAATTCCCTCAACCCCCTTTACGAAAATAGGTAAACAAATAAGTCGGTCAGTAGAACCGAATTTTTAGAGTTCATTTCCATGCAATTTATTTGCTCAATTTCATTCATTCATTATCTCCTTTTCTAAGGGTAACGTTAACATTCATAGTTTTCGGCTGCATATTTACAGTGAGTGCAACCAGCATTTCATTCAACAACATTCACTATGAAAATTACAAATGTATGCATAAAAGTAAATAAAAGCAAACGTCTATGTTATCGTTATACACGGCATGTATATGAGTGTGTATTTGCGTGTGTACGTACGTACGTGCGTACGTACCGAAGTGTTACTTGTGTTTGTCCGCTTTTCCAGTTGTGAGATAAATACAAACATACATAAGCAGAGAAATTTTCACAAGCATTGAGTCCTTTTCGGTATTCACTTTCTCTCACTCTACCATTCTCTCTCTTTCTCTTTTGCTTCGCTAGCATCTTAAATATGGAAAAACGCCTTAATCAGTTTCAAACGAGATATGAAACCAAGCACTCGAATTGCATGTGCGTTGGTGTATAAATAAAAAAATTGTTTGTTACAAGCGTTTTTACCAAAATTTCTACTTAAAGTCAAAAAATCATAGAAAAGAAAAAACTTTTAAATTAAAACGCTTTGGCGTGCGCATCAAAACATAATTCGTTTCGATTACAACAAATAGCCAAACATTTGGGAAACTCAAGTGTTAATAATTATGTCAAACTATTCCGTGTAATTGTAACCAAAGTAATCAAATCATGTTAACGTATATAGTTACCCGGAGGCATGTTATCGCCTTGCAATGCTCGCCGTGAAAATGATAGAAAATCAATTATGCATGCGGGTAGATATATATCTATAACGCTATAAACGATCAAAAGGATATAAAAAGGATACAAAAAAAAAAAAACGTGTTTTGTTTTATCACAAAATCAATTCACTAAAAATTTTTCGATTCTAAAAAGCTTCATATGTAAATATTATTAACATACAAACGCTGCTTATTTTTCTTTGAAGATAATCGCAACTACTTGTATACATAACATCATCGCTAGTGCGGTGTGTATGTATGCAGATTTATGAAATTGAGTTAAGTGTATAGCCGTTAACGAGAAGAGAGAACGAAATAAAAAAAATTAAAAAAAAAAAAGAATGAAATAAAAATTCTCACAAATACTTAGGCAAATGTACACAGCATCCACTACGATTTTATAGAGCACGGCGATGTACACTAAGACTGTAAAGCATACTTTAGGGAGCGGCATTTTACATGAATCGTCGTGCAGTTAACTCATACTCGGATACTGTGTGTGTTTTTGCTGGGAGAGTAGCGTTTTTCCAGCGCTCTCGGTTTGATTAACACAAAACGAATTAGTGCGAGTCGTTTCCTTCCTTTTTCTACGTCTGCATAGAGTACATGCATCGATAACGAAATGAGAATATGCAGCGGATTCTATTCATTAATCATTTAGCTTGCGTTTGGATGTGTCGTTATGTGTGGTCATAATGTTGGGTGATGTTGTGATTATTAAACTATACTGAGTTTATGTTCGCCTTTGTGTGAGTGCGTGTTACGTACATTATATATATATATATATATATATATGTGCATATATAAATATATATATATATATACATATATACATACACATATATATATACATACATATATATATATATATATATATATATACATGAAATAATCAAACAACAAAACAACGTTGTCACCTGGTTATCAGGGTAAGTACGCCACCAAAAAAGCAAAAGAGAAAAAAAGTAAAAAGACAAGCAAGTCTTAATACATGTGTTGGTAGATTAAATAATTCAAAAATTCCTTTTCATTACATCCTACGCAAAGGATGAGAGTATATTAGGTTTACCTAGATGTATGCAACATCTAGCAAGACTTGAGGTAGAACACTGTTTTATTATACCGATCGACCCAGGATCGTTTTATGAACCGATTTAAGAATGGCTGTCTGTCCGTCTGCTAATGTCTATGTATGAATTTTTGTATTCGACCTGCAATTTTTGGGACACATAGCGAAAATTTTTTATGCTGATATGTTTTGAGTTAAGGACAAGATCTTTAGAAAACGCATCGCAATGGAACACTTATACGATCACTTTCGTTAAAAAAATGTTAGCAATTCTTAATATATCCCGACAAAAAAAGATCTAATTTTTAGTGTTCTATGAGAGAAATTAGCGCAAAATGATGATTTCGTGGATATATTTAATTCTATCAGATTTGGTTGCTAGACTAGGCTCATAGACCAACAGGGCTCTGTACGGTAAATGACAATGGTATTCGTTACTTCGTTAATTCGACTCCACATGGAGATAGAGGAGGTGTCGGATAGCTTTTACGAACGACAGGCCATGTGTTATAATAACATTCTTGGATTTGTTTTTGCGAGCAAGATTCGCGCCTTGAAGAATAGCTTGACCTTCGGTCTTCACTTTTATCACTATTTTTGAAAAATATAAAAAAATGGCAACACCGAACTTTCTCGCGAGACACTATGGGTGTTGATGGGCTCCGCTGCACTTAGTGCAACCGATCCAAATTTGAATAAAAAAAAAAACAAGTGATTAAAAAGCGATTAAAAAACCTCGAAAAAATTTAATTTCCATATTCTGTACTATTAGCGTGGGCGACCTTTTCTGTCTTCTAGAATAGCAGTGGAAATTTATATCGTGTATCTCTTGTAATTAACATGAGTAACATGGAAAGTAAAGGTGCTCTTTATTGCAGAGCGAATTTTTGTTGCATAGACGTGTGGGTGTTGACAACTCGTTTGAACAGTTTGTGTCATTTTCAAATTCTTTCGCAATTTCTGATCGAATTTCGGGACAATGTTTACCACAAGTACAACGCAGTTGGGCAAACGGACAGATGTACAGACTATCAAACCCACATAGTTGTGCAAAAAATTTCTATACTTTATGAGGTTTTCAATGCTTCCTACTTCGCCTTATAAAGATATTGAAAAAAAAAAATTTAATTTTGATACATTATAATATTGGATAGGCGTTGTCAATATTTTCTATTTCGTACGGTACACACAGTGCCACAGTGCCGCCCTAGGAATATACGTTCAAATGTTTGTAGATTTATTTGCTGTAGCTTTTGAGTAATGAGCAAAAAACTAATTTTGTTCCAAAAGAGAGGTGTTCTCAGTTTACGTGGTACTATAGGCGTGTCCTTCGAATGGTTTGGTTTATCTTCAACACCAATCTGCGTGCAAGAACTTCCAATGTATCTGCCAAACTTAGAGCCGATAGCAACAGATGTTACAAAGACGTACAGACGGACATGTTTCAATCGATTCGGAATTTGGGTCCCTGAAGTTCCTTTTGAGTATACCCTCATCCTTCGGTGATGGATACGACAGCTTTTTTTAAAATTCATGTTACTTTTAGTAAGAACAGATTAAGTAGAATACTGGCAGACATGAAAACAATATTACCTATTCCAAATTATGTCCGCTTGCTGTACTGGAGTTTTTGACTTCATGTTCTTAAATAGATTTTTTGAAAAGTAGAAGTGAAGGGGAGATACATTGCACAGTTTTAGTTTTTTTAACATCACCAAGCAGCCAGGGGATGTTATCTCTTACGCGTAACAGGGCAAAGGTAAGAAAGAAATGGTGAAGGACAAACAGCTAGGGAGTAGGAATGGTCGCAGCCCAACGGGTGCACCTCCAAATCGGTAAGGGTTATGCCTTTACTAATCGTGCATCCACTATAGTTGCGTTCAAATATGGTCGAGTCGCACTGAGATTTGAAACCGTGAATACTCGTTAGATAATTGGGACCGTTATCTGGTTCAAATGCACTAAATTGGAGCACAATTCTCATGAGCCTTTCCAGAAGTTTTCCAGAAGCTTCTCGACTGTGTATAACAAACGACTCAGATGCTCATGGGCCACGAAAGTGTACTCAAAACTATTGGTACTCTTGGGCATTGGCATAATACTGGCTATGTTGTGCTTATGTGTAGGGATATGGAATGAAAGGGATTTATCCACCAATAAAGGCCTTTAAGAGTGCTATTCCACGCTTTTCCTAGTCCCACAGGTGCCTGCTACTCATTGTGCTTCAACCGCATTGCCTGCCTTTGCTTTGCAATGCTTCCTACTTCACTATCTATATCCCTTCTTGACTACTATCGTGTAGAGGACAACCGTGTGCAAGCCATCATCTGAGTGCCTAATAAAAAAAAAAATTAACGCATGATTACATTAAAACCAAATATTTGAATACATGTCGCACATTAAGCAGCAGCTTACTGGAAATACGTTATTTAACCTATAGGAGTAATTGACGTTAAAACATTTTTCACTTTAAGATCTTAAACTGTAGTTAAACCTTCGGCGACTTTGCTGGCTGATGCGTTTATATGTCTTTCCCTTTTTGGTAGATTTCGATCTTTGCAAGCTAGGGTTTGGAGGATTTTCGTCAAAGGCCCTACAAGCCCTACAGCTTTGCATTTATTTGCTTTATCAAAAACGATGTATGTTTTCCTTCTTTTCGTAGAAAAATTTCTTTTGTAGTTTTCTACGCTACAGCGGTTGTGGAATAAGAGTAAATTAAGTTTATGCGGATGTATACAGCATAGAGAAGGATCTGAGATAGATGCACGTCTCATTACACCGATCGATTCCAAAGTGCTTTCTGAATCGATTTAAGCTGGTCCGTCCGCCTGTCCATTTCGTATTCTAATGTTCGCAACTGTTAAGAGCTTTTTGCCGGCACATTTTTTGGGCCAAGGACGAATGCTCTTGTAAATGATTCAAATCGCGGCAGTTCTTCTTATTTTGAAAAGTCATTGTAGGAAGAACTTTATTAAACGAAGCAGTGTAGGATGTTTAGTGATGGACTGTGGCCCACATTGCCAAATAATAAGCTATTCTTGTATCAACGTTTTCGTTGAGAATGTATTGTAATTTAGAAATACATGGAAAAAAGTCATCTAACGTTTAACGACGTCGACGAAGTCTATCCTTTAGGTTTTTTAGGCAAGAAAAAGTTTTCAATAAACGAAGTGTAACAAATGAAAATGCAAGAGTTCTCGTAACCCTTTCAAATATTGCAATTAGCATCCGAGTTTCTCAAAAACTGCTTTTAAGGTTTTTTTTTTTTTTTTTTTTACTTTGTGAGCAAAGTTTAATATTCAATTCTATTAAGGATAGAGAATTTCAAGGTTTTCTCCTGTCTTTTCTTATTTTTTTTTTTTTTTTTAATTAACGCAAAGGTGCACATGAAACTTATTTCGAACTAACAAAGTTAAAAGTGACGTACTCTTGATTGTACAGCACTTTCGTGCATTCTATTGTTAGGCGTTTATGAAAAGAAGTACGGATTCCGACTTGTATGCGCATATCGCATCGCATCGCATCGCATCGTCGAAGCTAAATTCGTCTATGTCGGCATATTTTCATTATTTGCTTACATACACGACTTTATCTGTGTATGTGTATGAATATAAGTTCGTGACTGTATAGTTTTACGTGTTGGTCCATGAAAGCGAATCACATACATGTCACTTGTCAAAATATCGGAAATGTTTTGAAAATAACATCTGCAAACACACACACCACGCACACACACACACACACACACACACACACACATTGGGTGTGAAACTTTTTATACGTTTTCCATACGTTTTCTGCTGATTCCTTTCAATATGAATTTTAAAGTAAGTATCTGTCCCAACGTACTAACAATAAGCATAAAAAGTTCATAAACATTGATTTCTATTCAATGATGAGAAACCATTGCATTGACTATAATAATAAACGAACACATAAACGAACATATATGTAGATTTAAACCGCTAGAATTTGTTTATTTACTGTGACAATAAATTTTTAGTTTAGCTTAGAAACATTTGTTTTCTATAGGTTTTCTTTTTTTTTTTTTTTTTTTTTTTTTTTTTTTATATTTGTATCTCAATGCGAGCAAATATTTCATACAAACATATTTATAAATGAAATGGATGACAGGGTTAAAATGACTAGCGCTATTGGCGGGTGAGCTTGCAACGAGCGAGCACACACATTATGATTTGAAAATGTTCGTTTTTCGAAACGAGAAAAAGTCTTTCAGTTCAGATAATCGAGAGAAGACAATCATTTTCATTCATATTTTGTGCCAGGGGTCCTTCGATGTGCAATAGTCGTATATGCATACTAGAGAGCTTAATTATGATGAACGAAAGACTCTAAGCGGATATAATCTGCTTGTGAATTTACTTATCTGCCGTCTGCCTCTATTGGGACTCTCTCACTCTGGAACATATAGATTGATTGTGTGATGACTGAACCTTGGTATATAGTAACAAATTAAACTTCATGATGGCGACAATCTACTCACAACCATGCCCATAGTAAGCAAGAAGCTATTACTTACAATTCGTAGCAGTCACAGGTCGGTAACTCGGCATGTACATCAGGTGTGTAAATAAGTCTTTACGGGCTTTTTGTAAGAATCACTTTTCCTAGGTGACCATCAGTCAATCTATGACTTTTCACTGTGAGCGTAGTATCCCTATAACTTCTTTACACAGCTGCATAATTTACGACGTGGAATTGTATACCATAACAATTTCGGAAGCGTTGTGAGTCGAAAAGTGACATTGAGTCCGGATAGGCGATAAACTGTGAGTGGTTGTCAAAGAAACATTTAATATAGACGGCAAAATCCAGTTGGTCACAAGAAACTGGGGAGAGGGGGATAGGAAATGATCATAGTCTACTCTATCCACAAATGTTGTGTCTCTGCCGACCGACCTCTCGTTATAGCTAAGAGTACACACCAATTGTAATTAAGGTGTGAGCTACCGCACTGAGATTCGCACACGGGTGTGCTGACTGCATAGACGCGTTTCTTAACTTCTTGTCTGTTTCATCCTAACAATACTTGACCTCATATTGAAAAATCCATCCAGGACACGATAACAGCACTGGAGCGGTATTTGCTAACTCTCACCTTATGTTAACTACACGTTTGGGTGTACGTTCGATTTGCCACTGCTTCAGCTGATGATTTGTCTTAGTTGCACTTTTACGTGTTGCACATGAAATATCAGATCAGATCAGTTAACAGACGTGCATGTCAGGCATCGGACGGAGCCTAATCATGTCCCCCATTCTAACTATTTGTAGAAGCCACAATTGCTTGCTTTTTGACGAAATAAAAGTTACCGCAAAGCTCGGTAGGGAAAAAGTGCGGCTATCGAGTTGGCACACCCGGCTTCAATTCTCTATGCGGGAAACCATGCTTTAATTAGGAATGGCATTTGGCCGTAGCTACAACGATTGCTCGATCGGTGTTGGCATAACATTTACCGATCAGATATACTCTCCCCGGGCTGAGGCCGCGTCCTGTTTCTCTTTTTCCATTTTTTTTCTCTGTTCATGCAAGTAACATAAATGGAACTGGTAATAGGAGAAGAGAGCAGTGGTCGCCAGTGGTCGTTTATCTCCGATATTTCTAATGATATGGCGCAATAGTCCATCCGCAAATTTACAAAAACAGTAACTTTAACAAAGATATCGAATATTTCCTAGAGTCGATTACAATTTGAGGATAAAAATGCTCTCTAACATTTAGTTCACGTGGGGCCGCTTTATTGTTCTCGATATCGAGTAAACTCGATCTTATTTTGAATATGTTTCTCGACAGCAATTTTACGATCCAGAGACCCTCCATTCGATAGTGGGAGAACTGTAAACTCAGGAGTCGTTACAGCGAATCGATAATACGCAGCTGTTGAGTTTACTCGATCTCGAGAACCATAGACCGGCCCATGATCATCTTAAGAAATATATTTTCGAATTGTTATTTATTTGTTTAAAACGTTGTGGGAGACCCTTTTCCCTTTAAAAAATCAATATAATGTTTTTCAATTTTATATACAATGTGTTAGTATATTAATAGAATTAATTTTTCATATTAAAATAAAATGTTTTTTTTAGAGATGATTTTAAATTTCCAAAATAGAGTGAGACGATATAATTGGCATACAATCAAAATGGCGGCATTCATGAGTCCTGCATTAACTGCCCATGGTCCACCCAGCATTTTGGAACCGCTCGCTCCATCATTTAGGACGACGACCACAACAAGTACAACTACTACGACGACAACAACCACTACGACAACTACGACAACAACATTAGCATCCGAATTATGGGATAATTTAACGACAGTGATCGTATTCGATAACGGGACAATGACGAATCAAACGAATGTCACGAATGTTTTAGAGCCACGTGGGCCACGCTATTCATTGTCGACGATGATACTGATGGGTGTGATAGCCGGCATTCTAAGCTTACTGACAGTGGTCGGAAATGTCTTGGTGATGATATCGTTTAAAATAGACAAGCAGTTGCAAACAATCAGCAATTATTTCTTATTTTCGCTGGCGATAGCCGACTTCGCTATCGGTTTGATATCGATGCCCTTGTTTGCCGTTTCCACCATTCTGGGATATTGGCCATTGGGACCACACATTTGTGATACTTGGCTAGCGTTGGACTATTTAGCGTCAAATGCTTCGGTATTAAATCTACTCATTATTAGCTTTGATCGATATTTTAGTGTCACCCGACCGCTTACGTATCGCGCGAAACGTACAACTAATCGAGCAGCGATGATGATTGCCGCTGCTTGGGGCATTAGTTTAATTCTATGGCCACCGTGGATCTACAGTTGGCCCTATATAGAAGGCAAGCGAACAGTACCGCAAGATGAGTGTTACATACAGTTTATTGAAACGAATCAATATATAACTTTTTTAACGGCATTGGCGGCCTTCTATACCCCCGTCACAATTATGTGCATTTTATATTATCGCATTTGGAAGGAGACAAAGAAACGACAAAAAGATTTACCCAATTTGCAAGCGGGTAAAAAAGACTCATCGAAACGTTCAAATTCCAGGTAATTTCTACAGCAATCGCGCTCACAGGTGTTCGATTTCAAGCGTAAAAATTCGGTTATCAATGATTTCGTGCTTGTTTTTTTTTTTTTTTGCAGTGATGAAAATACTGTCGTTAATCACACTGGCATGCTCTCAATATCACATCTGGCTGCTACAAATAACGACCACGATGCTTGGCGTCGCCCACGTTCAGAATCGTCGGCAGATGCTGAAAGTGTTTACATGACCAATATGGTACTCGATCCAAGTTATCAAGGTTTACATTCTAGAAAGTCTAGTGTAAGTTGAAACGAACGCTTGAAATTATTCCCCAAAACTTCATACGTAATTAAATTTTTGCATATTTTCTACGAACGTTTATATGTGTGCGCGCGTGTGTGTGTGTGTGTGTAGATAAAAAGCATCAACAACGTGAAACAAACATATCCATGTCTCAGTAGCATTAAGGAATGGTGCATTGCGTGGTGGCATTCTGGCCGTGAGGACTCTGATGATTTTCATTATGAACAGGAGGAACCATCAGATATCGGGTAAAAAACAGTTTCTTATTTATTAATATGCAATGCAAATCATTTGTTTATTTTTTTTGTTTTCTGATTAACTATTTAAAAAAAATCGCTGGCGCCGTGGGTGTCATGCGCATGTAATGATATACGCGAGTTTCATTTTTTGTGTGAGGGTTGGCGTGGGTTGGTCCGCAGCAAAAAGCAGCAATCAAAGGACGAGAGTGTGGTCTGTGCCGCAAGTGTCCGTCGGAAAAGTGTTTACTGACATGCAAACGATAATCTTTTTGATCTCTCGAAAAGAGAATTTTCGTAACTCCCGTGAACCAATGCAAATTTTCAATACCAACAGACTGAAAAAGTGCAGATTACAAAAGAATAGAGTTATTTATCTATATGTTATTTGATAAATGCCATCTACCAAAAATTGTTAGTCGTTTTCCTGTAAAGCCTTTGTAGGAAATGCGGCCCAATAAAATAGAGCTGACTGGTCAAAATGTAGTAGCATTAATTTTTATGTCAAACTGCTTTTATGGAACGATAAATACAACGTTTTCCATGGGAATCCTATGACGAGGGATCCGCAAGATAGTCTTACGTGGTCTAAGTTGGATACAATTCATTTTGATCTCAAACACTTGGAGCTACATTAATCATAAATTAATACTAACCATAAAAAATTGCCACATAAGGTCTTCTTTTTTGTAGGAACGATTGTTTGGAACAGGGAATTCGAAAAGTTGGTCCATCTGGTAAAAATTTTTCAGATTGATAATGAGCGATTTTTCCTGTCAAAATATGTCAACAAGTGCGGTATGTGGGTTAAACACAAATTGCGTAGACGGAGGGACAGACATATGTACATGCATAAAAACAAAAACTAGCTTATTGTAACTATCATGTATGTATCCGCCTAAGTGGAAGCGTAGGCAAAGGGTGTCGATTAAAAACTCAATGATCGCGGGTTCAAATCTCAAATGCCTTAGATGCTGGTTCCCTAAGACTTTAATCTTCGAATTTATTTCTCCAGCTAAAAAAAGATAATAATAATAATTACCGCGTAATGTGTGTGTATTTGTGCGGGAGGGTGGGGAAGGATAATTGTCGAAAGAAAGTCGGATACAAATTGCGTTACAAAACATTTTAGAGAAATAAGGCCACAATGTTTAAGGTCCATTCGCCCCTCCACATACGTAAAACACTAATTAGAAACTCCAGGTAAGGGTGGTTTTAGCGGTGGTGGGCTCTGAACATCGTGGCGAATCCCGTTATGTTGCTTATGAAAGCTTGTAAAGCGTGGTTTTATTTTTTATATGCGTTCATAGTTTCAATTTTTACAGCCATTTAGCAGACTTTCCATGCCGTCCAATTATTCCAAAGTCTGTTATTATGAACTTGTGCCGGCTTATCTTTAGCTAGACTATGCACGGTAAACTAACTTGACGCTGCTAATTTTTTTTCGTCGTTCTTTTTCATTTCCTCTCTTTGAGTTTACTGAGATAATGGCATTAGTGCCAGTTTCTTTGAACCTTTTAACGTTCCACACTCCACGCTTCACAGGTTATCGTAATAAAAAGATTTAATTGCAAGCTCGTCGTTTGACGGACGCTACACGTTTAACGAAGACATTATATCTTTTTAAAATCAGATACAATAATATGTAAAACATATGTCTTCTCGAAATGTTAGAAGAATTTTTAACACAAGAAAATCCAAACCTCAAGGTGTTTATGGCTATTGACTGCTTTCTTCAGATGATCAAACCGGGCACAAACAGAAGCGACGTAACTAGGAAAAGAATCGATTTATTGAAAAGGCAAATAAATGCTGGAGATTTTTAGAATGTGTGTGTGTTTTGTGTGAAAAAATAAAATCTCTTTACACTTTCTCAGATATTTCCCCTTTGAAATTTTTAATAGAAGAAGAAGTCTATAAAACCTTTGGAATACATGTAAAAGCACTATGACGGGACACGGCTCACTATTAAATACCCTACATCGGTACGCTTAATATACTCGTTCTTTAGGAAGCGATGCGATCCGAACTATTTTCTTGGACCAAAACATGCCAGTGTATAAAATTTCATCAAAATATCGATCAGAAAGAAACCAAGGCAGACATACGGACAGACATTGCGTACATCTGCACAGGTCTAATATACCACAATAGGGTATAATGAAAATTTGCTCAAGTCTGTGTGATATTTACGGATCAATTCTTCTCGTCCATCTTTCTTCTTGAGAGAATCAAAAATATAGGCCCAGAAGCCTGCAACTGCATAGGTATCAAATCTAACTTTGAAATTTTTGCAGCTTTTCCCAAGAACTCGTGCAATAAGTAAAAAGTAAAAAAATTTTACGTCTTTCTTCAAATTATTTAATGATCTGTTATGGGTTCGGTCTTCGGACACTTTTTAATTAAGATAAAGCAATTATTCTTTATTTCCTTAAGGCACTAGATATCCAAGACACGGCCCAAAAAGAGTGAGAAAGAGAGAGAGTGACAGAGCGCGATTTTTCGCTATGCCGTTAAGACGGTAGACATTCAAAACATGTCCCAAGGCGGGAGAGCATTCTTGGTTTTACTTACTTTTAAGTTTTAAAGACTCGTTCTTTGAGATGTAATCGAATTTTCAACTTACTTTTCTGCAGGTGCACGTCAAATAATATAATGCGTGATACGTATTCGCTTGGAGGGAGCGTTAGTGGTGTTCGCCCACCGAGCATATTATTACCTGATATTTCACCAACGCCACTTAGACCACCGCTAACACCAGTATCTCAAATGCAAGACATAACAACGGTATCGGGGCCAAGGGAAACGCGTTCATTGCCGAGCAACAATAAAGTTGCCACACGATCTATTAGTCAAGAGTCCGTTTACACGATTCTTATACGATTACCACCGGATGGAGCTAGTGCTGGTAACGGCGTTGAAACCGCACCCTCGATCAGAATGATACACGAGGATACATCATTGCCAGCCCCTGCCGGCACGAACACCGCCAATATATTACCTAGAAGGCCGTTACCATCACGAGACTCCGAATATAGTTTGCCGATCGGGCGACGTATGTCGCATGCGCCGACCGATGTTCGTATACCTTTGAACGCCAAAGTAATACCAAAGCAAATGGGAAAAGCTGCTCAAATAACTGGCAAAAATATTGCTAAAAAGAAAAAGAAATCGCAAGAAAAACGTCAAGAATCCAAGGCGGCCAAGACACTATCTGCAATATTGTTAAGTTTCATTATCACATGGACACCGTACAACATATTAGTATTAATAAAACCGTTAACCACCTGTTCGGATTGCATACCCAGCGAGCTGTGGGAGTTCTTCTACGCGCTCTGCTACATCAATTCAACAATTAACCCGGTTTGTTATGCCCTCTGTAACGCCACGTTTCGTCGCACATATATACGCATTCTAACTTGTAAATGGCATTCACGTAACCGTGAAGGGATGACCAGAGGTGTTTACAACTGAGTTCGTTTGTTCATTTCAAAGGTTTCGTATGCATTTTCCTTATTACAGCCACATATAACCATATATATAAAAGTGTATGTAAAATATTATGAACGTACAAATATGAGGATCGATGCATCAGACATGAGCAAATTTATTCACTCACACAAGTATATGTGTGTTTAAGGTTTTCATTTCATAAATTTAGGACAAAAGGATAGAAAAAGAAGAAGCAAACAACTTTGTACTTTAGGCAAACAACTTTCAAGCAAAATATTCGTCGGTCATAGTGCTTTAATAGGTAGTGCATAAAAATTTCAATTAAGGCATACTTTGCCTACTTGGAGGAAGGGATATATAAATTTAGAAAAAGAAAAAAACATTATGATAGTCGGCATTATCGGATAATCGGGTTCATCTTGCATCGAATATTCATTTTCATTAAAACTTCAAATTAAACCTTCTGGCATAAACAGCCATGGGCAAATAAATAGCCCACACACAAAGATTTAAGCGAATTTTCGTTATCTTAGCGGACAATTTTTTTGCAAGTGATGGCAATAGTTTTTATTAGGATAGGCTTGCGGGTTTGTTCTTATAAACTTTTATTTAACTTGCTTTTCTGTCAGTAGAAAAGCTTCGCGCTCTTGCTTTTTCCATTTTTCGCCAATGACAATGCAATACCGTGCTGTCAAATGCGCTATATATTCAAAATGGCGGTCACTTTTTTTTTTATTGACCAGCCACTCAAGGGATGCCCACCGTGTGAGGACACGGCGAGGATTAGAAAGAGTTAAGAAGAGGTAGTAAAAGAGCAGTGAAGAAAGAGTTTCATGTTTGCGATTCGAAAACTTGACTTGTAAGTCAAGACATTAGCTATGGTGGGAAAGATAACTGTTGGCAGGTTGTTCCAAAGGCGGGCAGTGCGGTGAAAGAACGAGGCGTCTCGGTTGTGTGTTGCGCAGTATGGCAGTAACAAATAAAAGGATTTGTAGAGTAGAATACGGCAAGGCAAGGTTGTTGATTTCACATTCGGTATAGCGTTTCTCATAATAACATCCTCGATGTCTATTTCAACTAAAAGGACTTGGAGAATAAAATGCGACGATCTAGTTGCGACCACACCACATTAAATATAGTGTTCGCAATAAAGGGGTTGATTATCTTTTTCTCAATAATACCTTTAGTAGGAGCATCAAATGAAACGCCTTGGAGAGTAGAATGGACTGTGTGAAGCTAATTGGGAAAGAACCTTATAATAATGAAGATTTTTCGGAAATGGATCCACTTCTCTGTGTAACTGCAGATAAAAGTTTGCGCGGTCTAGGAAAAATCCAATTTAAAATATCAAATATCGTAAACTGGCCGCTGTCTTTTGGAGTTATCTCTAACTGAATACATATGATAGGCTTCGATCTGCTGGGTATTATCAGAAAAATGGAGGCATTACTCATACAAATAATAAGTCACCGGTTGAAAGAAATGTTCACTAAAACTAAGCCCAAACTTGTTTAGCTTTACGCGAGACTTCCTGACTAAAAACAAAACTAATGCTGACCAACTGTCTACGATTCGATGGATTCTAAATTAAAAAGATAACTTTATGGAAGGTCACGCCTTAAAAAAGATGTTGCGAAGTAAGTTTAGATACTTCTTTGACAAGTGCGTTAATGTGTAAGCCCTGAGTTATAATCCGATCCGAGATCACAACCCCAACCCATTTGTATTCTAGATCACTACTTAAGCAGGAGTAGGAGTGGAACTAATGGGAAGAACGTTTTGTCATCAGCCCAATCATGAGATTTTAGTGGCTTCGTAAAATGAACTGATAGGCTTTTACTCTTCCCTTTCCTTCCTCCTATTTGTTGAGCATAGTTACATGGCTTATAGTGTATGCCTTAATGGTATGAAGTATTGATATGGATACAAACTTCATAGGAGAGACATAAGCAGATCTAGAGGGAATAAAAGCTGGTCTGTTTTAGAGAATTCCTAAGAAATCTTTCAAAACACATATGTGCTTGGAATTATTGTTCTACATACGCTTATTCATATTTATTCATAGATCGAGTAAGTGATGATAGATCGCATGTTGACGGTTGCTCAGTAAATATTTGTATGATCACATAATTTTTATTAAAAAAAAAAAAAAAAAAAAAACAAAAAATTTATTTATATTTGAATGAATTTTCTATTCAAACCATCATCCGATGCATCATTTGAAAGCAATATATACTGGACGATGAACGTAACGTTAAATAACGGCCCATATACGAGTATAAGTAGTAGAAGAAAATGCTTCACATAATAGTCGATTATTGTATATTCGGTAGAGATCCTATTGTGCGTAGGTGTAGGTGTATGTGAAGAACGAGATAATTGTAATAATTTTTGGTAATTTATTTATTTTTTTTATTATTGATTTGTTAAACATATATTCTAACTGTAATGAAACAATATAAACTATTTATGCTAAATTTGTTTTTGTACTTTTTTAACCCAAACAGTTGTATATGTGTATCAAATAACCAATGAATCAATCAATAAATTGTAAATGCAATAAATCGCATATAAATGTTATTGTTTCGTAAATGCATTTGCGATGTTACGCTTATTTCGCTTACATCGGTTAGCTAATGAAATGCAATGAAATCGTTGCTATCGATTAACCGACAATCATTTCTTGAATTTTTATTAACAGCGGATTGCAGTGGGTAAGTAATAAACCCGAAGGCGATTCGTTCCAAAAATTATATAAATTAAGTTTTTCATTAAAATTGTTTTTTTTTCTTCTCTAAGTAAACATGGAAAAGTCAGTAAGAAACGTAAGCAACCGCCCCTCGTTAAGTGTCCTACACGACTGTACAGTTCTTCATGTGGAGTAATGGTCCGCTGCTGACCATTTTCCATAGTGTTCGCATTTGGGACAAAATACGTCAGTCTACCAATTATAATCAAAATATTTCAAAGATTGTGAGACGGACGGACGGACAGATAAGCTTAATAACAGATTTATCACAGGTCCATTTGGGTGCTACATACATGCGCACAAACTTAACATATGCTTGTATCACAAGTAGCACAGGATATAGAAAGTTGTGCTCCAATAAACCGCGTAAGCTTTATCTAAAGGAGTAAAGAGTGTAAAGGAGTTCTTTCTTCGTTTTCTTCATCAAAAGCACGAAATGTTATTCAATATTCAGTCCAAATTCCCCGCAATATTATTACGTTCATCTTGGGATTATTCCTTTCCTCATTTGTGTGTTTTAATGAGGTTTTGTTGGTCAAAGTTTCCGACTTTCCTGCCAAACATCGTAAAAAATCATTGCAAACTGACTCGCTTTGTGCGATTTTTTCGCTTGATCAATTAGTAGTCATTGTAGACTGTTGCAGCTTGTTCAGTGAAAATAAAGCGGCGACGTCTCTCTCGGGCTTAGTTACCTCTGGACAGTTATTTTGTAACCAAAAATCACGTTATCTTATATGGCTTGATTAAGGGCCCGCACCATATAAAGTTAGTTTGAGTTAACCTTTTCAACAACTGGATCTCTTAGGTACAAGATCAGTTTTCGAAATATTGGCAGCTGCTACAGGTTAGTACCAGAAGGTGATGGAATGGAATCGTGGCAATAAAAAGACAGCTCGAAAGAAAGTAAATATGAAAATGGTTCACACGCCTATTTCCGGGAAAAAAAAAATTAAAAAATTTGTTGTTTGAATTTCTTCCCATTTATTGCCTCTGCATGTAAATAAATCGCGACCATTTTCTACCTTATACTCTTAAACGATCAAGGAATGTGTTTGCCAAATTTCAGTTTCCTATCTTCATTTTTGCGATTGTAGCGATTTCGCAAAAAATTCCGGGTCGAAATGACCCATAATGCTTGAAACAGGTATATGCATATTACAGATAGTTCTAGTGTTAAGAGTCAAAGTTAAATACTATAGTCAACCTCCAGATATTCATAGAATGACTTTTCAAAATTAAGCCTTATATTAGAAGTGCTCGGAAAAGTGCTTTTATTCGAACCGCGCATTTTCAAAAGCGCTCGTTCTTGGGCGAGAACATATCGGCGTTTCTTGAAAATTTGCGAACTGTAACTTAAACACAAGAAAATAAAATGGACATATGGACAGACAGGCTTAAATTCATTCAGAAAATGGTTCTGAAAGTCATTCTGTGCTTATCCCAAATCCTTCGCGATGTTGCATACATCAATACAAACTTAATATATCCTTATGCCACAAGCAGTTTTGGGAAAAGTGCTTTATAACATAACATCGTATAAAAATATCATCTACCACTAGATTAGGAAATATTCCCTATATCTTATTACACTGAAATAGTTTCGATTTCAAATATTTTGTCTAAACATAAGCTAGCTGTTCATTACGGATGGAGAAGAATTTCCTTCGCGTAAAGACCCCTTTTCGATCGTAGTGTATTTTCTGCAAAACTAGATCATAATTGAACCATAAAAATAAAAAAATAAAAATCTCTTCAAAATGAGATCAGTAACCCCAAACGAAACTCCATATCTCACAGGAATACAACGCAAGACTCGCAAATTTGCCACAGTATGAAAATAATATATATGTATATATATATATATATAAAAATAAAAATAAAAATAAAAATAAAAATAAATAAAAAAAAAATGTACTCCTCACCGTACATATAATTTCAGAATTTTAATCACAAAGAGACATTATTTACGTACCTTAGGTATACACTTAAGTTCGTACATACGAACAGCGACGTAAGTGCCTTTATTTTTACGTTTTATTTTGTACTATACTGTATACTGTATACTGTATAGATATCGGTATGTTGCAGTCGTTCGGACACTGCACCTTAAACGAGCTGCTGATTATGCTATTCAGCGCACGTAACATGATGCTAAGGTATCCCAGTATCTACACACATATCAGCAGATGCAAGAACAATAAGGCACACTGTGTCTGTTCTCATCATTGATTTCGTCATCATTATCGTTGTCATCCGAAATGAAAAACTGAGCTATTTCAGTCAGTATCGGACATTGAATACTCGCATGTCTCAAGACATTTCACTCCAGTCGTCTTACATACGATTATGTTTATGTGTACGTATATCTTGCGGATACACGTTGCATGCGATAGATATGAATGTATGTACATTGCCTTGACTGTATGTATGCATATGTATGTATATATGCTGTTTGTTTGTTTGCTTGTTTGTATTTCTGTTTATTTGCAATACTTT
The DNA here is from genome assembly GCA_000688715.1 of Glossina pallidipes. Lineage (NCBI taxonomy): Eukaryota > Metazoa > Arthropoda > Insecta > Diptera > Glossinidae > Glossina > Glossina pallidipes. The sequence goes on along the minus strand of KK499790.1, from coordinate 758,621 downwards.
ATAAATGTTGTTGTAACTGACGACTCTATGTTCGTACATAGCTAACCGAAAATTTCAGTTTATGTATATCATGAATATATACAAACGTATTTATATACATAATTATTTATTTACACATTCATAATACATATATATATATACATGCATGTACATATATAAATGCATCACGCATGTTATTATTAATACCTACACTAAAGCCTAATCAAATTTGAAAAAGCTTCGCACTTTAAAATCGTTAGTTGACCTGCAAGACCTTTTGCATAGATGGACAGTTCTAGGTGCACTGAATTCATAAAATGTCTATTCTGGATAAATATGCAAGCAATGCCCTTTTCTTTTCTCATACTTAAGTATGCAATAGATGCACAAAGTAAATTTCAGTTTAATTATATTTTCAAAGGATTCATAGTAACCTTAGTAGGCCTTTAGATTTAACGATGTTGTTTTACCTACGAAGAGGGTTTTTTATTCTAACAGACCATGGAGTCAAAATTGTGCATAGGTTTACCAAGACCAGAAATTGAATGCCCGTAATATTAATTGAGGGTAAAGTGTTTGATGTTAGGGAGCTGAGCACATACGAAGCATTGCAGAGAACAAGTGAAATGTTCGGCTTCTCCAGGAACATCTACATGTGCACACATATGCTTGAGTATATGAAAAGATATCTACTAACGATCAAATTCTGTCAGAGCTGTCCGCCAACAACTAGCGTAAAGCTTCACGTGCTTCAGATAACAAAATAAAAAAAATCTTTATTAATTTCCTTCTTCTACTTTGGCGGGATTTCCGTAATCGAAATAAAAGTGAAAACTTATAATAAACTCCAGCTTCACTGTGTCTTCTTAGTTCTACGATTGTCTTTCTTTGAAATGAAGGTTGAAAGGCTTCTCTCAGCTCATGGCTTCTTTCATTATCCTAACTTATCCTAAATATAGAATATATTCTACAAGCGCGAAAGCAACCACTCCTCGACACTGGTCTTCATAACGTAAGAAGAAATGGTTGGCACCAACGGTTAAAGCCATACTAACAGTAATTCCGCAATTTCTGCCGAGTTTTGTGACTTAAATAATTTGCGTTATTTTACGCGGAGTGAAAGCAAAGCTCATTTTTTTAGGCAGGCCAGGCATTATGTGCAGTCATATTTTTTTATACTTTTGGCTGTTCTTCCAAGGTTTCTGTGATTAATATGCCATAACCCTCGTCCTTAGTTAGCTTCCGTGTTGTCTTTCGTTAATATCTAATGATTGCATTTTGTATAGAGATTCCATTCTCGGGGTTATATGAAGTAAAGATATTTTTTATGGGAATTTTAAGCGTCTTCACGCTGGCATGCTTTCTAATACTTCTTAAGCTCATGTGTTATCATTTTCAGCCTTCTTCCTTTGCTCGTAGCATCTATGTGGGGGATGCCTTCCCTGACCTTCTGACTGCTGGAAGCATATCGCAGAGAATGTGTTAGTTTGAACTCACATTCGTCAGAGAGATGGGCATGGCCTAATCATGTTCTTATACTGGAACTGGAAAAGTGATAGGTCACTATTTTGGTGTCATATTTCCCAGAGGCTGCCATATTTCCCAGAGGCTGCTGGTGTCATATTTCCCAGAGGCTGCCAGACTGATGCATTCTCCATTCGTGCGCCATCGGGCACCTTCATATTTACCGTTTAGGGCAGGGACCTAAGTAAATCTTCTTGAAACATCTACTCTCTTGTTCTTTGATTTTCTTTCGTTTTTTTAAAGGTAATTTAAGTTTTTTAAAAATTTATGCAGCTTGTTCTTCTTTCTTCTTATAAAGTTATATATATTTCCCATGAGCTTTTGGATCGCGTTTTTCAATACGCTTTTCATAAACATCTGCTGCTTGTGCTGGTTTATAAAGACGAAGAACTTGAATTCTCGATGGATTATTTGATTGCAGTCTAAGGATTTTTGTTATTTGCTCTTAATGTAAATTTTCTATCCAATGTTTTTGGGCGTAACTGTTGAAAGCATTTGAACATTTCTTACTATCGCTATGTGCAACTTGGTCCGACTAGTATGGGAAAAAACACAGCAGTGAAAGAATTGAAGAATAATTTGCAATCAAGTACGTGTGACATTGTAAGGAATCCATCAGTCTTTCCTGAGACCGGCATTCAAAGATAATTCTTTGAACCGAACACTATTTTGCAATCAACAAGAACGAACAAATGAATCAAGTGAGTTCTATGGAACCGTTAGTTCTTCCAATTTTTACAATCTGATGTGGCGAAGTAGTATTGAAATAAGATAGCGTACCCTCGTGACAATAAGTATTCGTATCTTCCTATAATGTTTTCATGGCAACATTATCTTCGACAGTTCGCAGACTATCGCAGACGAAAAGAGTTTAGAACTTGGTTTCTATTTTCTGTTTTCTTTCAAGCGAAGCAAGAATACGTCTGAGGATCATTTTACTCTCACTCATACACTCATTTCTCTTTTTTGTCTTTAAACCTTTAACGACTGACTCTAAGGGTAATATTCTACACCCTTTAACCAAACCATCTTTCCTCGACTAAATATTCTGCTTTAATATCCTTTTGTAAATCGAACACGAATACCAGACTTAAGGCTGATATTTGATTAATCCTCTTACTAGGTGCATTTCCAAAGAATCGTTGTCTTTGCATCGATCACAAGCGGCATGAAGCAACGTTATTTGATGACATTGCTAGATAAATCCTATTGAATCTGTATGTTGTTTTTAGCCTTCAAATAAATTGAAAGTTCTGTTTCAATCTACCTAAACGGGTATTCGGCGTGCGTTCTATTGGAACATTGCCCCTAAAAACTCATCAATGGGGAAAAATGTTGCTCTTAGTGCCTTAGTTAAAGGATCAAGTGATCTGTGCGGTTGTTTTATTTGCGATAGCAATCTGTGTGTTGTGTGCAGCCATACTCTTTGTAAACTCCTACGAAGCTTTAAGAGGCAGCGTAGTAGAAAAATCTGTGACTACCATGGTTGCAACCAAAGACTGCCCCTATAATTAAAGAGAGATAAAACATTGCTTTGCATGCCGGAAGCATTCGTTTTTTTTTCACGTTAATCAGAGGTACTTGAGAGGTACGCAACACCTTAATTGGGATATGAGTACAAGAGCTCAGTTCAGTTTAGAATTTTAACCGAACAATAATTAGCGAGGACATCCAAGTAAATAATTATATTTCCCAAGGCGCTTATAACAAGAAAAAATTTATCTATTATGGATTATCTCTAAAAGTGCTTTACATAAATCTCCACCTTTCGATAACACCCTATGCAACCGTTGAGGCAAAACATTAAACGGTATGCCTAAGTATTTTGCGTATTTACGAAGCTTGCGATATGAGACAATTAACATTCAATTCTTATTTCATTTACTTAGTGAATTATCTCTCAAGCTTAAACTTTATTCATAGTACGCCGTTGTCCGTCCAATAGATAACATTTCTAGTCTAAAAGTAATAATAAGATGAAAAATTTACATATATATGAAATTAATGTAGGAATCCTTACCCTTTATTTTATCCAATACTGTAAATATCGTGCGGAATTCGTGTATGCGTTAAGTTTAATTCAATCGATGACGTTGCTGAAGAAAACTATAAAACGAATCGCTTGCTTCGCAGATTTTCCTTACAATTTCGCTTTAAGTGCGGTGACATGCACGCATATACAAACGCAAAACACGCACACACACACACACACACACACACATACAATGACTTTGGAAATCATCAACTGATCAGTCAAACTAAACAAAAAAAAAAAAAACCGAGAGAGAAAAGAAAAAATGAACAAAAAACAAAAAGGGAGCAAAAAATCAAAAAAAAAAAAAAAAAAAACCGAGAGAGAAAAGAAAAAATGAACAAAAAACAAAAAGGGAGCAAAAAATCAAAAGAAATAAAAAAAATAATCATATATATATATATATGTATATGTGCGTGTATAAACCACATATTGCACGTATGTGCATACACATATGAACAACAAAGATAAACTGGTACAAATGTAAAAATTTTAAGTATAAAACTATTGTGAGTTTTTCAGATTTTTAGATTTGATTTGTGAAAACGCTTGTGTTGTTGCTGCATATTACATACGCACACACGAATATATACATATATATATACGTATATATATATATATATATCTATGTGTATAAACATACATATATAAAATTTCAAGCACACACGTACCATAGCTGCTGATAAACTTACATACATATCTACGTAAATACTTGCACACACATAGATATGTATTTATATTTACAGTGTTGACATTCTGTTGCCTCAGGAACTCAATTTCAAAACTGCAAATCGAAATAACTTTGTCAGCAAGCAGTAGCATGCGTACATTTATTATGCTTGATAGTGGACGTGATCGTCAATCGATCGTTCGTATAGCAAACAGTGTTGAGTAAAAAAAGAATCGCTTTACATATTTTCAAAGACACAATAAATTTATTAAAGATCTTCTTCTTTTTTTTTTATTTGGGATGAGCATTATGAAAAGAATCATGTCCGTCTGCCTGCCTACGATATGTTCATCGACTGGTTCACCGTCACGTTTAAGATTTTAAAATTCTGTTCAGAGAAACAAAACTTTCAGATATATTCTATCATTGTGACCGATCACTAGTCAGAAGAAAAAACAATTTCTTTTCTTGTCATAGTTTTGTGTGAGTTTTTTCGTATTACGAAAGGGTAGTCACAGAGAAACGAAAAATGGAAGTTGGCTTTGTTTTTTGCTTTTGTTTTTTTAAATAGGGCTGGGCATGGTGATCATCTACATGACTATCGTGTGCCGATAAATAGATAAAAAATTGTATTTCCGATAAAGGATTTCGTTAATAGGCGCGAACTGTCACTTCTCTGAGATCGGAAAAAATTGCAGTGCGGTTATCTAGACACTAGAAAGAGCTCTAAATAGCTCTTTACTACTTTTGGGTTTGACGTAAACTTGTTTGAAATAATGCGAAAGTCAGATCAATTTTCTTCTTCTTCACTTAGTTTTATTTATATAATTTAACAAAAAGTGTAAGTAGTTCCTAAAGTGCATCTTCTATGAAATAAATGCAAGAAATCCCATTCTTCAGCAGAACAGATACATAATTAAGCCGAGAATGACAGATGACCTTACGGCAATAACAACTTTTTATGCCAAGAAGACTGTGAAGTGTGTTTTTCGGTTCTACCAAAGATTTGCCTAAATTCGTTTATCTTTTCTTACGCTTGTAATGACTGCATTTACTTATATACAAAGATATATAACCGTAGGTAACACATATAAACTGACTATATTTCCATTGTACTCATCAATGGGATCCTCTGTAAATCTTTAAATTTCTTTATTACTAAACTTCTCTAGACAAATAATTTGGATAATGTGCATATATTTGGATAAAATATAGACCCGTCCAAGATCACTCTCGATGCCACTCTCGCTGCTTAACATTTAAATAATATTATGACTGACACAAGAAAAAACGAAGTAAATTTTTTTCCACAACACTGTATGTTATCTATGTAATTATGTATATGGGGCTATGTGGGGACATATAAATAAATGCACACACATGCACGCACGTGTAAGAACAGTTCGATGCGAACAGTCAATACATTTTGCTAACAATGTTGATTTTTGTATGATTGTTTATATCCATCATTTAAAAGATAGAGGGAGTGCATGTGTGTGCACTAAGTTGGTTACTTTCTGGATAACAATCAAAAGTAAGCGAATGGAGCGCTTCCGAGTATATGTATATATATAAACTTGAATATCTGTATCGGTCCAGTCATGTTTCCTTAACTATTCATTTCACAAGGATTCTCAACTACGTTCTAAACATTCGATCCTAAGAATGCTTTCTTTAGCAGGCGTCCTCTCAATTGTATTTTCTTGTATCTAAGACCACAAGATGACTCTGTCATGCGAATAGAAAAACCGTAAATATTTTCTTTTGTTATTTTCTAAGAGACGAAAGCCCATACATTCGCGTCAGTCCATTAAGTTACTGAACCTATTTTGAACCATAACTTACTCTACTAATTATCCAACATTAGGTTTTACATATTCCAGACTGACGGATATTAGTATTCGTGCTGCCACTCGAGCTATACTCAGGGTTGATAAGGTGTCACATGTTGCTTTTGAATGTACTTTTTTCGGGTCATTACTTTTCATGCTTTTTAATATGTGTAAGATTGCGATATGGTTGACTTTTTCTTTGTAAAACATATTTATTTTCCACTTTTTTGCTTTCGTAAAGAAGGAGCACAAGAAATAATAGAAACAAAAAAAAACATTAAAAGCTTAAGCAGCACAGGTCTTAAAAAGAGAAACTTGTGCTCACTTTACTTGTATATATAAAGCAGCGAGAACTTTTAAGAAGAAACCTTTAGTTGTTTTTGTTTTCAAGGTTTGAGAGATCCCTTCTTCCTTTTTCCTTCTTTTATACTCTTATTTTTTATCTTTCATTTCTTCATTTCTTGCACCTTTTATCCGTTGCTCATCTTATTTTTCTTGCGTTTATTCTTCATTTCTTCTACCATCTGTGGGACTTACTTATGGTATTTCAAGAAGGAATACTACTTAGAAGAGGAGCGAGGATGAGAAGGAAGAAGCCCTAGAATCGTCCTTAAAGTAGCGTTAGATGGCTTGTCCTACTATTGTCACGAATTTCTTATCCGGACGAACGTTTCCTTTTCAATTTTCATCCCGCAAGCATTACCGCCATGATTGTTGTTTCGCGGCTTTTCTACTAATGGTACAGTGCACTCGCAAATTTTCCGAAAATCTCTTCAGAATGCATAGCTACCGGTCCTGGTCAGCTAAGCAGGAAAAAAAATGCCCAAATCAAATCGGAGGCCGCTGTTAAATAGGTTGCTTCCTTCTTAAATGAAGCCAAGCAAATGCACACAGCATCGGAACTGTTAACTAAACTTTTGAGTTGCAAACGAAGACCCAGTCAACGAACAAGATGATCTAAGTCTTAGTGAGTTAATTGTAGGTAGGAAGACAAACTGAAGTGTAAAGCCGACATAAATCCGAGTGTGGCAGTTAAATAAACAACAAGAAGCTAACCGATGGAAAAAACCGAGGACGTTTTAATAGCATCGAAACGAGAAGTCGAAGTAATCGGCATAAAATCTATCGGTATTCTCGCCCAACCTAGTAATTTCAAATCATCGCCAGATATGTTGAGAACTTCTTTTCATCCACAGCAACATTTACTGAAACTGCAGACGTCACCAGGTAATTATTATGCAAAAATTTCCCCGTGGACTGAATGAATAAATCTGCTCAGGACAAAAGAAAAAGGGAAAGAAAAAATCTTAACACATTTATTAAGTGAAGAGTTTCTGTGCCAAATAGTTCCAAGTGAAAACTATAAATTTTGGAGAACTGCACTACATATAAAATGAAAGTGTGAAAACAACTAAAAAATTTGGTATTATGCTGCCTAAAAAAGAATAGTTGTTCGTCACGAGAAATTTGTAGTAAGTCAATCCTCGCCTTTTTTAAGGGCAAATGCAACCGTCAAATCGGCTTATAAAACATCGCACTCCACTTATATAACGTCAACGTACATTTTCGGGTTGGCAGAGATGTGTTCTTCCATGATAATTTTCTTCCTTTTCTCCCACTGTTCCAGCTTTGTCATCACCTGTGGTATAATTGCTTGCACGCCTAAGCGATTGACTTCAGGACCATCACGGAGTTCAACTTGTGTCTTAAAGTTGTAATTAGGAGTATAACCATTCAGTTTAAGGAAATGATCGAAATAGAATGGAACGATTTGTTTTTGTATGTTGTCAACATGAGCGATACTTTCGCGTATATCCGTCATTCGCATTACTTCATTTTCTCCATGGAATGCGCGGAAGAAAAATTTCGTACGCTCGGACACTTTTGGCTTGGGTTCTTCAACAATTTTGCGGCGCTTTTTAATAACGTAGCGCGGCAGTTTTCCAGTCGGCTTCGGCTTTTTATAGGGTGGCTGTAAATTCTTGACAACGTTCTTCATTTCCGACTCTATGCGTCGCTCAATGTGGTAGGCCTGATAGGACTGCTTCTCCCGATAGGCTCGATCAGCACGCAAACTATGTTCAATTTTACGACTTACAGCCATTGGGATACTTTCGAATTTGGCTGCAACATGATAAACAAATTAAATTGACATTATCTTCCATTGAAGGAACTTACCTATTAACTCCATAACAACGTCGGATATCATGGCCACCATGTCAACTGGCTGTAACTCCTGTTCACTGGATCCTCTCATGTTGGGTGGCACTACTTGACGCCAAACTTCCCATATAACAGATCGATCCTTAATCGCAGTCTCGTTATTGAAAGAGAGAGCAATCGGAGCACCTAGAAAGTGGAGAGTGCGGGCTCGCAGCCAATTGGCGCGATCTTCCATGAAGTACAGTTTAGCACATTTACGCTCGACATACTCCTCTTTTTCCGTTAAATCACCTACGCACCATTCCTGAAACGTTTCCAGACGATGCTGCAACTCTGCATGTATGGCCAACGTAAAATGCATTTCCAAAAGCAGAACAAATGTTTTTACCTTCAAATGTTCAATGCCTCGAAGAAAGCTATCAGGATTTGGAAATACAATTAAATTTGGTTGTCTATTCGCCAAATATACATTCTCGTAGAAAGCTTTAATGGCCCAAGCGTCGTCTTTTTCACGTACTCGTATATTGACTGAACTACGTTTACTGATCGATTCTTCGTAATTCTCCAATTCTATACTTTCGCCATTCTCATCCTTTTTAATATGTATCCAATCATGTTCGAGACGCCACTCCTGGTCGGCCACCAGATAATGAAAATTTTGTAGCATTATGCAGCTTATCCAATGGCCCTCGATAAACACAATGTCCATATTGAGGATTACGGATTGACGTTCCAACTCTCGAAATTCCGCTTTTAAACGATCGGTTTCGTCGTAGTAGGATTTCACCTTGTAAACTACCGCCATTGAGGCTTCATATTCGCGTTTGCCCCATTTGGCAAAAAGTTTTTTGTAAAGTATTTTTACTCTTTGCATATCGGCCCAGTGTTGTTCATTTAGACGATCATAGATCTTGGTTCGTACAATTTGACCTTGTATTAGCATGGATTCAAATTTGAGACGAAGTGCGTCTTTAATAAAAGTATGACTTGATTTAAAGTTATGCAATTTAATAGGCGGGCGGTTTTTCAGTTCATCCACATAGTTCTCATCGATATCAGTGGTTACAACACCCTTATATTTGTATTGGCCACGGCCAAGCAGTTTCTCACGCACATCTTCAACAGGAACCTCCAAACGCAGACGTAAACCATTTTTAAGTCGTGTATTGAATGTAAAGAAGCTGTCTTTGGGTGTTATTAGTTCCGCTTGAGCTTTTTTTTGACCTGAAAATGGCAAAACTATCCACGGATTTGTACCGTCTTTAGTCACGTCTATGGGTTCTGCTTTAAATCGCGAGCGATGCAGTTCTTCAAACGGAACTAACGATTTGCGTATATAATCCAACGGTATCTTCTCTTTGCCCTCCATAAGCAGAAAGCTCCCGCTGTCGTTGGTGAAATTCGTGCATTCCGAACTGCTTAATGAAGTCAAACAAGTCTCGATACTTTGTACGTCTTCTTCCAATTCACGTATTAACGCTACTCTATCTACGAATAAACGCTCGCCAGCGTCTTCTGCTTTCTTATTGTCTTCTACGACTGTTTTGATCTCTTGTAAAAATTGCAAATACTCCTGTCGCCCCGGGTAGTCCAAGTTTTCTAGTTCTTTGGAATCCCGACTCCGGAATACTTTGTCTTTTAGCTCACACACGTCTTTGTGTTTGATACGGTCCAGGACATCGGTTTTTTTTTTAATACTCTGATTATGTTCAGCAACTAAACGATTTATATCGCACTTTGGCAAAGTTAAGTCCATACCGACATATGCATTGCAAGGTGGATTCGCCATATCAAAAGTTTCTGCCGTGACATTTTCGGTTTTCTCTTTCTTTATTGTAATTTCAGGTGTCACAACTTTCGCTTTATAATGAACGTCCACGCGCTTAATCTGCGTGGGATCCCAATGGTCGTGATGGTGACGAGCATTAAATAGATCAGTAAATGGCCGCTTATTTAAAGCAACGTTGGCGTAGTTAATTTTATCTTCTGGTAGGTGACCCATATATGGAACGTTGCTTGTTTGAACGACCTCATCAAATATTTCCGATGGTACTCGTAAGTTTTCATAGTCTCGCCTACGTCTGGGATGTTGTCTAAGTGTGGGTTCGCGATATTTCGGTGCTGGCATATTGGTCCGGAATCTTATTGGTCTTATTTTAGCGAGCAATTTTTCTCTTTCCACTTTGCTCTGCAGTTCCTCCATTTCGGCATCATAATCGGGCTCATGTTCGGGTACCCATTCCGAATCAGAGCTGCTCTCCGAATTTTCGCATTGAGTTTGAAGACGCGATTTCCTCACAAACTTACAAGGTATACCCAAAAATTTTAGTCGCTTCTCCTTAATATCCATTTGACGGCGTCTTTCCATCTCAGTCTTAGCTTGTATGTATTCCTCGGTTGTTTTTAAACCCGATTGCCGAATATGAAAGTCTGGTAAAGGTGCTTTAATTTGCGCCAATCTCTTGGCCGTATCACCAAACCGATAACTAATCAAATCAAATTTCTTCACGCGGTAACGTAATCGCGGCTTAATAAATTTCAAACTCTTGCGTAGTACGCGATCGTAATGCCGTCCCAAGGGTTTCTCTCGAAATTCCTTCACAGCGCTCTGTTTGATTACGGGCACTTTCGTACCGTATTTTGGTGGGAACAGATCCAAATTGGGATCATCCGGGCTTCTCACTTTTTGTATACCCGCCTCAACATCCACCTTAACCTGTTCCTTTTTCGGAACCAATTCACTTAACCATTGTTCGCGCGTAATGCAGCCTTTCTCTTTGCGGACACCTTGTTGCTTTTCGCGCTGATGAAATTTACCTCTTACCGTATCCCCCAATTTAAAATGAAAGCCACGCAATTTAAAAACATTACCCTCCTTTCCAACTACCATATCATCTTCGTCATCCGATGATTGCTCGGTGAGTCGAGACACATGTGACCGTGGGCTGTCACTGCTAATTTCCAAATCAGCCTCAGGATAATTTTTTTCTTTGCCTAAATACTGCATATAAAATTCTTTCTTGACACGGGCTTCATCTCGTCGCATGCGATCGTGCGCTTTAAGTTCGCGTTTAAAAAGTTTCGTTTCTCGTATGGTGTGTGGAAATATGCGTCGTTGTATCTCTGGCTTTTTCAGCAGCATTTCTGTTTTGAAACTGCGTTCAATCGCATTTTCGATTTGATCCTTGAACGACTGAAAGTTCGTTTCGGCCAATTTCGTGCCACGCTGTTCTCCCTCTTTTTCTTTTTTGTGTACGTTTTTTTCTTCATTCGTTAACATTCTTCGCCTATTCCTCAAATACAAATCCTTATATCGTTCGCTGCGCCGTTCTCTTTCTTGTTTTACCAGCATTTGATTGTAGGGCTTATCGCCAGCTCGAAATAGTTTTCCCAACTTAAAAGGCTGCTCAATGACCGGAGGAGGTGGGACCACATTTCGATCACGTACATCATATCGAGGAGGAATATTTACCCGTTCCTGATGTAATTCATGCTCTACCCGCTCTGCTGTCTCCGCCCTTACACGTTTACGTTCTAAATGTCGGCATATACGTCGATAGTTTCGCTGATTTTGCAAGTCTTGCTCATCTCTCTGATAGGTATTTTTGTAGTCTAAGCCCTGGAAGTCCAAATTTAAGGGATTTTCTAAATCGATCACCTCGCATATGAAAGATTCGGAAGATTCAGAAGCTGCTGGAGCGCAAACATTTTGCGCATGTTTAACCATTTTGGTGAGAGCATCGAATTCTTTCTCCTTTGAATACGCTTTAGTACGTAAGACATCTGGATTGGCTAAACAATGAACCTTCCGCGGATCTTGAGTCAAAAAGAATTTTTGCTTCGGCAATGACATTTTGGAAAGAAGCTCATAGTTATGCGGACAAGTACCAACAAACTTCCGAGGTGCTCCAGCTACAAAGCTTTCTTTGCAAGGACGCTTCCACTCGGGGCCATGGAAATCTTTGGGTTTCTGCGAACTTTTGTGTTCGGTATCGATCATGGCTTCGGAAGTCAATTTGCTGCGCTTGGTCTCAGCAGCCGAATAATGAGACGATGTTGCAATATCAGATCTACTATCGGCGGCTTTTATCGACGAAGAGGTACAATTTTTGGCTCGAAATTTTTTCGGTACGGAAAAAATCATATTCTCATAGTGCGGATTTGTCGAAGCAGATAAATCATTGTCGCGATTTTTTTCCCCATGATCTGACTTTGAACTCATCTTTTTGACAAATGCTTCGTTCTGTTCCTTCTGATGCACTACGAAAACACCTTTCGTTTCTTGTGTTGTCGGGAAATGCAAATTTTGTATAGACACTGTTTGCTCCGAAGCACGTTTAGACCCGGAGTTATCGCTAGATTTCGGACATGATTTCGACGGCATTGATGTAGTCGTCTTTACCGTTATTCCCGACGTAGGCTGAATGGAATGTTGTTGCATTCTTCTGCTTATTAATAACAGCTACCGGCGAAGTAATTTTATTTTTTTAATTGAAAATAAATATCCGCATATACGAAGTGGATAACCATTAAATATTTTCTGTTTGAAGTAAATCATTTTTCTTGAAGTTTGGAAGTTTATCGATTGGAAGGCGAGAATATTTTGAAACAAGTGGAATATGTGCAAGGTCGATGTTTTTGTGGAAAAAAAACAAGAAGTGCGGAAGTGGAGTTTTTGAGCCAGCTTCATGGCTTCAATCGAGTCGATAGCACGCCCCTACGGAAATATTTCAAGTATCAACAATAGCCGGAATTTGTGTGCTGCGGAATGGGGAATGAGTTAAATGAGCTCGTCAGTAATTCTCGAGGAGCCAATATTGAGAAAAAGGTTGTATTGTCGTCATACAAAAGTGAAGAGATGTTGCTTGTTATCCCAGGTTTTTAGCACGATAAGCACAGAAGACTTAGTTACCATCTTCCTCAGAGTAGCGAAAGGAATTCTTACCTAAGGTCAGCTTTGCTTGTTCTTCTAGCAGGACATTTACAACATTGCAACAAATATATGCCGTCTGGGTACGAAGGGAAAATATGCAAACGTTGGCTACAATTTCAAAACGGAGCTCTTCAGTATGTGGTATAAAGAGATTATTCTTTTCGGAAGAGAACTTACATCCATTTCATCCATGTCTCCTTATCACGCTTCTGTTTTGCGTATTACATACAAGAACTTGGCCCTATAATGAAAACTAAATGGAGATGGAACATGACTGAAGTTGTCTTTGTATTCGGAAGTATTGTATCAACAACACCACTTGTGGTGGTTTTACTCGTAAAAGTGGTTTGGGATCAAAACAAGAAGAATCGACGTAAACTGAATTATCTATGATTAGGCGGGGCTAGTCAGTTACATTAGTTCAAAATTTTTGGGGAAAACTTCTTTATCTTTCTTTTCATCTTCTTCTTCTAAGATCTTCTTTATCTAAGATCTTTAAAGATCAAATATCGGACAAGTTATATAATTTATTATGTATTTACAGACAAAAGGATAAGACAACGTAGGCTATTGAATGAACGAGTCTGGCCGAGTTTTCTGTTCACTCTCTGCCTTATCAAAATGTATAAATACATATAGGCATGTGTGCGTGTGTTTATGTGTGTGCAAGGCTTTTGTACCTCATATCGCTATAACGATGCTCTTTAAGTAAGTTTCAATATGATCGCACAAATGCGACATATATACATATATACATACATATATACATATTTTCCAATACATATTTTCTGTTAACCCACAATGAGGAAGCATCGACTTCATCATGATCAGGCATTTGATGTACGTTGTTGCTGCTCTCGTTGTTGTTGCTGTTGTTATTATTGTCGTTCTTGTTGAGCTTTTTTATGCGGACTTTATGGTTGCTACTGCTTTTTGTCTAAACATAAGATCGACAACAGAAATAGTGGCATTTCTACGAGTATCAATCTTCAAATCCATCAGACTAACAATAGACAGTCATACCATCAACCGGCCAAAGAATAACAAACACACAAAGCTCACAAACAGGTACAGAGCTCTTTAGCAGTCGCAACAGGAACGCACATCTACACGCACACTTACCTATACACATATATATACACATATATACATAAATATATGTATATATATATATGTATATATATATATATGTCTATCTATATGTGTAAGCACATATCTCATTCCAGATGAGTGATGCGTGGGATAATTCTGTTCTAATTTGTTGCATTTGCTATCAATGCGATGTCGTCAATCGAGAAAAAACGCAGCAACAAAAATTTTACTTAACTTACACTGAAGCCACTCTTTGAAAAATAATTTAAGAATAAAAACATTTTTATAACTTAATGCATGCAATTGTATGCATGTAACGTTACTCATCTTGTCTTCGATATTCATGTTTATGCGAAATTTTGATTTATTTGTTTATATAAGTGAATTAAGGATCGCTATGGTATGCTATTTAAGAATATTCTTCTATGCCGTCCTTCCGACTGATTACTTTTAACGCGATCACTGTCACTGTCGTACTTGCAATTCTAAATCCTAGTAACTACGCTATATATATACATAAATATATATATATATATACATATACTTTCATTTCAATAGCGAGCGAGAAAATCAAAAATACAAAGATTTATTCTAATGTCAACAAACGGGAAATGGAGATTATTTTTGGTATTTGGCATTTCAATCTGAGGTTTTAACTAAAAATACAGACATATGGCTGGTGTCTGGCTAATCAAGCGGAAGACTTTTTAAGAATTTGAAAGCACCAAAAAGGAAAAAGTGGGGGAGTGAGTGAAAATAAAACTCATCATCATCATCAGCATCTTCTTCACTTTAGTTCTCTCATTCATTTTACCTCATCTAACTACCTTTTCAGCATCAAGGAATAAGAAAAGAACAAATTTCTTAGGTGTAAATCGAGATATGTAGCCTTGCTTTAGAACAAGAAGAAGAAGAAGATGATGATGAAATATGTTTCATATAACTTGACTTTACCAAGCCAAGTATATCTCCAAATTGCAAGATTAACGTTATTATTGGATTCTCAGCTTGATGACGTTCGGCTTCGTAAAGCAAAACTCACTTAGGAAACGTTAGTGGCACTAATTTGGGATATGGTGTCATCCTCAGTAGACATTATCCCTTTTGATTAATTCTGATTAAAACCGATGATCAATTGTCTGCTCAAGCAGACTTTTTGTTCTCAAGAAATAATAAATAATTTGTGCGTATTTCTCTTTTCCGCGCGACATTCATATTCTGCCTAAAAGATAAGCAAAGTGCTGATTAGCAATAATGGAAGATTCGTTGAATAAACCATCTTTTTATATGTCGCTTGAAATTATATCCGGAAAATTAGTTACGCACCTGAAACTTCAATTGTTTTGGAATTGTTTATCTAAGAACAAGTAAGAACGTTTTGACCTTGAGAAGCTTTTTAATTTTTATACATTTTTTAAATAATATTCTTTAACGGCCCCCTTCAATTGTTCCCTGTTGGCTAATAAGTAGGCAAGTTGAACCGTTTGAGGAGAAAATAAATAGTTAGTGGATCGATTTATGCTGGTCCTGCGAACTATTTGCATCAGCATGCTCGGTCGGCATAATTTTTATAACCTAAACCACTTGTTGTGCAAGTCCAAGTGCAAATAAATTTGTGCTGATGTCCACAAAACCCAGACGGACTTGAGATAGATCCACCTTTTATTAGACGCATTGGTTCAGAATCACTTACTGAATTAATTTAAGCGTGACTTCCCGTGTGTCCGTCTCATTTCACTATTTTTAACTTCCAGGCTGCAATTCCTGAGATGTTTTGATGAAATTTGATACATTGACGTATCCAATAGAAAATGATTCGGATTGGTCTACTTTTTCAACGATTTCCGTCGTAATGTCTTATCTTGAAAAGTCGTTATATGAATAACGGTCGGGTGGTGAAAAATATTTAATGGCGGATCGTGATCAATAAGTCGTTATATGAATAACTGTAAGATGGTATAGGGCACCTGTTGATAGGCCGTGGTCCCATGTTGTATTTTCACTTGTTCCACTATCTGTTGTTGAGTTAGTTCTCAAACTCGCTTACAGGCTGAAATTTACATTTCCTTCTTTCTTTAATTACGTTTTGAATGCTTCTCTTAGATATTCCTACTGAGCCGTAGTATAAAATCTGTTAGGAATTAAAAGCTATAGTTCTGTATTATTATTAATTTAAATATTTTGTATACATATATGTTGCGGCCGGATGGCATTCTTTTTTCGAATGGCATAAGTGTATGGGCAGAGGTTCAGTTTGTTGCATCCAATTTCGCATGAAAGGTCAAGACCTTTCGCATGAGAGACGGATGGACGGCCGGACAAACGGACTTAATTAAATCGACTCAAAAAATTAAACATATATGGTATCCACTTTATGGAGTGTTTGCGGCGTCAAAGAGCTGTGGTTAAATATGGCACCGTTCCATACTTCGATCGTAGATACAAAAAAAAAAAAAGGCATTAGAAAAGGAGCACCTTTGATCGCCCCGTCCTAACGAAACATAATAGGAAATGCACACAAAATGGTTTTTTCTCAATGTCCTCTAAAGATTTTCCATTCTTTTAGAAGCAATGAGTATTGTGTCAAAATAGTATAAGGACTTATTATCTGGAAATGTGATCCAAACTAAATAGAAGGTAGCTCCATGACCACCTATTAGTTGCAAATTTCAACACGTGTTAGCTTTAGCTGCCCTCGATAACGTCTCTCGTTGCATATTATGGAGAGAGTGAACCCTTAACACCAAGTTTCATGTCAGAAGAGTTTAAGGAGAGTAATGAAATAGTTCGGGACTATTTTCTACTGGGTCAAAAAAGAATGCCATCCCTACCTATCAAAAATTCAATAAAATCTGTATTGATAAGGTCGCCATTATATTACGATTCCGTGAGACTATTCGTGAAAGCTGTTCGTGACAAATCGGTTAATGTTTCGAACAAGCAGCAGTGGGCAGCTAGCCATGCTTTGAAGAAATTTAATTCTCTTTTCTTCCTATTTGTATAATTAAATAAATGAAAGTGTTTTGTTTTTGCATTTGCAGATAATTCCCGGTACTATTTTGACATGATGAATAATAAAATAGCTAACTACCGTTTTCTACGTATAAAAATTAAAATTATTTCATCTGCAGACAGACTCTTTTAGATCGTTTTTTATGTATTCACGTAAGCACTTCATATTTCTTCACATTTACGTAGATGGTGTGAATGTGTTCTGTGTAGCAAAGGACGTCCAAGAAAAGAAAGACTTTTCATGTTATATGCGTGTGCATATGTGTGTAGACGGAAAAAACATTTCCTATAAAGTTTACAATACAATTGTACATATGTTTACAGGTATGCATAGATATGTATGCATGTACGCATATATGTAGGTATGTATACACACCTAACGAATTAGTGACACTATTTTCCTTTAACATATAATTAAACATATAAGGTAAACATATTTATACATAAATACATAAATGCATACATACATACATACGTGCATATCTACATATATATATATATATACAAATAATATATATATATATATATATATGTACATATGTATATATGAATATTATCTGTACGTATATATGTACACATATCTATCCTATGCTTTTATGTATATACAGATATATAGATATGTGTAGTGTTGTATATGTGTCTATACGAACAAAGTGTGTTAAAGATGTTTTTAACAATTGTTGCAACGTCAACTTGTCTGGCGTATTCCTCTATCTATTGGATACGTTTTGTCTGCCAGTTATAATAAGTACATCAACGTAAGGAATCCGTTCTTCTTGGGAAAGTTTAAATTTTCCACATATATATGTACAATTAGATCTGTGTACGTACATACATATATATATATATGTAATATATATATATATATATATCATCCTTCAAATTTATACCTAAGCGAAGCATTTATAAATGCTGTTATCATGTGTGTGTAAAATGTGAACATGAATAACCGGAAATAATTGGACATACATTGGCATCGGGAAAATTTTGATTTTCTTAATATTTCTTGCAAACAAAAAAAAAAAAAAGCAAAAAAAAGAATAAACTTTTTTTGCAAAAGAAGAAAATCGAAAAGATTAAATTCAAAACGAGCCATCATCATACAATCGGCTCATCAACTCAATTGTTGTGATTGTGTTTATCACGAGGCAAAAAAAAAAAAAAAAAAAAACAAGCTCGCAACCAATCAACCATTTTCCAGTAACGATAAATTTCTTTTTAGAACTCGTTCAACAACTATTTCTTACAACTATTGAAAAAGATCTTTATTGATTTTTCCCGTGTGTGGAGGAAGATGTTAACTCAACTCTCAACTTCTTTAATACAATTTTTGTTTGTTTTTTTTTTATTTTTTTGTATATTAGATAATAAAAAGGTGGAAGAAGAGTCTAATTATTCTAGATAGAGTGTTCGATTTTGAGGCGATTTGATTATGTAGAGGAGACAGACATTCATTCTCTGTTTTATAAAACATTTTTCAATCACTAGTTTTCCAAGATATATCTTATGTTTTATTACCTTTGTAAGTGATTTGATAGATTTTATCGCAAAGCAAATTACAATAATTGTAGAAGGATTTTTATGGAGGAGTTGTAGACAACAAGCAAAGAATACTCTCCTAATAGGATTGTCAACATAAGCACATCAATCGATGGATGGTTCTTTTAATGCAGTGTTTTCGAGACGAAGATCCACCCAATCATTCAATGCCTTGAAGGCAAAAACGCTATCACCGTTTTATTGATAGCGAAGTGATTTCACATTATCTCGCTCGAACTGCTAAGCTAAGCGAGCTTGTGAAAACTATGATGGCCTCAGGGCAACTCAAGAGTTTCACTGTAATCACAGCGAAGATAAATCACCACAATTCATACATGTATACTAATCAAGATTAGTTGATTGCGGTCCCTCAAGGTAGCAAGGTCCCCTTCAAGGGGGATTGTCTTTTTCCCTGGGGGGTCCTTAATCGACTGAATTTGATTGCTGATGGTTGTAGGCAACCCGTCTGATTAAGGCTTCACGCCAGTTGCGGACGTTAACCCCCCTCCAATGCAGAAATCTGTTAGTTGATAAGCAAATTTTGTTCATCGCTTAATATTCTAATCAAGTTGCTGTCACCTTTCAATTGAGGAAGCTGCCGTTATAATCCACAGCTAGAGCCGAGCCATGGAATCGTATTTCAAAGCTACATTGTCTTAATGGCCGCGGACTGTAAAGACCATCTTGCAAGTATTGCATGTAAAAAGTATGAATGTCGGTCGGTCTTGTTTGAAAGGTACGCGGTTTAAAAAAACTCAAGTGGATTTCTACAACAACTGAAGTGATTCTTGGAATCATGTATTTTTTAAATGAAAGCAACGTAAACTTGCCTGTGGAAATATTTCAATGATAACTAGTAACGGGTTTACATAGGGTGTTGTATGGTCATGCACTTTGTATTGGGCATCCTCTGATTTCCTTTTAATCTCCCATTCATAGAAATTTGTGACTCAGAAAAACTTGTTTTATTTGTAATCGTAGATGAATATTTTGCAAGTTCGTAGGCTGGCAGGATAACTGTTAACGAAACCATATGATTTTTAGATGCCATCAATTTTCAAACGAACAAAAACATTGTAACAAGTTACAATGGTTTTAGTGACACTACACAGGGAATTGAGACATTTTTCACAAGCAATAATGTCACTAAAATAAGTGCAAGTTACCATCTAGTGGCCGGAATGTCATGGAATCTTGATTTGATTCATTGTAAGGTTGATACTAACGACAAGTCATATGGATGCATAATTTATCTTATGACCTAATAGTCCAAGAAATAGATTAGTGTATCAGTTTGAGCCGATTTCATCTTATCCAGCGATTCAAATAAACCTTAATTCACTAGAAATCTTAGGTAAGCTTTTAAGATAAGCCAGGATTTTTAGTATCCTTTACATATTATATAATTTTTTCGAATCGGAGCGACTGTACGTCTCATGAGAATTGTTGTTACCTTCACAATTCTCAATAGGCAAGAAATTTACATTCATCGAAGAGCACATTTGCATATCCTTCGGGCAAATATTGATTCTATATGCAAGTATCAAAATATTTTGGAAACACAGTCAATATAAAAGCAAGTAAATATGTTTTGTGTACTTATGCTTTGCTATTCATTATCTTATTGTGCATAAAAGTTCTATGATTTTTCGACAAAGAATTTGTTCAAGGGCTTTTCGACATTAACAGACGTACGGACGTTGACATTAATCAAGTAGTTAGAATGCTATATCGTTTGGCAAATAAAACGAAACCTGAAAGCCACTCTGTTAAATTCTCTAAAAACACATTCGGTACATTTTCTATTTGGATTATAATTTAAGCTTTTGAGTGATTCTCATGGCAGGTCTTTACTGTTATGTTACCATATTGAACATTATTGCGAGGCTATTTAATATCAAAATATTATCTCTGAAGCTTAGAGTTTAATCCAAAGGATTATAATTATAAAGCAAAAGAGACCATTGGGGTAAAGTATTGTTTTTGCCCCTTAAGTCGTGCAAAAAAAGCTATGAAAGAAAGATAATCCGAGAAGTACGATTGCACGATGTGTCCTCAATTAACGCGTGGCGCGAAAATCGTACTTTATGCTTATTAGGAATCAATTGATTAGAATGTATTGTAATCTTCTCAAAATACCCACGTTTTCGTGGGAATAAAAAAAAGGAATACCATGTCGTTAAGCATTATCGAAAAATTTTAGAATCATATACATATTTATGAACCCTTTCTCCATACACAGGTGACGAGATTGCCGTAGAGATGCAGAGCAGGTCCATTGAAAGATATCTCATCCTTTTCTTGTATTTGAGTTATTAGGGAAGCTTGTGGGGTAGAGAAGCAAAAGCTTAATAGCCTGGCGTCTGTGCTGTCGATAACTTGTGCTTGTTCCTTAGAAAAAGGTATGAATAAGGTGTACCCCGTTTATATATGCCCTTTAATGATGGGCTTCGTAGTAATTGGAGGTTTATTTGCTTACGCCGGAGAGACACCAAAGGCTTGACTGCGGAGTTGTGGTGCAATTGATTGATTGATCCACAGAAGTGTAGAAGCATTGCTTTGGCTTAACCTTGATCTGAAGAGATGACTGAAGAGATGTTAGCTGCGTGGTTCCGCTGCAGTACGATTGTACGGGCAAGTGTCTTCGACGGGGCGATGGGTGACACAATATCCATTCCTTGTGCTATCGGTCACCAGGAAGTTAAGCTTTACTTATAGACGTAAACT
This sequence comes from Glossina pallidipes, assembly GCA_000688715.1. Lineage (NCBI taxonomy): Eukaryota > Metazoa > Arthropoda > Insecta > Diptera > Glossinidae > Glossina > Glossina pallidipes. The sequence goes on along the minus strand of KK499790.1, from coordinate 737,118 downwards.
GTAAAACAATCATACACTTTATGGCATCTCTGGCGCCGGAAGAGCCCATTGTGTTGCACTGATGGATATAAGAACTTTTTCATCTCGAAAGGCATCTAAAATTCGTGTCAAGATGGATAAAAGCATTTTTTGCTTCACTTCATCTGCACTGGATGGATCATCATTTATAAAAAAAAAAAAATCATCCATAAAAAAAGCGAAAAGACGATCAACGCAATTTAATTGCTTGCCCATCTAGATATAAAATTAAATGCAGCACACTTTGCTGACGTAATTCTTCAATTGTAATCGAAACTTTCAATAACATTTAATAGTGATTTCGTTAGACTTATACACAGACTGGTACACAGACAAACAGAACAGAGAAATATAGACATATCGGATATAAGACACTGACATGTTGCCTGTCTTTTACTTAAAAAAAAAAATAAAAAAAAAAAAACATTTATATGTAAATGTACACGAAACCGTAAGCGCGCGTATCAGATGGCACCAAAAACGGAAGGAAACTCGTGTGCAAAAACAATGTTAAAAGTCAGTAAGGCAGCAGGTGAAGCGCAGAAAAAAAAAGGAAAAAGTTTAAATTTGACCGTTTCACCTGTATGTGTACAACTCTTTAAAATTCTGTGTGCCGCACTGCCTACGAGCATTCGAGAACAAGAACAAAAATATAATACACAAATAAAACGGCAAAAAAAAAAGAAGAAGAAAAAAGAAAGGCATTAAGAAACCATAAACAATAAATTAAATATTTTTATATAAGTGTACACATGTGTGTGTGTGTGTGTGTGTGTGTGTGTGTGTGTGTGGGTGCATGTTTGTGTATACAAGCACACTTGTTTCATATTTATTAAGCTCGTTTGTGTGCCAAAGCATACAAAACAACTGACAAATTAGCGGTTCTTGTCGGTTTAATGGTGTGATTGGTCTAATCAACCGCGACTTGAGTGTTTATGCGAGCATATAACTAACATAAGGCATAAGGCATGCAAGCATACAAGAATAAAACTTTTGATTATTGCTGCCCGCCTATCGACTACGAGACTTATTGGCCGATTATTGCCAACTGTAACGCTCTATACGAATACAAATTGTTGTGGTTCTGTGACGGAAGTCTTTGGCAACATAAACAAAGTCACTGGATTGACACACTATTGTGTATGTGAACAAACTTCCTCTGTTCCCAAAATGTGCGCAAAGTAATGACCGCACGTTACTACACACCACACTATTGTTCATTTCCTTACAACTCACTGTTTTTATTAAACAATCGTAGCCATTATTATATTAGCCGCTGATTAAATGCGATTCGCATACAAATTGTTACAATAACAACAGCAATAGAAGGGCTAGAAAATAGTATAGAGGAAGCATGGCATAAGTAAGCATTTCCAGTAAGTAAGTAAGTACTGGTCTGGCATATTTTAGAAAATTATTAAACAGACGCAAAAAAAAAAGAAAAAAGAAGAAGAAAAAACAGACGCACAATTACACGTACGCACATCAGATATATTTAGTTATATATAGAAATATATTTACATACGTGTTATTTATCATAAGGTACTTTTCATACTCACCTCTCCATCTAATTTTAAGACTAAACGATTTGAATGCCAGCGAATCATGGAAATGATTTTTTCTTCTTTTTTTTTTTTGTTTTTCAATAATTGCAATGACATGTTATACGCAGCGACGTGAAAAAGTGCTTTTTTTTGTTAAAGTAAATAAGTGAAATTCTAATCTGTGGAAGACACCATACTATATACTACCGTGAGCATAAATTTATTAGCTTGGAGGAAAAGCTAAATCGTACTTTAAAGAAAAGAACTGAACCAATTAAAATCTCAAAGAATTTTAGTTTGTTGTCTATTCAGAAATAGAAGAAGAAGAAGAAGAAGAAACAATATTTAAATACAAAAGTTAGATTTCTTTTTTAACAAACATTAGCTCAAGCCTGCAACGGAAACTAAATTCCAAATCGGGAAATGAGAATAGTGTTCAGTATAAAAAAAATTTAAGGAAATTAAGCAAAAGTTTTAACCTTAGAAATCCAAGGAAAAAATTTATAAAAAAATGAAAGGCTTAATTTAACTAAAATTTAAAATGACTTAAGCCATTGCAGCTAAAGAATTTGAAAAAAACTCAAGTGCTTTAGAAGAAAACAAGAAAAGAGTAAAAACAATGGACCGTTATAGGGTCCGCCATTAAGTATCCTACTCCACTATTTGCTTAACACACATTTATTCATGTAACTACTTTTCAAGATAAGGTTCATATTGAAAGCAATTGAAAAAGTAGTCCGATCAGAATCAATTTCAATAGCGTTCTTCCGTCGGTCAAAACACATCGATGTTCCTAAGTTATATCGAACACATGAAAACAACATGGACAAATGGACGGACAAACTTGTAAGAAGTCCTTCTGAGAGCTGCAGATACTTCTACACCATCTCAATACCCCGTAGTACCGTAAGTGATGTAGGGTGTAATTCTCTTAAAAAAGAAAGGAAACAAATTGAAAACGGCATTCAGTTGCCGATTTATGCTTCTCGATATCGGGAAACCTCGACAACTGTCGATTAGGGGCTTGCCGTTACGAGTGGAGAGGTTACATTTGTCGATAAACTGTTCTTACTCTCGAATGAATACTGTTTCGATCGTTAAATTGCTGCCGAGTAACGTTCATGCAATATCGGGAACCTTAAATCCGACAGCGCGAAGTGTTCGACTAAGTTGCACATTAAGCTAAAGAATATAAAGAAAAGCCAAAAATGTACGTTCATTGTAAAAGCGTTGAAAGACGAAAAGTGAAGGGAAGGTTCAGCCAAAATGAAATCGGATCACTGCAGCCGATACTCGCAACATGTCAAGCTAAGCTTAAGCAATCGGCTTGTGCCTCCGTAGAAGGCTCCAGATTTTGCTCGGAGGCTCTCAATGCTTACACCGCAGCCCTCCGATGTTCATGAGCGAGGATACTGTCGAATAGTCTTGAAGTTTTGACCATTGACACAACGTGTGCTCATGATAAAAGGGACCTGTTCGCCATTCAAATTCTCTAACAAATCTATTTAGGTTTCTTAGTGTCGCCTCACACCGATCTTGTAGTTGCGTTCTACTTGTAAGGTCTTACCCACCTCTTCCAGCTGTTTCCAATTTTAAATCGAATTTGTTTGCAGCCCCCTTACGTACAACTTCTCTCAACCACGATGCTTCCATGCAAAGAGAACTTGCCCTGAATGACTGATCTCACAACTATATACAAAAAAAAAAAAGAAAAGAAGCTCCGATGCAATGGCTTCGTTTTCAACCAGAATGTGCCTCGATATGCGCCTTGAAAATATCCCTTTCTAGGGTTTGCAAAACGAAGCTTCTCGGAAGTTATTCTAAAAAATTTTACAAAAAATTAAAAGAAATTTTCGATTTTCTGTAAATTGTGAGATTTACATTTTCCGAAGAGAACCAATCTATCCCAGAAAAGAAAGGCACAAACCGCTCAACAGACACATACACTTGATGGAGTTTTCGCTTTTTTGCGCTGTAAAATCTTTTCGACCCGGTCCTATGACCCGGCTTGTCTTCTTACGTTACGTTGTTCTTTATAATGGCAGTGATATTGATTCTTGGTTGAGCTTATCTCGGACGGTAATTTTTTTGTTTACATCTGCGATAACTCCAAATTCTAGGCCTTGTGTCAAATGTTGAAAGAAACTTCCAGCTCACTTTGTTCGAGTTCGATCGGCTTAAGAAAAAAGAAGAAAGTTATACAAGACAGCAACAATGTTAACTTAACACAATGTCAGTTTGTCGGTCCCAGCGGAAGTGTTGTCGCCGCCTTCCTTTCACAAGAGCGTGCCTGTACCTTTGAGTGTTTATAGAAGAAAAGAGAGGTGCAGTAGCGTAGATGTTCGTTCTCCTACATGCCTTTTCAGAAATGTGCGGTAAAAGACAACTATTTGTACCATTTTCATAGCCCAAATTGTCAAAGTTTCATTCGCGTGGAAAGGCCTCGTGCCATCGTCATCATTTCTTACAGATTTTCTGCTCTTACCTCTTGCTGCGAATAAGAAAGAGAAGAGAGCCGCGACAAAAAAGTTGGGCGGTCGTCACTAAAACTCGCTGGGCAGATCTAAAAGAACACAGCTAGTTTTCCTATATCGCTATATCGTTTTCATAAATTCCTATCTCTTCGAGATATGTTACGATAATGCAAACCGCGGACTTCTATATATATGTATATATGTGTATATAGACTTCTACAGGTATTTATATGTGAATCTATGTACGTATGCATGCATGTATTTGTATATACATTGTATTTACTACATATACATATATATATTTATATATATATATATATATATATATATGCACATAGGTAGATATACAAACTGTGCATCTATCAAATGTTTAAATATTTTCTTGTTTTGTCAGTCATTATGATTGATTTCGCTCATTAGCTTGGATGCGATGTAAAGTAATTTGTACGCATGTAATGAAAAATGCTTATTTTTTTTTATTTTTATTTTTATATTTATTTTTTTTTTTTCTATTTTCTTTTTCTCGTCTCATCTTGTTTTCATGTATGTTAAGATTTAGTTAATGGTAAGTGAGCGTTTTAATTAGATTCGTACACTCTGAAGCGAGCAGCAGTGATTTTCTATTTTATTATGTGCGTACATGACTAGCTTTTCTGTGGAAGACATGTTGGCGACGACACTGACATATTTGGTCAGATACCATTTGTAGAATTGATGATATCGATCGAATCGTTCGTTTCGTACAAAGATCATATAAGCGCGTTATTTTTACTCTGCATTTAAGCATTACACGCAGACACGCCAATATACCAATACATGTAAAATCATTTTACACACACACGCGCACACAAAGATGCGGATACATCCCTACAGATGCAATATACGCATGTTGTGAAAAGCCAACAACGAAGAAAACGAAAACAACGGTGAGTTTTTCTCTTGAACTCATACCAACGGAATGCAGAAATCGTCATCATCGTCATCCTCATTGGGGAGTAATAACTGTGATGGACATCAACGTTGTCATACACTCGCCAATATCTACGCTGTACCGTATATGCTTGTCCGTCCATCTCTTCGTCCGTCCATCCGTCCATACGTCTGTTTATATTTCTACACGAACTCACCGTGTCATCATTAAATAAAATGATAATTGAAAAAACAAATAAAAATGAAAATTGAAAGAAAACTTTTTCATATAAAAATAATTTCATTTAAAATATATTTATAAAAAAAATTATTCTTAATAAAAATACTTTTTTTTTTCAACCCAATTTTCAATGAAATTTTTTTCTAATTTTATAAAGAAAATTTTCATATAAATTTTTAAATTCTAAATAAAAATTTAAAAAAAAAATATCTCTTAAAACAAAAACTTACAGTAGTAAGCTTTGGTCTGCTATTAAATTTAATATAATTTAATATAAAAAATTTTTCAACTGTAATCAAAACCTATTCTCGAACGCAGCCTTTGCTCAGCTTGTTTTCTAATCATAATCAAGACCTACTTAGCCAACGTTAGCTTTAGCTTATTATTAAAGACCGCTGACAAGAACTCTTACAAGAGCTTACATCAGAGCAAGAGACATGCGAGTGAAAATGTGCATAACATTTTTTTAAGTTAATAAATATCCGTTTTTATTATCAAGTTACTCCACTGTTTCTCGTCCGCATACGCATTTCGGTTCACTATTACTGACAGTCTATGCACGTGGCTTCGGTATTTTGCTGTTTAAGGAAAACCTCTTTTAAATGCTAGAAAGAAGTTTGTATTTATTCTAGTTTTTTTCTTCTCTTCTTTTTTTTTTTTTATTTTTTTTATTTACTTTTTTTTTTTTTTAAGTTGGATTGTTGGGAAATANTTTTTTTTTTTTTTTTTTTTTTTTTTTTTTTTTTTTTTTTTTAAGTTGGATTGTTGGGAAATACTTTCAAGTAGCGTGTCGTGATGCGAATCAACTTAAACTCGATTTAAATGACGTTCATATATATCTATATAAATACATACATATATATATATGTATATATATATATGCACTCGTATTACTTGCTGACTGCGCGTTTTTCTAACAATTTTAACTTTACGTTATGTTTACAAATGCATACGCTATACGTATACGCATAATTCACACATACATACATCTAGAGAGTTGTCTTTTGTTCATGTAGATGATCTTGTACGCTGCTGTATATATTGTACGTTCTAAAGCTATTACGGTGGAAAAGACGTTGCGTTACGCAAATCCTCCAGAGGAATTATTTGCAATGTAGTCGCATGTTTTTCCCATTTCTGTTTCTCTGTATGCTTTATAGGAACGTAGGTTTCTTCCTAAAGACATCTCTCCAGGCGATTTTGTATAAATTCTTAGAATAGTCTAACCAACCACAACCAGCCATATAATAGATATATTTATATATATATAAATATATATATATATATATGTATGTATGTGTATGTACATATATATAATGTAAATAAATGTATATGTATAGATATAGAAATATATGTAAACTACTACCAATACACTCTTACCAGTTATATATTCATGCATTTATATGCAACTATGTGTTAATTATATACGTAGCCAAATATAAATGCATTTGTATGCGATTTATTACAATATTTTGTTTTATACATAGCTCTGTAAATATTTCTCAGCATTAATATGTAAATTCGCTGTGATTGAAAGAGCAATTACATATTCAAACAAGTAAGAAGACTATATTGGGTCGCGATCTACCATTAAATACCCTACACCGCCCTAGAATTATTCACTTAACCATTGTTCCGAACCATTTTAAATAGCCGTCATCTCTGGATCAAAGCACGTCTGTGTAGCAAATTCCATCAAAATATCTTCAAACTTGCGTTCGATAGGTTGAACACAAGAAAACAAGAAGCACAGACAGATAGACAGCCTTAAATCGTTTGCGAAAGTAATTCAGAAAGTGCTTTTAAATCGATCATTACGATGAAAGGTGGATCTCTGTCGAGTTCTTCTGCGTGTTGCATACACCCGCACAAATTTAATATACCTTTGCACTGACTATAAGTGGTGCGGTGTAAATATGAATTATTTGAAATAATTGTTTCACTGATGGCGAACTAGAGAAGTGAATTGAATTTCCCAAGAATCCTATATATGTCGCTATAATCAGATAATTAGACAGAATTGAATTTAATCCAAAAATGTGGCGATTTTGCGGGCAACTTCTTGTTTACCAAAAAACATTGAAAATTTTTAACCATAACTCAAAGAATTATTGCCGAATACCTTTTCATTAATAAAGACAGTGCAAGCATTAGATTCCATGCGACGAAAAACCTGTTTTAGTTATATATATATATATGTAACTGCCGATGAAGTCATTCTCAAATTTCTGTGACCATAATTAAGATATTCAAGAGAGTTCGTAACTAGTGTTATATTGCATTGAATAATAATAAAGTTATTCCATTGTGGCCTTATCTCACATTACATGCGATGTTGCCGAATATAGTGTTGAAATATTGAATGCACACAACAGGCAAACAACCAGCGATTGCCGCAAGAAGTGTTGAATGTTTTTCTTCGTCACAATTCGAACTAAAGTGATACTTAACTGTAAATAATGATAAAACCGGGATACGTTGCGGTAATACAAAGCGTAAGCCCGCCGGGTCCTCGACACTAATGATGTTGACGCTTAAATATCTTCAACGCCAAGTCTTATGCTTTGCATTCGTTGAGAACAAGCACATTGCAGTGTATTATGAGTGGCTGTAAGGTAAAGCTGGCGGGACCTAATGATAATGCAGTAACGAACAACAATTGATAGCAGAATAGTCATCGTATGCCATGGGATCAACATAACGACAATCGGCCCATATTGCACGATGCTTCCAGCAAACTGTTCGAAGCATTATATTGAGATAAGTTATCCGGGATGTGTTAATCGATACCTTATGCATGGCCTAAGCATTGCTTGCGTTTTAATGGCGATGCCAATAACACTGAAAAGATAAGTGATTCTTGCGGTGCAGAGTTGATATGCTTCCGGACGGAAGGCAAAAGTAGTGACATACTCCTGGACAATAAAATATACCGGAACATTTTCTTTATAATAAAAGTTTATTTTTATTAGAAAAATTTTACAAAACTCAATTATAACTTCAAAGCACTGTTATCGAACATCTTTAAAAAAATTATAAATAATTTAAAAAAATAAATTATTGATATGTAAATATTATTAACATGAAATATGAATTACTTTAATATATAATTTTTATGAATTACTTTAATTATAATTTTAATTATAATATAGTTAAATAGTTTAATTAAATAATTTAACCATAATTATAATTTTAATTATGATGTAACTAAATAATTTAATTAAATAATTTATTAATTTAACTTTAATTATACTATAATTCTAACAAATAACTTTAATTATATTGCCTAAGGTAAATGAAAATTTTTTTTTAATTAAATTAAGATTTTTTTAAAATTACATGAAAAAAAATGCATTTTACAAATTAAAAAGTGAAGAAATTATGTGATCGAGTTTTTTATACCCCCTACCGTTCTCCTAAAATAGATTATAAGAAGGAAAAAGCTTAATACTGAGTGGGCGCGGCCGATTTTTTCAATTTTTGTTAGTATAAAGCTTGTAATTTGTATCGTGTATCTGCCGCAGCTTATGAGTAGTGAGAGAAAACCGCGGCAAGCAAAAGTGTTGTTCACAGTTAGGTGCATTGTCCTTCGACCGGTTTGGGTCATTTGCCAATTCTTTCACAAATTTGAAGACGACATTGTCATTGTTTCGAGCGGGACACAGGCATCATACGGTGATGGAATTATGTTTAATGTTTATAGTGATAACAAGTGAATGGGGCGGGCGTAGAGGCATCTAAACTTCTATTGTCAGCCTGGCCACTAGCAAGATTTTCTAACTGGGATGATATGCACTTACTCGGTTGTGAGCGCTTTGATCAATTATTTGTTCGAGTATAAATGACAGATTTATTCCTTTGAAGCATAGTTTATGTACAACTTCCCAGTGTTATTACTATAGCATGCAATTACGTGTTTGTGTGCTTTTACAGAAATTAGCTTATTTTACAAAAATTATAATTTACTTACCATAATTTAAGTTTGGATCAAAATAATTGATGATTCGCGACTTTTATTATTTTCTCCCACCCATAAATATCATAAAGCATTTCTGCGTATGTTTAAACTATGTGTAGACAGCCAAAAGAGGATACATTGTTGCGGGCGTCACAAAAGTTGTGAAATGGCAGATGGTAAGTATGCTGAGTTCATTGCACTTTGTAGTGCTTTGTCTGCATCAGTAGACTACAATATATATGCTGATGCATTGATGTTGATTACGAATACATATATGCTTTAAGAGGTTTCCGGCAGTGCCTTCTGGGTGTTGCCAAATGTTTTGGGCGAAAGATGCATCCCTCGGTGGTGAATATAATAACGAAAATTAAAACTTAAGTAAAGATTTTTTATTTTTTTATATCGAAATTTTTATTCCCACAAAATAGTAAAAACACTGCTACTTACTGCATTTGATTATATTATGGGTAAGAAAAGACCTTTCGATAGCAAGAAAAAATCTTAAGAACTAAAACGATGTTTAGAGATATTGCGCTAATCGAACTAATTCATTACACGTACATATAATTTAATTAATATAAATCAAAGCACTTGTAAATATTAATTAAATTAATGCAAGTTTAGCATGAATCAACTTTTATTTAATTCTTCAAAGGTCAAAGGTTGACTTAGTTTACAAAAATCAAGAACATGTGAAAATAGTAACCAAAAGTGAAGAATGTGATCTCATAGCCGCTCTATTCCACTTAATCAATTAATTATTTCTAATCACGTAACTCTAATGACGTAATTCTAGTTAAGTTTAAGTAAAGAGAGGGAACATATTTTAAAAACACGTCAAAGATTTTCGAATCCGATTGATTATCAACGATGGTGTTGATGACCTTCGGCAGTGATAATTAAGCGTAAGATGTAAACAATTTGCTATTTTGAATATTAGAACGACTAGCCGTCTTTGGAAAATTGAAATCCAAAGGTGACTGAAAGACACCAAGTTGTGCCTGCGCCTTTTTTCTCATATTGAAAGCTCAACTTTTTAAAAATCGTTAAGGTTTAGTCCTACAATCACCTGACCAACAATATGACGCAATATAATTAGCCGCATAACCCTTATAGCAGTGTAGGGCCAACAAAGCAATATTTACCGTCGCTCTTCAGTTTTCTGCACATACCGTCTAACGCAAAGACATCACATTCTTCCACATTGTTCTGGAAATCCCATATTTGACAAAATGAGTCTGCACGCAAATTAACCGATTTTTTCAGAAATCAAATCCTAAAAAAGGATTCAATGTTAAAGCGAAATGTAGATCTGTGATGACTTCACTGCTGATGAAGTTGACGACTTCACAACATATTTCACAGGTTAAAAGAGATTAGCATGTTCCTACGAAGTGAAGGTATTGGTAACCCACTTATGAAATGTTATCCATATACACAACAGACTATTTGCGGAAGGCAAAATCAGTCCAGTCAAGAGAGTCGATTCGTAATATCCGAATGGACAAGAGGAGATCAAAGAGTAGTAAATAAAAGTCCCTGTAAATAATACACTTATTAATAAATCTTCTGAAAACTATAAATAAAAACAAGATTATCCTGAAAATCACATTTCCCTGATGTGAACTTATTTCAAGAGAAGTCGGACAAATACGAAAATTGGCATGAGCTTGTTTTACGCAACAATACTTAAGATCTTTATGTCAATTTTCCAACCGATTTCTAGACCAACATCTCTTATCCTTCTCCACTGTAAATATCCCTCGAAGTGGGTACAACATTACTTTGGCACCCGAAATTCGAACGAAGTCTTTCACTCACTGGGTTTAACTTATACTTTTTATTGTTCTAAAAATTTTTTAGGTCAAAAATTCTATTCCTCCTTCTTTCATGGCTTTTCGAAGTTTTCTTTCTACGGCAACCCAAAGGGTTGATTGTTGGTCTATCACTATATAAAATCTTTCGTTCATAGTCGCTCAGCTTTGTAATAGAATGACTATAGTTTTCTAGATCGAGCAGGAGCACTTTCGTATTATTAACGGATAGGTGTATGGATTGGCCGAACTATCCGCCTAACTTGATACTGGGATGCCTTGCCGCAGTTGCTTTGAAATCCTCTAATAAATATATCACTCAAGTGCTTCACGTTTTTCCTCAATTAACGACAGGTGGGTTTCGTTATGAAATGCGCGATCCCTGAACTGATTTCGAAAACGACCCATTTTTTTTAACAGAATATGAAGGTTTGTGGTGATATTATTTGATAGTTAAGTGATGTGATCTTTTGGCTGAAGCGCCTGAATTCTCGATCATTCAAGCAATCAGGAGTATCTGGCTTCAAAGCGATTTGACCTTTTTGAAAAACAATAAAGAATTTTGTTTTAAGCGATAAATAAAATATTTTATAATCGAATATATAAGAAAAAAAACAAAATAATTTCGGAATATATCGTAAACTTGTACAGAATGGAAATTTTCAAATTTGACCTGAGCAACTCAATCCATATTCTGCAGTCATTTTTGTGAGTTAAAACTAAATGACAGATGGACAAAGCAGAAGACCCACGAGCGTGAAAAAGGGTATGCATAAAAGAGATGCTCAAACGAAAAGATAGCAATGTTTAGAGGCGATTGGCCGAACTAACTTAGGTGGCTAAGATAATTTGGAATCTAACATATATACGTACATTCTGTACCTAAATATAGCACACAAGGAGAAAATTCAAGGTCATTCATCAATGTAGTGGTTATGCAAGATAACAAACGCCTATCGAAGTTGATTGAAGCCTTGACGCGGTCAGGATTAAAAGTAGAATTGGTAGTAGGGTTCGTGAAAAGAATCTCAAACATCACAATATCGGTGTACAAAGTTTGACTTTTGTGATGGATATTTACCTCTTCAGAGCTAAAAACTAAGAAAGTCTTGCTCTGGTTAGTATGAAAATCTGATATTTACTTCCTTAAGACTCAGCAGATGGACAGATATGGTTAAATCAACTAAAAGTATTATGGTGATCATGAGCACGTACAGCTGAAGGTGCTATCTCTGATGCGCGTTTCTTGATGTTACAAACCATGGTAAACCTATGACAAAATTCCACAATTCGATGATCGTTTTAAAAATCGAAAGATATCGCAGACGTTGCTTCCACGCAACCCCCGTATAAGCAACGACTCTCTGTAAGGATTGAAAATTTGCGTACGATGTCACAATTGAAACAGCTATCGTTTCGAATAGGTTGGGCAGTTAGGTAGACATCTTCGTTTATATCTCTTGAGTCGCAGTCTTTCTTCATCCCAGCGACCTAAAATAATAGAATTTTTGCTTAAAGAATGAACGGACCGCAAAGAGAACGAGCGAGAGAGAGTGAGAAAGAGAAAGAGAGAGAAAGAGAGAGAGAGAGAGAGGGGGACAGAGAGAGAGCATCGTTTTCCCCATTCTGATAGTTTAACTTCTTTTCAAGGAGTGGTACTGCCATCAGGCTTGTCTTGTCGTTTGCCGACTTTCGAGTGACGTCGACTGATAAGTGCAATTTTCAGCTTACAAGCGGATGGGATAGCTTTAGTGTGCGGGCAGTTTCCCTGTCCTCTACGGTCTGAAAATATAAAATTAAATTTTAATTTTAATAAATAAGTGTCTTCCTCTTCCGCCTGTTGATTTGATTTTGTTAAAATTTCTTTCGAAAGCCAAATTGATTTTAAATTTCTTTTCTGCATTGACTGTGCGATTAATTAATCAAAATATTTCCATTTGCATATATTCAGGTAAAGAAATCTATTTATTTGCAGTCATGGGAGGAGTTTTTCATTGAACAACCAATGAGCAATGAAGAGATGTGAAAACAAACTAAAATTAAGTAAACATGCATAAGTGTATGTAAGTGTGTTTGTAACTGTGTGTGTATATTCCACTAGTAGCGTAGGCTTAATGATCAAATGTCAGTAAAGAAAAAATACAAAACAAAAAAAAAAAAGAAAAAGATCTACGAGAGGCAAATTATGCTTTTCTCTAGTTATATATACACACACACACACACACATACATTTACGCATACACTTAAAGCATAGACAAAATTCAAGCTTGAGCAAAGCAATAAAAACTGAGAGCAGCGCATTGATGTGAGTATCAATTAAACTCTGCACAGAGCGTGTATGTGTATGCGTTTAACAAAAAAAAACGAAGAAAAAAAGAAAAGAGTTTACTATTGAGCGCATATATATATATATATATATACATGCAGAGTTGTGTAGGCAGGCAGGTAGGTATGTGTATAAATACACACACACACACACTACACATCATAGGTGTGCACATATTCATATATTTTATGAATATAGACATATTTGAACTAAACACGTCTGTCTGCCACTTAAGATGGCTGGCAGTTATGTAAATATCAATTTAAAAAACATTCTTTTAGATATACGCACACACACACCCACACATGTGCGAGTTGTTTCAAAAGATTTAATTTAATTGACTTTAAGAGAATTGTTAGCTGCTTGCAAATACTTGCAAAACTGCAAGCGTTGCGTATTTGTGGGCGTGTCTGGGTAGGCCAACCACAACCGCAACTAAACGCACAATACGACCATCATAACTTGTAAAATATTTTTCGAAATATTATTAGATTAACTAGCGTTACGCACATATCATGTTTTCCATTATGAAAAATGATTGTTGGCTGTTGGTTGTTTTCGTTCGTTGTTAGTGCTGTTGCTTGCAATAATATATGTGTTAGTCAATTTTATTAAAAAAAAAAAAAAAAAGCACAATTTTCACTAAACACATCTTACACCAATAATATCAAATGTCGCGCTATATACATATATGTACTTGTGTACAAGAGCAGTGTAATGCACTCTAATGCACAGCTAAACAGATAAAAGTAATTATTTCACTAATTATGGGGGGCAGTGCCAAAAATTTTATTACATATTTTAAAAGTTTTGTGAAAACATTGCCAACAAAAAAATTTATGTTATGATTTTATATCTGTATATTAACAATATATGAGGGCTTAATAGATTCGTCATACCGCTTACAACAGCCAAGCATCAGCCCTAGGGATCCTTTCAAGTTTACAAATATATAATAGGGGTGCCCCCCCCCCCCCCCACCTCGCCGCCTCACTCAAGATAGTTTCAAATGAATCAAATATTTCAGTTCGGCAAAACTTAAGCGGAATTTGTAAGTGCTGCCAAGTTTCTGGTTGAATAGGAGTAATTATGGCAACAGTAAAGAAATAACACCCCATTATTTCAAAAGGACGAAGGGAAGATATGAAAAACTCATGAAACTAAACTTGAACACTTATCTTATGATTTTATTTAAAAAAGTAATTAATATCTCTTTTAAGAACTTATGCTTTGTCAACAAAACTGCTGAAGTTCTTCTTTGCTTTTTATTTTAAAATTAACGACATTATGTGTCTTGTGAAAATGAAGTCAAGTTGGGCATGCTAGTTATGTACACCAATTCTATATTGCTTTCACCAAATCATTTATCTGAATTCCATATATATAGAGTGCGGAAGAAACACTACTATTATTGACCAGAATAAGAAGTTGAGTCAATTTAAGTGACAGCTGCAAAAATTGGCTGCTATCTACGGACAGAGCTTGAGCGTGATCCGCCAAACTGAGAAAAGATTGTCGCTTACGCTCACATTAATGGGAAGCTATAACTTACAATTCATAAAAGGTATCGGCTTGAAAATCGCTGCAAAAGTTATAAAATACGTTCTTTGGAACCAAGATCATTAATTGTGGAGACAATATCTTCACGGTTCTTAACGGTTCTTCAGATGTATTCGGCCATGTAAAGAGATGGTAGATGGTGTTCGAGACGGATTTTTAGTATTCCCAAAATGCACTAACTACTGCGATAGAACAGCGGCCGTAACGCTCGCCTCTAGTACATTCACTTTGTAGAGCTTTTCTCATCTTGAAGCACGGTCTTCTCAAATCATATGTTTAGGCCGAGGCTTTGTATATAACAGAAACCTTCTCACCACTGTGTGAACTATCTTCGATAATTATTCTCAATGGCCAACTCATTCAGTTGTTCTAACAAATCAAGTTTATATTGCATAGTTTCTATATTTGAGGCCTTCTGTTGGACACCATCTTAGCTTATGTAAAATAGAATCTTTTAAACCCGTATAACAATCGATTTCTTTTAGCCTTAAGAGTAAGATGAGTATTTTGTGACATTTGATGTCTGATGTGTTTTATATAATTTCGTGGATTTTTGATGGAATTTACAGTAAGCACCGTTCGGACTGTTTTTCTATGTAGAAGTGGGATTTTGCTCAGTGTACATATGAGCGCTTCAAAGCAGGATGTCGGCGAACAACTTACGTGAAAAATCGTTCAAGAGACGTTCATTTCTTCTTTATTCAATGCGAGTCAAATGGGGAATAACTCAAGAACGCCCGTAAAGCATAAATTTTCATTTCTTTGTTCTGCTAAAGGCTGGAAATATATGCCATGTAATGTATATGATGCTTGAGACTTTCGATTGCGGAAAATATTAGTTTCATAAAATATAATGCGCTTCCACTTAATACGAAACAAGTCCTCTTCCCTCTAGTCACAATGGAACACATAGTAATTGTAAGTAACACTAGTACGCAAATGCTTGGGGTAGCCATCAGGGCTTTGGTCTTTAAATTTTAGCATATCTTCTCCCCCTTTGACCGCCATTGTAGATTATTGTCTTCATTGCCACTGGCACTCCAGCTTAATTTCTTTCAGTACTAAAGATATCAAGTCTGTATCATCTGCCAAAATATGTTCCATGGGTTCTTACTTTTCATGAGAAAACGACTCTGTCAAAAAGTGAGGATGATTTTTAATGCACTTGGCCAATATTCCAAAGTGTGAGTGCCTTTCAAGAGTCAGGACTTTTGATTTTGGAATATTGACATGTCTTGCTTACACTTATGGAATCGCTTTATGTCGTTTACGTCGTTCGAGGTCTCGTCCCAACCTAACCCATTTTTTCGCTCTTTTTGCAACTGTAACGACAGAGGGCTACTAATGAACTTATCTTCCACAACCAAAAACGCTACATATTTACTTTTAATAGTTATGTCCTTGACTAACAGATGACTGATTGCCTCCATCAGGTATCCGCTCAAATAATCAAATTTTTGAATTATCTTTTTTAAAATAATCGGCGAAACACAGTTCGGCGACGATTGGTTGGCTGCTGCTTTACTTTATTTCTTTTTTTTGCAACATTATTCAACTTCAGATGTATAGAAAACCAAACGAAATAGAATAGTTGTGCATTTCAAACGATAAGAATATAAAAAAAAACCCAAAAAGAAGCTGCTGACTCAAACTCATTTATATAATAAAAAGTATAAAAATTCTTCTTTCAAAATTGAGCAACAGAGAAGAGAGATACCAGTGAGAAGTACGCAATTTGCATGCCCATCCAGCGGAACATCAATCTGCAAGGCGTTCAAGCAATTGGCGTAAACCGGCGCATCACGTAACGTGGAAGAGAGAGGTCTCGGGTTACAGTTGGAAACACACCTCCTTGAAGCGAGGTTAGCGAAAATTGGTGGAATAGAGAGGCCCTTACACTTCGAAGAGCGTCTCCACAAAAGACGTTTAGTGCCCCTAGGCGCAACAGAGCATTGAGTCTTGCAGCGCACATGAAAGGGCATCGCAATGAAACGCACTTAGTGCCGACTGGCGCAAAAGCGAGGCTTGACCTTGAAATGTGTTTAAATAATTTATACATATTTCTTACACAGATAATCTTTTTTATTTGTTTTCGAAGTATGTAAATAATCCGGAAAGGTGACGTCATTTCGATTAGCAAAGAAAACATAAATCAAAGCCACAATTAGAAAAGTATTTTAATTCCTTAGGTATGTCACCACAGCTAAGCATACAATCATGATATGAGATCACATCATAGCATCAAGTTCCGGAAATAATTAAGTAAACTTTTACTTTTATGCCTTTATTAGAGGAGAATCTATTAATATATTCTTCTATTTACTCCGAACCACATGCAGTTTACTACATATGTAAGAATTGCTTTCAGTGACTGCTTTGTTGCTCAACAAAGACGTTCTTGTAAATGAAAACCTATCATATGCCGTAAGTGAAAAATTGCGGGATTTTTGTTTATCATAGAGAATAGAGTCACAAGCGATTTAAATTTGATTTTTAATTAAGTTATTGCCATGAATTTCCTGCCGACAATTAGATCTTAGAAAATACCGAACGTCCGTTAATCCATGAATGGCGAGTAATTGGAGAATGGGACGATTTAGTTATGTTTGCTAACGTGTAGCACTACTGCGCCTGGAACGTTTTTTTCTCTTTACTATGAACTCCTTCTTAGCTGCAGCAAATTCAAGTTAATTCAAAGAGAATAAGAAACAATTTATTTATTTATTTATTTATTTTCATTAACATAATATACGAAGCCTTTCCTTAGGCCCATATATGTATATTACAAAGGAATATAAGATCAATAATAAAAAATATAATACAAATCATACCATCATAGTATGATAAAAACCCTTCTTCAACTTATAAATTACGAGTTACAAGCTACAAATTGCCAATCACGGATCGAACATTTGCGAATTGGCTCCCCAGTCTCATAGGAGGATCAGACAAAAAGTTTAAGAGCAAGAATTTAAGGAACTGCCCCAGGGAAGTAGCATTAAAGATGGCTGCAGAGCAACCAAGCCAGCGTTAAAACAACAGCTTCAAGTTATAAAATCAACGAGCAAGATGATCGACAAACACACAGTTACAGATAAGGCTGAATGCCCTGCTTATTAATAGAAAAATGCGAAAAGAGAGAGAATATACGTAGACTAAATGGCAAATAAAGGAAACGTTTGAAAATAGTTGAGCTGCTGATCGCACTTCATAACCCTATAGAAAAGGAATAAGTTCCGACATGAGGTAAAATGCTTAAGGGTGAAGCCAAGGAATCGCTTTACATATTCGTAGATGCGGCCCCGTCTGCGGACGCTGTAAACATAGTGCACAATGGTATTGGCAATACCGTTGGAGTTAGCCCAGACAAAGTATAAGTCATGGTACCAGATGCCAACTCCAAGCCATATAGAATGTACGGCAATTGGAAAATTTATGAAAAATTCAATTTAATCCAACACTGATAGCATTTATTTTATTAGAATGAAAAAAAATTTAGAAATAAATTAATTATTTGCCTAAATTGTATGTTAACATAACAGCAACTAAATATTTGTCACCAGCAAACCACACAAATTTAATTCGAATATCTTCTCTCCACAGTTCTTACCCACAATAAGCCGTTAAATTGAAAGAATGAAAAAGATTTTCACTTGACAACCCAAGGATCACCATTGACAAACATTGAAACAAGGTAAACTAAATGTGGATTAAACTTAACCTTTGTTTTTTTTTTTTTCTTTTTGCTCATTTTTAAATCAAAAAAACATTTTATTGCGATTTTCCAAATTATCCCTATCACGAGATTGTAAAAGCAATGATCGATCGCACAGCTACACACTTATTAACGCACACAATTTTAAAAATGACGAGATATTACTTTCCCATATCTTCGTATAAATTGCAAAAAAAATTTTAAAAATCTTCCGAGGTCTTCTTTCAACAAAAAAAAAAAAAAAAAAACAGTAAAAAAAGACAACAGTACGAATATTTTGTTTTTTTTGTTTTTTTTTTGTTTTTTCTTAATCTAAAGGGAACGCAATTCGTGATTTGTTTGCCAATTTACAAAATATCATACATAGTAACTTAACACAAACAAAACCAGTTTATTTTATGAGAGAATGAATACCTAAATAAATGCAATACGCACACATATGCGAATAATTATTTCTGACACATTGCCTGCCTGCCTTTGCGATTGGATATGGATATGTGTGTATGTGTGTGTGCGTGTTCATGTATGTGTGGGAATGTGCTTTGGCAAAAGGAAAAAATAAACTCCATTTAAATTTTTTCTAATTAGATTGATTTAATTAGCGTTTTATTAAAAATATAGCTCGACATACAAACAAGCAAAAGTATATAATACATATGTATATATGTATATATATATATTCCTGTTTACATCTCTTAAAGAAAATACAAAAATCCACAATTTATTTAAAATACTCTTAAAGAAGCGGACCTCTCTTGTTATTTACAATTCTCTATGAGAAAAACAATAAACATCTCTTTCTTTTTCTTTTTTTTTTTTTCTTTTCTTTTCTCTGCTCATTTACTGATCTGTCTGATCGTGTTGCGTTAGTATAGTTAGTTATAAAACATGTTTTAGTACGTGCCTTTAGAGCTAGAGCCATTTGAAAACATTTTTCGTATTCGGTAGCGTGCTTCCAAACACAGAACACAGAAGGTGAACGCAGTCGCATCAACTTCCATATAGTGTCAAACATTAACAACCCACGACAATAGTTTTTCATCATTTTTGGAACTAAGTAATGTATTTTGGTTTTCGTCTCCATCGAGGTGCCCAAGTAATAACAACGCAACGGCAGAAGATATAATAATAATAATAATAATAATAATAATAATAATAGTAATAATAATAATAAAAAAGAAAAGAAACTAAAAATATAAAAAAAGAAAAAAAAATTCCAACTCGATTATTATGGTCGTCTCGTCCTGACCGCTATTTCAATTTTATTGCTATTGTGCCCAAAAAAATACAACTCTACTAAATTGCATTTCAACACTTTTCAACACTGTTTAACATTCTGACAGCAGAGAGCAGTGACAGCAAAGGCAGCGCAAGCAGCAACCATCAGTTTTCAACTGACAATTTATTCGTGTTGCATTGCAGTGGTAAAAGTGATAAAACGTTGTGGAAAAATATGCAAATTATAATTGCATCCAGGGAAATTTTCATACAATTTATCAAAAATTTATCAAATTCAAATGATATTGATTTGCTGAAATTGTGATAGCGTAACGAAATCGTTTTTACACATCGGTAGATGAAGCTGTTCTGAACAGCTGTCTGTTTAAGAAAAGAAGATTTGCGGTCGCGTTGGTGTTGAAATTGCTCACTGCATGCCATTAAGTAGAATAAAGGTTGTGTGTTTGTGTTTATTTTTGGATAAATTTAATACATTCGTGCTGGCCGTACTAGTTAATAATAAATAAAACGGGATTCGAGTTAGCGGACGTAAAGAAAAATAAAATAGTTAAACCATAAATACGATTGCCGGTGGATTGAAAGCTAGATTCTAATACGTTTGTAAGCAATCATCTGCAACCTTTAGCAAAAAAAAAAAAAAATAGCAAAAAAAGAAAAAAACAAGCACCATCACCGATATTTGGGCAATCAATAGCTTAATTAACTTAAAACCTCGGTATTAACGGCATCGCATTGGATAACTTTTATTTGAGAATGGATCCTTCGCGCGGTGACTCGCGCTATAATCTCAACTACTCGATGAGTAGTATTGGGCTTACATTGGCTGACCAAGCCGACATGTACGGTAATCCGCCTGCCGTGGCGGTGCTTAGTGGGCGGCCGCCAAGTGCTGGCCTTCTACAGAGTATGAGCGGCGGCGCGAGTGGCGTAGGTCTGGGTTCTCGTACCGCGGGTGGTCTTATGTCGGGCTCTCCGCAATGCCAGTCTTTAACAAATAGTGGCGGCAGTCATGGCCAGCATGGTCAACAGCGTGGCATGAAACGTGCCGGCTCCGATTGTTACGACGATCATCATCGTTCAGCTGGTGCGGGTATGAGCTCATTGCAAGCTCTTGAAAATTGTGGCGCCAGCGGACAACATAGTGCCCAGCAACAGCAACAACAACAACAGCAATCACAACAACAATCAACTGGTGGCACTGGTGTCTCGGATGTGATCGATGACAGCTACAATTCATTGCAAAATAAAAAATCACCGCCAGCCAATGGCAAAAAGACCAAAGGCCGTGTCAAGATCAAAATGGAATACATCGACAATAAA
Source organism: Glossina pallidipes (assembly GCA_000688715.1). Taxonomy (NCBI): domain Eukaryota; kingdom Metazoa; phylum Arthropoda; class Insecta; order Diptera; family Glossinidae; genus Glossina; species Glossina pallidipes. The sequence continues at coordinate 716,000 of KK499790.1, read as the reverse complement.
CTACGCCGTTACACAACATTTTCAAAGCGGAAAACGGGCATAATGAAAAAGGTAAGAAACGCAAAGAGCCTTCTTACTGTACTTGCGTTTTTTTTTTTTTTTTTGTTTTATTTTTGCTCTTTGTGTCGGCCAAAGTAAAATAAGAAAAAAATTATGCCATTTTCCGGAATCATAACGTTTCAGTTGGTAGACGCATTTCGCCTAATTACCATTTATTTCCAAATGGAATTCAAACAGATTCCCTTTGAGTAGAGGGATGCAGGATGTTTTCTTTTTGTGTTGTTTTTCTTTTTCTTTTTTGGTTTTTTTTTTTGGTTTTCTCTTTTTAATAAGACTCACAAACTTATGTGAGGTTTCCAAAGGAAAATAACAAACGACAACAACAAGACATATGCATTAATATACATTGGCAGGCAGGCAGGTAGGTTTTCGTGCACTCCGTTTGAATTTCCTTTGTTTTGTGTTTTTGATTTTTAAACAGATCGTGGTTACTTTTTCTATCTTTACGAGTTCTAAACTTACATATGCATCCATACATGTATGGATATGTGTGTTTGTTTGTTTGTTTGTTTGTAAGCCTGTAATTTTTGCACGCATATTGTTTGCTGTTAGAGTTATTTAATTCAAGTAAACCTATAGCTGTGGCGGTGGCGGTGACTATTGCTATATATCTAAAAGAGCGGCGGCCGAACAGAGAGCGTGGATATATGTTGGTTGTTAATTCTATAAAATCGGTAGCTTATCGTTCATTGCATGGGATGCAATTTTACAATGTTTGTTTGGTTGTTTGTTTGTATGTTTGTTTGTTGGGCTAAGATGGAACACATACACACATACATACATACATACATACATACATACACATCCACACACGCTCACTCGCGCGCACTCGCATACACACATATATATATATACAAATTTATACGTATTGAATGGGTTTCTCATTCGAATTATATGAACGTACTCCAATACAATGGGACAATAGCTACATACGTAGGTACGTACCTATCTACCTAGCTACCTATCTACCAACCTACAAACAAACATATATAGATACGTACGTACGTACGTACGTACGTACATACGTGTACAGTAGTAAACAATGGCTGACATGCAATGATGCTACTGTTACTGTTGCTATTGCGCCTGCAATTGAATACATTTTCGTATATCCTTTGAGGTGCACGCTTTGGCGATTGCGGCACTGGGAGCAGTCGCTATGAATGCTTGTTTGTTTGTTAAACGTTTGTTAGTTGTCAGGGCAATAATTGGTAATATTTAGCATTTGCATTTCAGATCGTTGCAGTCTCTACCATTAATAAATGTGTTTTATCATTATGTATGTTTAATAACACACACATCTATGTACATATATATAAATATATATATATATATCTATTTTTATATATATATATCTATATACGCACACATAGATAAATATTATTATGCGATTGCACAATAGATTGTTAATCAAATTACGTATGCATGTGAAATGAGACGGGGGTGCGTTGACGTATATACCATAAGAAAACCAATAACTGAACAAACTATTTTTAAACTGATTTTAATTGTTTGATTATTCCTTTCTCTTCTATGCATCCTTTTTATACGTTTGTATGGTTTACAAATTGTTAAAATGCTAATATCGACGAACGCTATGTATATACATATATGTGCGTACATATATTTATTAAAAATATAATAAGCAAGCGTTGGAAGTTGTTTTGGTTCACTTAACTAAACACACATACTAAACACTAATGCAAAGCATCTTAAAACGCTAATATGAAAACTATGTACCCTTGGCCTCGATTTTGCGTACTCACCATTTTGTAGAAAATTTTGCTTACGATACTTCGATCAAGACCACTTTATGATCTCATTTATAAAATATGCCAAGTTTCAGCTTTCTCTGTGATTCTCTGCAGATGTAAGAATATCGGCAATACACGGACGAACAGACAGATTAAATGCCTGCAGTCTACTGCTTGTAGTTTACGCTTAATTCCACGATAAAAATTACTAAAGAAAATCAAATTAATTTACCTCAATCCTGCGCTAAATGCCACTCACCATGTGCTGTTTGACTAGCGAGCAGTTTGAGTAGTCACTACTACTTGATCAACAGGAGAAGCATTATTGAGATCCCTTCCCTTGCAAATTTGCAAAAATCATTTCCCGTAGGGCAGGGCATATCTTTTTGTGATCGAGTGAGAGATTTTCTTTCTCGTATACTTTACACAAATGCTTAGGTTCGTGTAATAAACTTTTCAATTTCTTTACTATAAACAAGACATTCAATGACTTAGTGGCATACGATTCGTTGCTGCTTTAACAGCGGCGGTCTATCAATCCCAATCTGCCTTTTTGGGATTTACGAAGCATTTCGGTCCCGCGCATTGCAAAACTTAGGTTGTCATTAGCGACTGATGTGTATGCAACAATCTTGATTGTCGTCATAACATGAGCTGTTGAGTACTCTACAGTAGATGTTGCATAGGAATAAAAAAGATCGATGTGTTAATCCAATCTTCTTACAAGACTACATCCCGCACGTTCAGCTATTTCTCTGGTTTCCCTGGACTTGTACGCATACTCCAGAAATACTTTTCTGTCTTTAATCCCTTTGCCTCTGGAATAGCTTGAATGTAAAGCGAGGGTCTTTCAGTCGTTGTTAATTTTTGTCCCATGGAAGATAAACGTACAAACTGTTACTCGTTTTTTTCCTTCTCCTTTCTTTGTAATTTCTCCCAGCCATCACCATACCGGTACGGGGACACCGCTTAAGTGGACAACCATTAAAAAAAAATCTAATAAAAATAGAATTTATTCACATATATATTCTTTTCTACCTACAATTCCCATTTAAACGAATTAAGCAGCTGTTTTAAGACTAAAGGCTTAAACCAGGATATTATAGAGAGAAGAACATCGATCAGAAGCAATAGTAAAGTTCAAAGTAAACAGTTTACAATATTTTCAGGCTTAAAGCACTGACAAGCAAACATAAATGTAAATAGCAACCAGCTACAACAATCTAGAGCCGATCGCATTAAGATTCAAGTCCGCAAACATTGACTTAGCAAGAGCGATGTGATAACCTGACTGCAGTTTCCACATCAAGCTTAGTGTTCACCGCCAAAAAAAAGGCTTCATAGAAGTAAAAAGGAAAAACTCCAATTTTTTTATCACTCATGTCAATTGTAAGTCCATAGAGATCATGAAGAACTCCATGGCCTTCCACTACTCGGCCAAGGGCAACGGGTTTGTGCCGTTTCGGCAGTAGACAAAGGAAAAAAGAATTATTCACACAGACAGAAACAGACTGAATAATGTTCGCAAATTTATTTTTCCTTCGAAAAATCTATTATGATCTATATCTGTCTGTCCATATTCAACATATATCTCATTATTAATAAATTATGATTTTTTTGCATAACTTTTTCATTGCACCAAATTTGTTTGCCACAGTTTGATATTTCTGTTTACATACACACATATATTCATTGCTTTACAATGACTCCAGGCGATCTTCTTCAAACATGGCTTCTCTTATACAATTTAACTCTAATTGTCAAATCTATTGTAATTAGCGCACTGTTCGTGAAGTCAATTAAAACATCACTAAAGTATTATAATATAGTCCGTTCAGACCGATCGTAACGTGATCAACTTTAGACGTAAATAATAGAAATAATTGAAGAGAGTTTATTAGTTCTTTTTATTCTATTCCTTACGACCTGATTAATTAAAGATTAATTTATTACCAAAATCTGTTTTTGTTAATTAACATCAAAGAAAAGAAAAAAAAAAACTAGAAGTAAAGAAATTAATTTCACTTGTGGTCATTACCGCAATTTATTCTTTTTTAAAGATTTTTATCCTTTAAATCACTTGTGCCGGTGCCTGCCAGAAATAGAACATTTCAAGATAGCCAAGGCTTTTCTGACACGAAACGATTTTCTGAATTTGTATATAACAACAAATTCGAACTTTTATTATTTCAGGATGAAATTACTCCAGAGAGGAGGAGCACATTAACGTATTTCTTACGCTCCTTCCAATTATATGTCCGTCCAAGAGAGATCCTTATATGGCACCAAATTAGTTATTTAACATTTAAGTTTGTTGTGTTGAAAATGGACCGCATTGGTCTATTTGTTCGACTCGCTCTCGTATGAGATGTTATCAAAAAGCCGTAAAATTCCTAACTTTTATTGATCATTTAACATGGGTTGTGGTAGGTGGTATTGTCTAAAGTTGTTAATTGCCACTCTTGCTCCTTGCTCGTCTCTAGTACTTCTACTTACTTTTCTTACTGTCAACTGTGGCAAATACAAAGCGTCCACTATTACTCAGGATATAACCCATTGTTTTTTAAGCAGCTCCTACGGATGCCAACCTGAACGGTCTACGAGCCGAAAAATGATGTCAGCCCACTTTACATCCTACGTTAGCTTGTTTGATGTTAACACTTACGAAATATGTCCGTAACGGCTATTACTGCAAAGCATAAACCAAAGGACAAGCGATCCGACTTTAACCTTCTTAACTGAAATATGATCTCAGTGCTCAGGTGTTTTTGGAATTTTCATTGAGATTTTCATTTGTTATGGTATTAAATTATAGAAAATGTCATAGGAAGTCCTCTGTACCATTAAAACTCCTGTGTTCCTCCTCCTTCCCTCCCTGTGTGTCTCCTGTGTGCTCGAAGTATTTATATTTTACTATGATGATGGGTTAATAGTTAAGACTTTATTCTAAATTTGGAGCATAAGTCAATCGAAATAGATTTCATTCTCCATTGTCAGAGGTGCTGAATAAATTGCTTTATAATTTTTTTTCTTACGGAGATAAAGGGATTAGTATTAGGCTGCAAATGCCTTCGGCGAAGTTTTTTCTTTTTTGTTTTAATATGACTAATCGGCCAAGGGATGTCTCCTATAAGTGTAACCCAGTTGCGGCCAGAAAATAGTGAAGAAAGAGAGAGAGAGAGAGAGAGAGAGAGAGAGGGAGAAGGGAAAGATGGATGTGGGCCCGACACAGCACTCACCCTAGTTACAACCATATAATTAAATCGAATTGAGACATAATTTCCCGACTTGGTATTCGCGACTCTTATCTACTTAGAAATATGACAGCGAAGGACTTCTGGTGTCTTCTTCTGGCACTAAAGGCTTACAGAAGAGCGACGTGTTCACACACTTGTCCTTATTTCCTTTGATGGGTTAAGTTTTCAAGATTCGCTATATGTTAATACACAAATCAGGTAAACCTTTTCTTACAGTTCGTAGACACAGCTCGGACATGTTTGTCACAACGATAGACTCACACGGGGAAATATTTTGAATAAAGGTCTGCCTTATGATCGAATCGGGTCAAAACTTGATGAGAGGGCTAATATTACAAACGAAATTTACATGTGAACAATTGCAAACAATATAGCTCACCATGGCTCACCATTAAATAGCCGACATCATTCTACAATTATTCACATAACGACTTTTCAAATAAGGCGTTATATGGGAAGTGGTCGATAAAATAGTCTGATCCGTACCAAGCAAGGGCTTAAAAGGTATGTCTAGCTCAAGTCCTACTAGGTGTTATATACCACTGCACAAACCTAAAATACCCTTGTACCACAAATGGTGTAGGGTACAAACACATGAAATGATGCCAACTCTCGCAGCTTTTTTCCTTTTTATGAAGGTCTATTCTAACGCTAGGCGTGTTAAGGCAGATCAAAGAAAATTAAATCTTCCTTATAGTGCAAGACGTATATGGTAATAAACCACGAATGTCATAAGACTTGTTTAAAGGTTAAGTTTGCGAAAATTTGTAGAGATTTCTCATGAGATTTTATGTTTTTTTTTCTCCTTTGCATTACCTTTTTCTCTCAAGCATGTGTGCGCTAAGGCCTTTCATTTTTGTTGTGTTAGATTATTGCCCATAGATGCAACTGACAACAAACTTAAAAAAATTCTTCGATATTTAAAATCAATTAAAAAAAAAAATTCCTTGCCTGTCATTTATCGAAGACGCAATTCGCACGAAAAATGTCCCCAATCGTTAGAGAAAACAAATTTATTTATCAAAAAGAAATAGTCTTTCACTTGCTCTACAAGAACTGCAGCGCTTGTTACTGTACGCTGCCTAGATGGATTACGATTTGATCGTCGGCTTCTTCAGTGAATTTTCTTTTATAAAATTCCAGATACTGCCAACGCTAAGAACGTAACAGTTATAAGCAACCACTTTATTATATAACTCTAACGTCACACATGCTGTCAGTAATGCTCGAGTATATTTTGCACAAATAAACAGGCGGAGTAATAATAAAATTTATGTAATACAGTACCGTATCGTAGGTTAGAAAAAAGTCGTTTGACATACCAACAGAAATATTCTTTTGCAAAAACCCTTAGCTTTGCTGTTTGATTCGCATAAAAGTGTTGCTGAATAGGGATTTGGGATGATCTGAAGAGCAAAGAATTCTAATAACGCAAGTAACCGAATCACGATGATAAAGCCTTTACCACCTTAGACGCATGTTCCAGATTGGTTTCAGTGTGCATTGATCGATCCATCATCGTTTGTTAGCAACAACCGTTAATGCTCTTGAGCTGGTCTTCAAAGACAACATGGACGCTTTTCTAGATAGTAACTTCATTCCCCAAAACAAAATTCATACGCTGCCATTTTCCAATATTAAGTAAACAATTCCAAGGAGTAAATTCCTAATAATTGATATGAGTTGGTTTAGCTACATTTCGATCCTAATCTGGAGCTGGAGACAGCAAAGTCCCAAAGAATGGAGAAAGTTTTTTGAAGGAGGTTTTTGAAACCATAGCCAAAACTTCACCGAACGCATAGACGAACATTACAAATCAATTATCTCTGCCAACCAAAGCAAATCACAGGGACTGTGCCGCTTACTAATCCAACTTATGACCATTGGGATAAGTTTAATAAAGTTGACGCGTACGCCTTTTCTTCTATTTTCTTTAATCGTAAGCTACTTTTTTTTTCGTTTGCTTACATTTTTGGTAAGTTTTTTTAAACTATCAGGGACACTTAAAGCATTTTGAAAATAGGAATCTTTTGTCTTAGTTCTCATCATCTCATCTTTCATTCCTGCTATAAAGGAGATCGTTCTAAACTTATGGTCTACTTTTAAGTTAACATTTAAACGATCCACTATAAAGCAGCTAAGTACAGATAGCAGATATTTCAATAAAATTGAATGAACGCCTTCTATATGCAAAACGTGATTCGACTTTATCCTATATGAGGACAAAGTTCGAAGGTATTCGCTATGAGTTTGTCCATAGACAACTGCGGACATTTCCAAAATTTTTGGGATACTCTGTGACCTTCAATTACTTTTTCTGGAAAAGCCAATCACATACTAACGGACGCTTGTCGATTAACTGTCCGCTTTCTCGCACATATATTCGAAGCTAATGAACACACACGGTGAATAGATATCACATCTGTTTATTCCAAAACAAGTGGCACTTGTGTCAATTTCTATCTGTATTACATTTTGAATGACATGTCCCGGGTGAGGAAAAGTCACCGACACTTGCATATTGGATTATCTTTCTTTCTAGATGAAAACTCCTAAACCACGCGGTGCTTGCCCTTGATCATAATCAAGCTTGTTATCGTCACTGAGAGTTTAAAAATAATTTCAAATATGCTCCTGGATAAAAAGAAAAGTTATCCTGTAATTAAAAGTCTGCTTCTGAATGATTGCCGACTAAGAGTGATTGGCGCAGGCGTGGAGCATTTTTTAATACAGAGACCAAAGATGAGGGTAGAGTTATATAATATACCGCAGTTTTCTCAATCCCTGAACTTGTCCCCACTAGCTCTTGTGGGACAAGAAAGAGTATTTTTACACCCCTTCCATTAATCAAGATGATGAACTTTCCGATGATTCTGGGAAGTGTTTTTAGCGTATTCTTAATCGACATCAAGTATGAATTGTTGTAGTATCGTTTTCTTGTGGATGAATCTGTGATCATCTAAGGGCCTTATGAAGTCAAGTTCTAGTTTACTGTCTCAGGTTCTGCTCTAGCAAAGACTCTAACAATCTGCGACAAATTGACGCGTTAATCCACTCCTGACATTAGGCTGATTGAGATACGTTGACTTGATGAAGTTTCTTATGACGTGTGCAGCTTTCATTTAAAGAGCTTTACAAAATTAAAAATAAATGCCTATCTAATGCTATCATGTTCGGACCAAAACCTCAAGGTTGCCATTTCTATCCTTCTTCTTATTCGTTAAATATTCGTAAACAAATGACGCTTAATCCGTCCCGATTAATTCGTTCATTTCGAACTCATAGGCGGAGTCATTGCCACTGCTCCAATTACAATCGTCTTTCGTTTTGTGAATGTAATCCAGCAGGTTTTAATTACCAACAACTTTTGAAGTCACTAAATACACGATAAAGTTCTACCAGGTCTCAGTAGTCAAAGACTGCAGAACATTCCGCGTGGACTTCAATTTGTTTTGCTGGCACTCTTTAGCATTATCAACGTAGTTAGAGGCACTCTTTTTAAGGGAAATTCACGGCCATTTTTTTCAGATTTCTGGTTGTCATTTCACTAAGTTTTCGCAAACTCGGAAAGAAAATTTATAAGATAACTTTCGTGATCTTCCCTGACTTTTGACACAAGCTTCGACATTTGTCACCGTGGAGACAGGGTTCCTTTTCATTAACTACTGTTACATTTAAATTGGTTTTCAAGTCACGTCGAGAAGCGCGTACCGTGCCCCATAACTGTATGTAAGATTCTTAAATGTGGACCCATCTACATGCTTTAAAATTGAGATTCTTAATAAGACCAACCACTCGGGGAATCTTCCTTATGCTTGTAAAATGATGATGGTTAGAAAGAAGTGGGGTGACAGAGCGAGAAAGAGATAGGGAGTGACTGCATCTTGGGAGATAGCCGTCCGAGCTCAATACACCAAAAATAATAAAAAAATAATTAGTGTTAAAAATAACGGTCTCCCATACTGAGCGTTGAACCTGGACATGCCGACTTGATAATTGTGGTTCTTAATTACTTTACTCCGGCAAGCCATAGATGGCATTGCTTCTCAGATAATGTTTCCCTATTAAAGTGAAGCTTTATATCAAGTGTGAGATGTAAGTCTGTTGTAACAGGCTTTGTAATTAAATAAGAAGTCGATGAGGTGATACCTATTTAGAGTCTATTTATTTTATTCCAATGGTTTTGCATATGCTACCGATAGATGTTCAAATCCTTCGCTATAAATGCTAAATTATCTGATTTTTGCTAGAGTATCATATACATATATATTTTTTATAATTAACCATCATTTGAGAGTCGTTGGGCGGAATATTTGAAACATTGAAATTTTCAAAACGAAAGCCATCTTTGTCCATTACTTTTCACAAAACAAATTAAATACGTATGTGTTGTCATGAAAGAGTAAAATTGAAAGTTCATTTATCTTCTTCTTTCTTTTTATTTCTATCAGTTTCAAACACTCACTCACTAATCGTGGAGTAATGTTCGGCTTAACTTACTAAAACTCGTATGTCTCGATATGTGCAATATTAAGATTACTTGAGATTGTTAGCAAAAGACTCTATATTTGCACGCTATGTTCGGATATTTTCTCAAGGTAGTGGATATTTACGAATCGCCTCAAGGCGAGAATGTTTCTCTTTACCGTATTGAAATCTACGTGACATTGTTTATATCAGATGCAGAAATTAGTGATCGCTTTAATAGTCGTGGGTGATTAAAGCTGGTTTACTTCGTTTTTATTATTTATTTTATTTAATTTTTTGTTTTTTTTTTTTTTTCATATTTTCTTTTTATTTATTTATTTTATATATATTCAGAAATTAGCGCTCTGAGTGGGTTTCGAGAAATGGCAAAACACAGTTTAAGTTACGTGAATCTTAATATTGATAGAAGTGCGTGGACGTTTAACCGATAATTTGCTAAAAGAAAAGAAGAAGCTGACAAAGAGAAGAATAATAAGAAAAAATATAAATAAAAAATCAAAAAAATATATACAATGAGGTCACTTATCGCGCAACCAAACTGATTAAGTGGGATAGAAACTAATTTGCATATGGTGTCATCCGTGGTAATATATGTTATGTTTGTTTAGCTCCGCTCATTGATTATTGATCTACAAAACATTTTAAAATAGAACAAATGATCGCTTTTCGATACGATTTATGTGTTCCTGGATGAATCTTTATTTTCGTTTGTATAAACTTTACATTATATATATACTATATATACATATATATATAGTGTATGTATATATGTGCCTATTTTTGCTTATATGTATGTACCGCAGTTCATAACATTTGTCTTTTGCGTGCGCTTTTTACGTGCATAACGCTAACCCAGCGCATTTCGGTTGTTGTTCTTGTTGATAGCGAATTTGCCGCACGTGTGATGTTTGCCACTGAAAATGGTAAACAGCTTAACTGCATTATCATCATCAATAGTAGCCGATGCCTATATACACGTATTTATATATACATATATACATATATATACATTCACACATCGAAATCATCGATACATATACTACGCAAAGCTAAAAGCAATCGCAAGAAACGTGAATTTCTCTCGCAATAATTCAGAATAATGCCGCCAAAAGGTGTTAAATTGAAATAACCACCTAACCGCCTCTACTGCCGCGATCGAGTGAAGAAACCTTGCAACTTACTCTCATAGTGTGGATGGATGTTGTTGCTGTCGCGTTATTTGTTGTATGTGTGTGTGTGTGCGCATGTGTTTAACGTACTGTTGTGCGCGCTGCAGTTGTTGCACACAACTGATTTTTACTGTTGCTGTTGTTGTGATGGTAATGCAATGGTGATGTGATGACGATGTTGGTGGTAGTGGTGGTGGTGGTGGTGGTGCTGCTGCTGCTGCTGATGCTGGTGATGATGATAGCCATTGGTAGTAGTGGTGTAGTTTGTGCGCTTCGCACTATATGTTTAACAAATAACAATTGTACACGCGGTTGAAATCGATTGGGTCAGGCAATCACTGATCGAACATTTCGATAAGTTCAACACAAATATTCGAATTCTAACAAATGATTTGGTCTCCTGGGCGAATGGTTTTCCATGCATAAACACAATGGTAGCGCGCGTATCAATGGTTAAGGGCGCAAATCGTCTTTCATGTAACTATCGATACTTCGGCTTGTTGATGCGTGTTTCGGTGTGCTTCTGGTCATGAATGGAACAACACATGAATAGTCGGCAAAGGTCCACCGACATATGGTCGAAACGAAAATACATTTCTTACACAAATCTCAGAAAGAAAGACAAAAGCTTCCTTCTCTGTCACCATAGCAGTGTCACGTTCTCTATAAGCTGTATAAAGCCAAAAATTTAAATTGACACTTGCTCGCCTTTAAATGTACACATGTACGTAAGATAAACGCATACATACGAACGCGAATGCGCAATACATACACAAAGCGAATGCTTTTTTTTTTCTTTTTTCGTACAAACACAATCATGTTACATACCATATAAATGAACATTAGTTCTGTAAATTCGTTTTTGAATTCATTTACCGCCGGCAAACATATGTTTATATGTGTATGTGTGTGGCAGTGTTAAATCACGCTTTAACCACTGTGTTGACAGTGATGCGTATCGTTGCTTCTTCTACTACGAGGATCGTTTACGAATTACATTAGCAATTAAACGAACATATCAATGGCGCCACTTGCATAATATTTCACGCTTTCATTGTGATCCTTGCGTGCGCATTTTACTTTAAAAAAACTCATTTTAATCGATTTCTGCCCATATAATCGTTATGCGTCACCGTGCATTTGTATAAATATTAGCGTCAATCGAATTGTACGCGCAATCCCAATGGTTCCAAAAAAGTGAAAGAAAAAAAAAAAGTACAAATTTTTATTTATGAAAAAAAAAAACACATGACAGACATGAAAAAATCTTCACACTGTGAGCAGACAAAAAAAAAATTATGTTTATGTCAATAATTTGAAATGCATGCGTGAACTTAACAAGGCATTAAATCAACTCGAAGTCGTCAACAATCGTGTTGCTCGGGTCAGGAAGGGTTGTGTCGATCATGAAATAGATGTGCTTGAAATGACTTCACCAAGTTGTTAGAATTTGCAGGACTTTGATCTTTTTAGATCATATTCCGTCCATTCTCAAAAATATGGAACTGTTATGTATTACTACAAAGGCTGGTGGATGCTAAGGCATGTATCTTGAAGAAAGAAAGGAAGAGCGATATTAGCAGCACACTTGTTAGTGTACGAATGCAAATACTATTAAGTTTGTTTACTTCTTCATCATATCCTATCAAAATGAGAACAATGACTTAAGCTGATGATATCCCCTTTTTCCTCTTGTTTAAAAGCTTAACGCTCGAAATTGGTTGCGAACGATCAAAAAATTGTTGTTTTGTTACTTGATTGGAATTATATTTTGTGACAAATTTTCTTCATTTTTGATACAATGTGTTTAGAACGACTATTGCGTCCTCGTTTGCTCCTACATTCACAGACATTTGACGATTACTGCGTTATACTAATAAAGAAAATTCCTTTTTTCGCTGTTCGTGCTATTGATAGAAAGACTCACACAAAAGTTGTATGCTTCCACTTCTGCAATGCGCATTAGATCTTCCACAATTCAAAACTTTCCATAATGGAAATTCGGGTTCATCGGGCTTAACCTCTAAGCAGTCTTACACATTACTTAACTCCCTATGCAGAGTTCTTTGCAACTCTCTCTCGTGGTACTTGTTTACTTACGGTCTCATGGTTATATTTAGTTTTAGATGGAATTTACCACTCGCTTAGTGGTGCACTATCAAGCAACTCGACTCTCTGGAATTGTCGTCTAGTAGTCATTAGCATTATATGGGCGTAGCACCCTCTTTGGGTAAATGGCCTCATTTAAGAAGGTCTTGAATCGCTAATTTCTCATCCCCGTATTGAATCTTTACCTACCTTTACTTCGCTCTGTCTCCTTTTCTTTCTTTCGCTCCCCTTCCCACTCCCTTGAAGTGCCACAGGATTACTTATCAAAAATTTTCAACCAAGGATTTGCTAAACTTAAAGGAAAATCTGTGATTTTCACAGACGAACACGTCACACTAATGGAAATTTCTTTTTAGAATAGGAGAGCTGTTTAACGTAGGCCAAGTCGAACCACAAACAACCTGCAATGTAAATTTTTAAATTTCTTTAAGAAGTTCGGCAATAAATAAAAAAAAAGTTGTGCGTGGTTTGATCGAAGATATATAAATGAACGAGAAAAAATACCTTAACGGATAACAGTAAAACGTAAACAGATAAAATAATGAAGTAACTTATGAGCGAATCTCTCGAAATTATGCTACATTTAATATTATGAATGTAGTGTGCATAGATTGTAAGTAAAAAGTTGCTATATTTGCTTACGTTATTTCTTTCATTTTTATTTTTTTTATTAATCCGGCATTCTGATCATATGTTTATGATTTATGAGCTTGACAATACCGCTTAATTACAGGCATTACCAGAAGCAAATATTTGGCACAACAAAATGTCGTCAACAAAAGTGATCATGTCAGCATAACTTCGTGCTTCTGTTGACGCGTAAAGTATTGTAATTGATAAAAATCATGTAAATATAAAATAAGTTAATTAAAAGTTAGTAGCGAGAAAAAGATGAGCACTGTAGACAGCTAAATAGCCATATACTGTGGTCACGCGCTACATATTATAACCTCTCGACAAATGATGAACTGGAGTATGCGTAATCGCATAGATCAGGATCTAATCGTAACACAGGCAAACACAAAAATATTTTATCGCAATCTGCAAGGTTTCGCCCCACGCGCCCATAGTTGTCTTTCAAAGTTTTTCAATTGGTTCAGCAAAGCGAAGAAGTGCGCTTTAGTTGCAACATTTTGCTTAAATTCTCCCTCAACTTTTTTTTGGTGTTTTTTCGGTAAACTGGAATGCATGATAACATCCTGAAAGCCATATCCTAGCGACTGTGCGTCGTTCGCAGAATTTAAAGGAGAAATTCACTGCAGATTAAAAAAAAAAACACTTTTTTTGCATTTGCTTAATAGATAGTTGATTCTTGGGATATATGTGTGTGTATGATTCTTAGAATATATGGAAAAAATTTATTACCTAAAAGGAATTTGTTTGGATAAATTAATTTAAAAATTATTTATTGACAAATTATTGCCTTTTTTGATAGAAAATTAAAAATATTTAACATTTTAACTCAAATACTTGTCAGTCACACAATCGCAACCATGTTTTAAAAAGCTTTTTTATGCAGCTGGAGTTATTCTTCTATCGTATGACAACCGCGAAAACAAACTTGATTCGTCATATAAAATAGTCGCGATCAAAAAAAAAAAATTCGCTCCGAAGTCGACCTGCTGGATATTCAAGCATCTCCACATCACATGTGCAAAAGAAATGGAGGCTATAAGAAGACGTTGTCAAGCAGCTCATGTAAGTAGCTGGCTCCATTCAGTAGTCGAAAAGCAGAAAATCTAACTGCCGATGCAGACTGCCGCGCAGTGCTGGTTTCTTGATGACTTGGAGAATGTCATGACTATTTCTTACTCTTCAATATGTACAACTTGCACTTATCGAAACTTTAGTTCTGTGAGGAATCTCTCAAGGGAAAACCCTACATTCATTAACGACCCCGGATTTTAGTATGAGAAAGATTTGTAGATTGAAGAAATATAAGCAAAACAAGCGTAGCGCCTAATTTCACATATGGTGCTTGCAACCGTGGCATTACATTTATAGACGGCGTCCCCCGCTCCACAGAGTTGCTGCAATCCGAAAGTTTTTATTTTTGTATTCAAACTGAACTATCATATAGTCTAACATAAACAAACTCTCTGGTGCATCGAAACCGTGCTTTACAAGTACCGTGTTAACCGGGGGATGCTTGCACTTTGTTTGTCTCTGACAGTAGTAGAATTGACAACATTGCTTCTCCTCAATGAACTTGAGCACGAAAATCACTGATATAAAATTTCTTACGTATATTTATCAGAATATTCTCAAATTTCAGGAAAATGCTTTATGTATATATATATATATTCATATAAATATATATATATATATATATTCATATATATTGAATATATATATATATATATTCATATATATTGAATATATATATATATATATTCATATATATTGAATATATATATATATATATTCATATATATTATATTTGAATTTAAATGATTAATTGAAAATTTTATTTCTTTAGGCATACGAACTGTCGACGTTGACGGGAACCCAAGTAATGCTGTTAGTTGCCTCGGAAACAGGACATGTTTATACGTTTGCGACGCGTAAACTTCAACCTATGATTACGTCAGAAGCTGGTAAGCAGCTCATTCAAACCTGTCTGAATTCACCGGATCCGCCCAGCGTCGGTGGCGGCGATCAGCGTATGTCTGCGACTGGATTCGAAGAAACCGAACTCAGTTACAACATTGCCGATGAGGACTCAAAAGTAAGACAATTAATTTATGGTCATCATGGTCACGCTCATCTCGGTCATCCGCAAGCCCCTGCCTCGCATTACGGTCTAGATCAAAGTATAATGCAATCGCCATATAGCGGCGGTCAACCGTCACCATTATCCCATTCGCAGGCTTATGCAGCACATGGGCATCCTCATCATTCCCATGTGCCGCATGTGCCTCATTCCACACACTCTCATATGTCCCATACGCATACGCAGCGGTAAGATACATGCATACATAAATACACATAGATACATAAAACACATACGCATACATATGCACGCACACATATGCACATGCACATGCACATGCACGCACAATAGAAAATGTAGGCTACACCAAACTTAGGATAATTACGCCAGTTAGTTCATCAACACACAAGTACATGGAAGAGCGAATAAAACAGACATTCCGTTCGCGCCAATCAAGTCACTTAGTCGCAATGACTCTGTCCTCGAATAACTTCCATTGAAATGTAGTACATTGTAGATATGAAAATACGTGTAACGATACGATCGATGATCTCGGTAACAAACGCATGTCGTCACGTCGTTTTTGTTTTTTTCTCGCATAAAACAGAGAACAAACAATTAGCAAACATTTAATTTTATTTTTTGTTTTGTTTTATTTGATGATTATAAAGAAAGAAAAAACAACATACAAACAAACGTAAATACATAGTTAGTTTTATATCAACCATAGAAAATAATACAATGTTACAAGCTGAACTAGTCATTTTTTTTTTTGAAGCTATCACGTAAAAAATACATACACATGCGTATGATGCGCATATATCATAAATGTATGTATGTATATGATTATGTATATGCAAACATATGTACATACATAGAGAACTTAACTTAACCTAATGGAATGAAATGAGAAAACCGCACCGTGCCATATTTTACGACGCAATACGTAACTCTTCACCTGTCATTTGTACCTTAGGAATTAAAACTCATCAAAACTCGGAAAGTAATTCAAGCTCCACGAAAAATAATGTGCCATTTTGATAGACCTCTTTTTTTCTCATACGCAGACTAATTCACACACACACACAAACACACATACACTCACATATATATGTATATATATAAATATATATATATATATATATAAACGCACCCGCACTTATATATTGAGAGCATTTTCTCAGAGAACACTAGAACACGAAGTTTTGCTTATAATATCGAATCGCGATTGAATCGAAATTATTCTAATGTGCCATTTATCTCTTCATCTAATTTTTTTTTGTTTTTTTTTCCTTTTACTAAATAATTTTGTTAAATAATTTAAGTACACAACCAAAATTTATGTGCAATAACGAAACACACATGTGCCTTTACCATTACTCCCAGTGACCGTGACCAACCCTTCCAACACATGTCAACAAAGTTTCTTATATATTTATACCCACCACCAGGTTGTAAGAGTATATCAATTTGATTCGTCTGTCTCTGAGGTTAGTGTATACGTTGCAAAGTGTTTTAAAGGACCCTTTATATGTTTTGCCCATCAATGTAACAACACCTTTTCGTCCGTTTGATCGAGCGATATTAAGCTTTTCCTTAAAATTTTCATTGCTTCGAAAATAAAGAGGAAAAGTCGAAACGGCAGTGAGCAAGTGGGAATTTTAAATAAAGTTCTCAAGTTACTTGCCCGTCAACAGATCTGGAAAACCCAAAAATGATTACAATATCTACGAAAAATCTTCACACATTAAATATTTACAATGTGGAAAATATTTTCGGACAAACAGCTTCATCGAAGTAATAAAAAATTGATTAACCCAAGAGACTTGATTAAAAAAATGTCGACATAAATAAAAAAATATGCTTAGGAAATATTCGAATTTTTATTATCACACTGTGCGCCTACAATTAACAAAATGTTTTCTAGTTTTTTACTCTTATTGTATTCCCTTGAACCTTCAAACGATGAAGATGGGCTGATTTTTCCATTCGAAACAGTCGTCATAAAAGTATGAATCTTTTTACCGATGTCCGTCCGTCCTTCCTAAGAGATTTGCCACTAAAATTTTCAAAATCATGCAAAAAAATTGTTAACGTTTGATAAGAAGGTGGGAATATAAATTTCCAGAATCAGCTTTGAACACATACATATACGATCCGAGAGTATATCGTCTCTAGCAAGAAATCTTCCAGCAAGAGCAAATATCATTGGACACAAGATTCTATGTATATAAATATATCTGCACAAAGATACCTATACATATATCCTATTCCGATTTGTTGATCGTCATGTTCGCATTGTAAATAAAAAAATCTTGAGATTTTCTATATGGATTTGCATCGACGATTTAACGCAAGTCATACGTACTTTTTTTTCTATTTTACATAGCTTGATAGATATAAAATTTGGTCCGAAAACACTGCTGAAGTATACACAGGCATGCTCACACTTGGCAAACTACTTCCAAATTTTTGTATGTATTTGCTTAAGGATATGCTGCCCCCCAAATGTGACTTCAAGGCGAATGTCCACAACTTAGTATGCCCTGGAAATATCACTAAGTGCATTTGATTCCGGATGTTTGATTGAATCATGTCCGTCTGTCCGAACGGTTGGATAAGAATTCTTTAAATTCAGACTTTTATCTCTTAGATTAAGTCCACATAGAAAATGGAAAAATGAGATCAATCGACATAAAATTGAGAAAAAAAAAATTAAAAGAATTTTTATAAAAAAATCGAAGCGTTCAGTCTCGATAAGCGTTCGTCTGCATATCTGCACCAAAAAGTTCTCATATTGTCATCACATCGCTGATAACTTATTGGAAATTCGGAGCTGAGACATTTACAAAAGTCGCGTAAAAGGTCAAGAGAGAATTTACACTCCTGCAAACTTTGGTTTTGAGGTTCAGTTTAAACTCGTCGTGGTTGTGGTGGTGGTGGGTATATCCAAGATCCGCCTTATGGCGATCGTATCTTTCTTACTTTGTTTTATATAACTATGCTTAGTGAATACGAATGAATACGAATGATGAGCGTGATCGATCAAAAAAAAACTACAATATAAAGTGTTTTTATGTTTGTTATCATTTGTGTGTGTGTAGTTTATTTACATGCGCGCAAATACGTATATATCTTATGTTTTGTTTGTTAAGGCGTCTTAAGGAGTTTATATGAGTTGTGTTGAGTAAACTGATATACACACACTTATATATTCGCATAAAAATAATTGCTTTTCAATCAATGCTCATATTATTATAAATGAATTTATGTAAATTATAAACAAAAAAAAAAAAACGAAATGGAACGAAATCATCATTAGGATCCTTAACAACAAACCGCCTTTTTCCCTCCTTTTATTATGTAAGTACACATGCAGTACCATTTGACGTACACGTGAAGTACACGCAAAGATAGTAAAAAAAAAAAACAAACAAACATATATATCTTCTCTTTTTATATATATATATATAAACTTAAAAAGTACATTTTTAACTAGAAGTATATACATAAATATTTATTATTATTAAGCATGTGTAGTTAGTTAAATTTTTTATTTTTTAATTTTGATTTTTGATTTCTTAAATAATTTTTATTTTAGAAGAAAGAAAAAAAAAACTACATCACAACAACAACAAACAAGAAACAAAAAATGATTATTGTTTATGCTGTGTTTTGTGTTAAATTTATATAAATTTTTTGATTTTTTTTATTTTTTTTTTTTTTAATTTTATTTTATAAATATTTTAATTTATAATATGATGCATAACAAGTTTATACTGATGCTAATGACTTATCGTGGTTTCTGTCAAACAGAAATGTAATAATTTTTAATAAAACAAAAAATTTCATATAAGAAATCTTTGCAAAAAGTTAGAACAAAAAACCGAAAGACACCGAGAGAGAAAGAGCGATATTTTACATTAATAGAAAGGTCATAAACCGTTCTGCTTTTCATAAAAAAGAACCGGTTATTTGACCCCTAAAGTGTGTACGAGAATGAATGAAATGATTTTGGACACGTTTTCGAATAAAATTGTCCCATATGTCCACCTGGCGTTTTCTTACAAGACGTCAATTATTTAATGAAATTTTTCATCAACTTCGCGCATAATATTAGTTGTTCTTCGCCAATAGTAGTTCTAACATTGTCTTTAGGTCGGTGTATTTTTTCTGGAGAAGAAGATCTAATATTGATAAATTAGACGATCTTGGCGGCCAATTGAAGCCTCCATTTTAGGAAATTACATGTCGACCAAATGCATCACATTAAAGAGGAATTGTTTTTTTAAGCCCTACCGCACAGGCTGTTCGCATTGGGAATAATCGCAGAAGTTAACACAACCAATGGTGCAAAGACCAAGCCTCACTCCGTGGAAACATACTACATAATCGTGGTAATCCCTACTCTGGCGCTGTCTTGCTGACAATAAACATGGCACACGCCCGTAGGCAGGAATTTGAAACCAAACAGGAATTCTGCATTATCCTCCCAACGTTTCTTGTAACATATCTTGTAACATGTCGAATTAGGAGAATATTCGTAAAATTCTAGCGCCAGCTGAAAATATTCATTGTGGTTGTGGAGGTTGTTCGTTTGCCTTTCGTGAATGAAGTCCGATACGTTAATGCGGCAATTTCTCTTGTTTGTATACCCGGGTAGATGGACGAACATGATCCTTTCCGCTGAAAAGTATGATTACAAAATCACCATCCTGTTCATGCATTTCCTGCATCCAGTCAGCGAATATACAGCGTGCCTAAAAGCGCGCAGACCAAGATCTCTAGGCAAAATACGGCACACACCTCTTTGCTCCACCTTCTGAAGCTTTGTGATTGATTGTATTGATTGTCGCCACACTCTGAGTCCCAGCGGCGAAATTTTCATCTGGCTTGGAAGAATGAATATAAGCACTTGCCTTTGCTTTACTTACTTGTTGTACATTTTTGAATTTATTGAATAAATCCACTAAAGACTGATGCGATAAGTCGCCCTATAGCGAAATATTCCCAACATTAACGTTAAAAACGAAGACAAGATTACATCATGGCAAAAAGTTTGCCTTTTTATAAGTTAGAGTGAGATAGCCTATTGATACTATAATACGTAGAAAGCGCCCTAAAGCCTAACTCACTTACTGAGAGCATAATACAAAGCAAGCAAAAAAGTCAACGTTTTTCTATAGAATAGGGTACCATCAAGTGTCGTTACGAATATTTATTTCTCAAGGGGTATACTACTTTTCTACAAGCTAGGCTGTAAGGGTTGATGTAATCCTTATGGTGCTTATGAACGCCTAGTCAAACTTTAAGTGCGATGACCGTAATCTCAATATAAAAACAACCAATACATACAATACAAATACTCTACAATTATCCAAATATCGATTTTTCAAAATGAAACGTTATGTTGAAAGTCGTCGAAAAAATGTTCCGATCAGAACCATTCTCAATAGCGTTCATCCATGCAACGAAACACCTCAGTCTACCAAATTTCATTAAAATATCTCAAAAATTGCGGCCTCTATGCTGCGCGTAAGAAATGGAGACAGAGGGACAAGCAAATAAGCTTAGATTAGAGTCAGAAAATGATTCTAAATCGATACGGGTACGTTAAGTCCGTCTGGGTGTCGCATATTTCCGGACAAACTTCACGCACAATTTTTTTATCTGTTAAATATTGAGAGATGTTTCACACAACAATGTGAAGGACTTCTGTCCCCTCTTCGTCTCACATTTTTATTATTAAATGTTTCTTCATTCAGATCAATCACTCCTCGTTCAGAGGAGGAAAAAGAAAAGAAATGCTTGGTTAGCATTGAAATCAAATGACAATTGTCAGCTGTTAACATATAACATACATGCATACATGCATACATGCATAGATGTCAGTAAGCATATGCATACAATTGTTTCTCTCACTGATAAACTTTTAATTCATTTCGTTCGTGTTCTACGCCTTCAACATAAGTGTAACGACTTATGCAAATCGTATCTAAATAATTGTATGTGTTCTTGTATGTATATATGTGAGCATATATAATAAAAGTTATAATAGGTATTTAATTTCAAGTCTTATTCAAGATCAAGGTTGATCTGCGTCTTTGAAAATTTGTTAAACTCTCTCTCATCATCAGTTGGTTGCTTGGTTGTTCAGTAGTAGTCAGCAGTCGGTTTCTAAATATGAATGAAAATAATGATAAAGTCGCTTAAACTTCCACATACACATAATATTTTTCATTTCCGCTCTTAGTTTTTACCAGTGGGTTAACCAGAATATCTGCCACATTTCAATGTTTATATAAATATTAAAAATGTTTTCATTTATCAAAAAAAAAAAAAATAAAAATAAAAAAACATGTGTTCATAAATATGAATATTTTATATTCCGCACAACTACCACTTCACATTATACGTACATGCATACATACATACATGCATGCATAGATAGATTAGAAAATAAATTCATATCTTGTCGAAGCTAGAGACCGTTGTAGATATTTTTCAGGTCTATTGTTTATGCCCGTTCGCCTAATACGCGAATACATTGTTAGCGTTAGACAAGTGAACACAATGCTGTGTCGAACGATTGCTGGCATATACAAGCCAGTGGCAGCAAGCAGCTACTGCGAATAGTATACATATCTATATTTAATTCGCTTATATTTCATCAACAACTGATTCATAATAGATGAGTTGCACAATCAACTATGTGTGTAGACGAAAGGCACATTTCTCTCAATTTTCATTTATTTCGAATCTCAAGGGATATTTAAGTAATACTAGGTTTAATAAATTAGTCAAATGATTAATTGTTGCATAATGAAAGCCTTTCTATGCTGCCTGAATGCCTTTCCACCCTGCCTGGCATAGAAATCAACTGATTGCTCAAGGGTTTCCGAGAATTAATACTTGAAAGATATCCTAATATAGGTAGCAGGTAGGGAGCCAGGCTGCATTATAGAAAGCGGCCTATTGTTTTGATTTCAGGACACACCCATCGGCACTGATATCCACATAATAATCCCTAGAATAACTGGGTAAAAAAATGTTTCTATTATAGGTATTGGAAATGGAGAAATCGTACCATATTGGTTGACCTTCAATTCCGATCATTTTCTCTGGAAGATAATCCCCTTTTTTTAAGTATCCTATAAAACTCATTATTCATAGGGCTTGTGTCGTCACGGAACAGGTACTTACTTTGTCTTGTGGTCCAGCTTTAAATTTACCGCTTGGTAGGGTCCATTTTCCGGAATTTTTCAAAAATCATTCTTATATCTTCACTTACCTTTACCACTCAACCAATTCTGATGTCTCACAAAATGCAACCGAAATCGTGCAGATATGTGATTTTATCAAAAATTAATGAGAATTCTCAACTTGTGCTCGTTTTATTTCGTCTATCAAATTGGTGCGATTTGAGCGCATTGCAAGCGCCGAAAGTTTCCCGGTTGCTGCAATGCTAAGCTTGTTTTTGTTTAAAAAGTGAGATGCGATGCCATTCTCAGAGAATATTTAGTCAGTGTGTTTGAAACAATTTCGTATTAAAAGAGGAATGAGGAAAGATTTCAAAATTTTCAAAGATCAGGACACCATATCACAATCACATGTTCACGGATGTTGCAAACGGTGCCGGGAAGGCCGGGATGATATCAGTAATGATTGAAGATTTAAAAGTATTTGGGAAAAGCTAAAATTCTCGTTACTTTTTGATCAGACTACGTATTGTTCATGCTTAACTCCGTGAACGAAGCTTGACAAGGGCCACAACTTGCTTATTAAGATGTCATGATGATAAACATTTACTAAGGAACATCCCATTGACTAACTAAAATGAATTTGTTTTAGAGGGAAGCTCTTCAAGATCTATCGGAAGCTAAATTTACCTAAGCATTTGTGGAATTTTTCTCTGTATCTATGTCCTCCTGCTTATTAAGATGTCATTATGATAAACATTTACTAAACTCGGCTCCTGGGGAACATCCCGTTGACTAACTAAAATGAATTTGCTTTAGAGGACAGCTCTTCAATATCTACCCCAATGAAGTTGAGATTATCGAAGCTTTTGTGGAATTCTTCTGTGTCTATCTATATGTCCTTCAATCAAACTTAAAAAAAGCTTTTGGAAAGTATTGTCCTCCTATTCAATGCATTCAGTTTTCATTAAGCAGTAAACAGACTCACTACTGAGAGTAGTCACTTCTAACGGATCGTTGCCGCCGCCGTAAAAGCGGCATTTCGTTTGCGTTGCAACATTGTTTGTTCGATTAAGGATCAAAAAAAAACTCGATCTATATAATTACTGCCGCGATGTATAAAATATCTTTATCTCTAAATACTTTCGCATATGTATGAGTGAATGTATGCATATGCACATCTTTAAGAATCAATGTTTTCAAGGCTTATAAAATGCAAACCTTTTACTTACATGCTTGAATGAACTGCTAGTAGTTAGCCACATATATGCATACTTACTGCATATTCAGTGTGTGACGGTTATTTAGTTAGTCAGTTACTTACCGTCCCGTGTATTTGAATACTTTGTTTTTATATTGCTCTTCTTCTTTTTTTAATGAAAAATAGAAATTTTTACTTAAGTAATGCACAAATGCTTTATTTTAATTTTATTTTAATTGTTTAGGCGCATTCACAAGCGTACACACACACACACACACACGCGGACTTACTTAGTGTGCTCGCAAACGTACCTCTTGCATATATATATATATATAGCTCTATAAGAGAAATTAGATAATGATAATAAGAATATAAATCTGCGTGCGTGCCTTTACATATTATAAATATACATGGATGGATGGATGTATGTGTTTGTGTATTTGAGTGCCTGTTTGTGTGTGTGTATGTGTGTGTGTGTGCGTGTATTTATTGGTATATGTTTATTACATGAACACATGAGCAATGTTCATTGTAAGTACTTAGGTACATACCCGCGCACATATTACATAGGTCGGACGGAAATATTTGGCAAGCTATCAGTTAAAATTAAAAAACCTTTTAGAATAGTGCAGAGTTCATAATGTGTTCAGTGTCGCTATCAGTTCGACTATGCGCCGTCTCGTTGCAATGTTTGCTGCAACATTGAAATTTTGCTTATGCTTGTGTTCGTTCGGATGATTCGTTTGTGCTTTTCGTCTGTTCTGTTTTATTTCTTTCTTGCTTTTTTTTTTTTTTGCTTTTCTTGCTTTTGTTTTTTCTCGTATTTTTAGTTGTGGCAGCGGCACACGGACTACCGCAGCCACAAATGGATGGAAAATTAGGAACCTGTAGTAGTAGAGTAGCGATGGCTTTGCTGCGTTTGCTTTATATTAAGATTGTGTGTGCATCGGTAGTTATTTTGTTTACTTTTGTGCTGTTGTTGCTGTAGTTGTTTGTTTGTTTGTTCGTTCGTTTGTTTGTTTGTTTATTTGTTTAGTTGACTGTGATCGTATTGCATTCAGTAACTTTCATGGGAATGCGGCTGCATATTTTTGATGATTTTTGTTAATTTCAAAGGTTCAAAGTGAACGGCCACGTGCGATGTGTAATGCGTGTCGGGCACACACCAAAGCATTCAGGACAATGTGCGTTATGTTGGGCCGAGTTTGAATACGTTGCAGCTTCTGAATGCCGCCAACAACGCAGTTACGGATTGCTGTTTGTGACTGTTCGAGTTCGACAAGAATCTTATGTGGTATTCTTTGTTAAGTTTTCTTTTAGGCTTTGGCCACAGATTATACGCTATATATATATACATATATATATAAATACATGTATAATTTTAGTATTTGTTATTGGTTAGTAGTTGATGACCACGCATCTATATCTCTCTATAAATATACAAACATATAGATTTCATATAAATACCGTCTGTCCTCTGATCTTCTCTTCTTATGAAGCACACACACATATATATATATATATGTACATATGCATATATACATGAACAAACGCACACGGCATTGTTGTGTCCTCTTAATTTTATACTCATGGAATTTCAGCATAAGTTGTCGATAATATCAATGGAATCGCATTAATACAACTGTTTGTGCAATAGCTTCTGGAATTCGACATTTTTCCTTTTTTTTCTGCTTTTTTCTGCTTTTTTTTTTGTGAAAAGAAGCCGTTTATGCAATTTTGCCATTCAATGCTTGTAATATGTACGAACGTAGATCTGTGACAGAAAATTGCTGAGCTGTTCTTTGGCTGTGACTTCATTCCGCCTCCACAGCAGTCCGCTGACAAAGCAAAAGACAATGGTCATCGTTTATTTCTGCTTCTCGTGGCATTGAAAAGAAAATTAAATCGTTTTTATTAAACAAATCTAATTAATTTGTGAATAAATTTGAAGAAAATTAACAAAAAAAAAAAAGAAAAAAGAAAATGAAAAAAAGATGAATTGCAATAATATGATACGAAATGTTATTACCACAGCAAGCGAGGACATCCATCAATGAAGTATTCTACGTTTCTTGTTGTGGTTGCCCTATCTGAGAATAGGTATCAGTCATATAACGTGAAATTTGCTTACATTAGTGGAGAAACACTGGCGATTTTTTTCATCACTAAACTTCTGGAAATTTCAAGAAACCTGTTTCTCATATGAAAGCTAAAGCTGAAGGCCCTTGGCGAAGATGGACAACTTTAGAATGGAAAAGCAATTTCGTGCACAGCCTACTGGTGGTCGAGTTGAGGAAAGGGCCGATTCATTGTTATCGACAACTAAGTCATACGTATCTTAAAAGGAGAGGAGGAAGATCAACTGCCATCGATAACCGAGTCGTAGATGTGTCAACAGAACTTTCACTGTCCATGTCCAGGATTTGACTTCAGGAGAGGGCCGATTAATTGCCTCTGGTGACTGAGTTATAGGTACCTCAGGACTATCTTAACCATCGATTTAGGTACAAGAAAGCTATTAGTCACACGAATATTCATTTTGACAGGACAAACGCATTCGAAAGGCATATTGTCAATATCGCTTGCAGTAGTACTTTTCCTGATTGCACTTTGAAAGAGGACCAATTAATCATGTGATTCTACAGATATTTCAGTTACTAAAAACCGTTTACTATTAATTCAAGTGACCAAGTGATCTTTGTATTCGGATTTAAAAATGTATTCAAATGAAACTTTCCCAACAGCGCTTGTCCCGATTTCAAAGAAATGACATGAATTTCACATAAAGTAATCAATTGGAAATAAATCGTGGATGCCGAGAAAGCTGGTCAGGTGGAGATCTTATTCGAATGGCATTTTCTTATGATCTCTTGATTAATAGGTGCTTCAGTAACTTTGGACAAAGCAACAACAACTTTCGCAAGGTCAACATATCCTATTTCAACTCACGTCCATGATATGATATGGTCTCGGGAGACTGTCGGTTAGTTGGGCAAGCCGCAAATACATCAAGAGGATCAGTGCGTGGGATCTTAGCTACTAAGTTTCTTAGAAGACAACTACTGAACAGATGGAAGTCTGAGTCGTGATCAAAAACTCTTTCGATTATCTACCTTTAGCGTCGATTAAAAAAAAAAACCCCAGTTCTTCACGATAGCTTATAACAATGAAGAAGACTTGGATATGTCATGTTGATCAGAAATTACGGCGACAAACCATAAATTAATCAAAGACTTGCGTTTCAGAGCCAAAGGAGCAAAAAAAGTTTATGATATTAAGCTTAAGGCGTAAAAAATATTCTGTTAATCGACTTCTTCTTCAAATCAACATAAGTCAGTAATAGTTGAAAGCATTATTAAAATCTTGTGGATAATTTCGTGGAAGCAAGGACTTCAAAAAGCAAAAACACTCTTGCAGGGGAAGGGAACAAAAGCATATTTCATTACAATTAGGTACCCGTTGCGAACTAAGCAGCAAATCCAAGAAATTACATAACAATTTATTAAATCATCGATGATGCTCGATGCATGTGGCGGTCCTCGACTTTGTTTTGTTTTTGAAAATCAAAAACATAAACAAGAGAGAAAATTATATTCGCCTTTCACCGAATCTTTTGTACCGCAACAACTTTCTTCCTCTTTGGAAAGGACTTGAAAAAAAAAAACACAAAAAATGCACTTTCAATGTTACATAATATTGGGTGGGCGTGGCAGATATTTTTATATTTATTAGAATTTGTATGGAAATGTTTATCGTATGCTTGTTGTAGTTCATAATGAACAATGAATGAGCGAAGAACTCAGGAAGTAAAGGTTTCCTTAGTTAGTAAATCATAGTTAAATTTCCGCAATCGTTCATAAGGAAAACGTTCTTGAACGAATCTGTATATATTTCAAATTTTCTACAACAATTTCTATGGCAAAATAATTTCGGCAGATAAGCGGGCATATGATTTGGGGGTAAATTGGCTTTTATTCTCATACTGATGAAGGATTGTGATCAGAAAGCAGTACGAGTCTCTTATTTAAATAGCGTGAATAGATTTTTTCTTGGGTAAACAGCATCTGTGTGTCAGGTTTAGTGACAATATTTTCAACAACTAATGACATGGACTTTTTGGATTCCCCGCCAGATTGATTTTTTAAGTTTCGAGAATAGTCAGAAGTCAAGCAGTGCTGAGAGATATGAGATGAGCTTCTGATGAAAGAGGATCCAAAGAGACAACGTGGTATGAGAAGGTGCATTATCGCTTTCACAGGACTTCAAATGCACCACAGAACGCTAGTGTAGGAAAAGTTACAGCCGTGTAGCAACATTCCCGAGATGTCACAAGCATTTTCTCAGTGCCTTTGTGAATTAGCTGGTCGTGGGTCATTGGCATTAAATAGTTTTGTTGTAACTATTGCTCTGCAATAACAAATTCGATACAAAGATGAAACTGATAAAAAACCGCAAAGTCGCAGGCTTTTATGACTACACCTAGAGCGATCAAAATAGTCTACGCTCTGCGTTGTTTCTGACTACTCTCCCAGACGGCTACAAATGGTACAATAAACACTCTATGTTCTCATGGTCGGTATATTCACTTTGTCAAAACGCCAAGAACGAAACCTCAGAGACACAACAAATATACAACAATATATATTATTGATCGGCATCAAACTCTGAATCGATTTAAGCAGGCCTGGAAGCAAGCTTCAAAAACCCTATTCAGTATATAAATTTTCGGCCAGTTTCAAGTTTGCAATACACCTAAGCATGTCTCTCTGTCCGTCTACAAATTTGCAAAAGAATTGGCAAGTGACCTAAAGTCTTCAAAAAACACTCCTATTTGATAGAAATTTTTATTTTGAAAATAGAAAAAATCAGCCACGCCCATTCTATATTATAGAGCATGAAAATTTAGTTTTTTAACTTTTTTGTCTTTTTTCGTGGACAACGGTGATGGCTGCAAAAGATTCGGTCATGACCGAATATAATTTTCTTACTTGTTAAGTTATTGTGATCGCGTTTACAAATACATTAAACCTTTCGCGGCGACGCTCTAGTATCATACCGTACTGTATAAAATTGGTCTCGGCGGCACTGTTGCACGATATGACTGCCGTATACAAAAGGAAATTGCTGCGAAATGGTTACATCGATCTTTAAATTAGTTTCTAGAAAATCTATTAATGCAAAATGTGGATCAGCATATCAGAAAGTTACATCCGCCCATCTATCAATCTTTCAAAATGATTCCAACTCAAAATATGACAACTTTTTTCTTAAAACCAATGAACCTGTCCAGCAGGTATTCTCTATCTTCGTCACCAGCTCGAGCAGTGTCGACCGATTGTTGCTTAAAGCAATTCTCAAAGCTACAAAGATTAGCACTAAACTTTTACACCTTCGGATTAAAGGAGTTTGGAAAACATTGTCACCCTTCTACAAACAAGCAAGTAAAAGACTGACTTAACCCCGAATCATGGCAGACATCATTTCGAAACTTTAATTCGAATATTTGTTATTGTCTTCTACAAACACCAGATATAAAGTTTTCCGATCGATGATTTGAAAGGCTCATAAACGAAAAAAAGGGTTACTTAGGTGTTCAGTAACCTACACTCGGTAAAAGCATGCGAATATAATTTTCTTAATTCCGTAAAGATTTTTAAAAGAGTAAAAAAGATTATTTGCAATTATGGTTATAATGACACAAATTCATCCGTGACCATTATACCGTACGTTCTTTACTAGGTTTAGGTAGGGTATACTGGGCATTTAGGTTATGCAACACGCGGAAGGACCTGAGATAATCCCAACATTCATTCCACCTATCGATTCGGAATCATTCTCTGAATCGATTTAAGCTTTCCTGTCCTTCTGTCCGTCTTATTTCCTAGAAACTACGATTTTTGAGACACTTTGGTACACTAACGTTTTCTGGTCCAAGGACGAGCGCTGTTGAAAATGGTTCGAATCTGGTCACTTTTTCGACCGCTTTGCATAAAACACCCTATGTTAAAAATTTGTTTAATGACTACTATCTGTGAGGTGACGTAGGATATTTAGCAGTGGTCCGCGGTTCACTATACTATTTTTCTTTGTTTTTTTTTAAATAACTAACGAATATTCTCTGCTTACTAAGTGTTTGTCGTTTTATTTGTTGATTACTACCCACTATTTCATAAAGTCCTCAATGTAGAATTTTACGTTTTACAAGTGGAAGAAAAAACTTACTATTTTTTAATGGGATTCCTTTTCCATTTAATTAAACGATAAGGATTGTTTCGGCTTCTTTTTTTTTCCTCGATATCTTAGAATCTTTGCCGTAAAAAGCGAAGAGATAGTCATGACGGCGGTTATCTTGCTTTCATTTGGTGAGATTGAAACTGGTTTTAACGGCATTGCGCAAAGTAATTAGAAATTTTTGTTAATGATCATATTTTAATCATTATTATCTTATCGACGTTCGATTTTATACCTAAAGGTATTCACGTTAAAGCTTGAAAGAGAAAGAAAAAAATCATTGCATAGTTAGACAAGAAAATTAATTATTATGAAATTAATTCCAGAATAAATTTCGTTTAGATTTACATGTAATAATATATATATATATATACTCGATTTTATCGAAAAATAATAAGAATTTTTGACTTTTACAGAATGAATTTTAAACAATTTCTTCATTTATTCCGCTTCACTTAGAAATGTCGCTTTTTAATACTTTCGCAATACAGTTTCACGTTTGAAGGATTGTGAGTCTTTGGGCATCGATCTATTTGCAAACACTACAATATCTTCAGAATATTTTCAACGTAGTTTTATTTTAGGTTTCTATTGTGCTTAGGTTGCTCTGATCAAAACTAATAAAAAATAAAAAAATTGACAAAAGAAAGCTTTCCGGTGCTTGTATTAGCTTAACATTTGGTTGTATTACGTTCCGAGGAGCGTTAGATTGAACGTAGGAAAGAGTTATGATAATTTTCGTTGACATCCAAAAATATCCGTTGGGTAAACTATAAGCTTTTTCGACCTGCTTGCTATTTTTCATTTTTATGCTCTACAAGGGCATTTTAAGTTTGTATGGGTGTATGCAACGCCGAAGTAGACCCAGCTCTTATTGTATCGATCGATTCACATCCACTTTCTGAATCTACCTAAACTTGTCGGTTCGTCTGTCCGTGTGGGCTTCTTGTGTTCAACCTACAGGTTACAATTTTTAAGATATTTTGATGTTATTTTGTCCCCCGACATATTTTGGACCAAGGACGGTTGCTATTGCAAACGGATCGGATCAGTTTCACAACTGCTGCCCACGTATGAGGCTTTGTTCTGAAAAGCCATCATATGAATAACTCTATTAAACGAAGTGGTGTAGCATATTCAATGGTCGACCTTGTCCCCTTATAATGAAATTGAATATTGAAATTAATTTCATCGATAAGGCCTGCAGATGAGGATAATAGACCCATAAACTCGCAAGCAAAACTTGCAAAACTGAAACACAAATATATAAATAAAAGAAATGGTTTTAAGATATTCGGAATTAGTTCCAATCTGCATAAGAGACATTTAAAGATTGCACGAATATTTGCTAAAGCCTTCCAAAAAAACTTACACGAAAAAAGAAATCTATATATAAAATTAATATGGTTTTTGCCTAAAACGTGAAAGAATTGCAAAACGAGAGTGAATGTATTTCTCTAAACAACTCGCACGTTTAGCTTTCCATCATTATTTATTCGATATAACTTACCGACATATAAGGATTTTCAAGCCCTGTAAGAAAAAGATACTTTTTCAAACATCCCAAGTTAAACCTCTCTTCGAGTAATAGCTACTCCACTAACAAAGTACCTCACTTCAAGTATCTTTTTATGTCCACCATCCAAAAGGGAGAGAGCGACAGAATATATTCAGAAAATTTACGACTCCAAGAAGGGAGCTTCGGAAATCCTATAAGGCTTCTAGACATGTCTGTCCTTTCGTCTCTGCTTTTGAGGTCGTCGCGGTGGCAAAAGCTAAGACGTCGGCTTCAAATTTGGCAAGACATTTAGTATTATAGCCAGGATAGTGCTGAAAATAGTTGAAATTTGTCGAAACACATGTCTGGAGCACACCAAGTGAGAGCTGGATTTTTTTCTTATTACACATAAAGTACTATAGATACAAACACAATATTGCAGCATATCGATATATAACTTTTACGGTTTTTTTATACCTCACACCATTTGTAGTGCAAAGATATATTAAGTTTGTGCGGATGAATTCACCCACTATACCGCTTTTACTTGTTTTCATTCTTTCTTGCAAAGACCAATAAAATTGGGACACAGCGAATACAGTGTACATATGCAACAAAAGGGTAGTGTGGCTACTGTATGGTGATGTCAAAAAAACATAAAGCTAATCCAAAAAAAAAAAAAGAAAATTGTAATCAAATTTTTGATGTTTGACATTTAGTTGGAAATATTATAAGGGCATCTAAATTCCCTGGCAGTTCTCGATAGCAATGGCTGGATGGCAACACTCTTTGACCGACTTTGTGTTCACTGTTTATAAAAACGAAAGTTTGTAATGCCAAATTAATTGGATGTTTCTCGTAAGGATATTTATGTCCCCTCCATCTAAGTAGAAGTTAATTATTAATAATTTACTTTTTTCTGGATTGAATAAATATATGCTAACGCGTATAGCCAAGTAGCCAAGTCGGGCATATCCGGGATCAGTCCTCAGTGCGGGAGGCCATACCTTGATTGATTAATAATCGTAGTTATTCTGAGTGTTCGGTCAGTAAAGATATGGCACTTGCCTATCGCCAATCCCTGTCTGTCTTTCTCCTCTCTTCTTTCTTTGCATGTTTACAAGTAGACGGGACATCAGCTTAGCGATTCATCACAAAAAAAAAAAAAAGAGAAGAAAGTCTACATTCGTTTTCGAAGCAATCTTGAGTCAAGCAAGAAGGTGTCTAAAAAGACAAAACTTCCTTTTTGTGTTATTCAGCCATTAAACATTGTTACGGTACAGTCTTTCTTGAGTGGCCAGTTTTCCTCTAAATCTAGAATCTTCCAATAGATATCCTTTTTAATTAAACTCGTAGTAGAGCCGCTGTTCCAGAAGCTACAGTGCAAACCTGCTGAAAATGAACATCGCCGACATATATAGCATCAATTTCGGGCACAAAGACCTGAGTCATATTCTTCTACTAAGGGTCCAGACCATTATAGTAGCATGACAAAAAAAGTTCTTTGAGTGGAGGAAATCAAATTTTCTGATCACACAAACTCTTCCACTATAGTATTGCAACCACACAAATATAAAGAAAAAAAGTGTGCCTCAATCACACCTCCTTTTTCGAAAAGCTACGTGCCACGTTTCAACTTGCTGTTCAACTGTTTCCTTGGGCCTTCATCGATCAAAATAATTTCGCTTGTGCATTCGTTGCTTGTGCATTTTCAGCAACCAACCAATACTTATCAACCAACACCGTCATAACAGCTGCTTACCAATTGTTGAAGAGTTCAAAAAATCGTGCGAAGGTTCACTCACATCTTCAGAGTTGATTTGCGAAAAGTCCCAAAACCAGCTTTTAATCTTAGTCTCGATCTCTTTATAGCTTTGACGCAAGGACATGATTTTAAGTAAGGATATGTTTGCCTTTGATTAAGTATACCTATGTATGTATGTATGTGTGTATATTACGCGATCTCCTAAGGTCATTTTCATATATTCTCAACGCAGTAGCTTAACTGGTATGTCTTCACTTTACCGTCTCGCGTATCAAGCCACCTCTACAGCTACAGATGATGTAAGCCAATAGGCAAATATTGTTAATGTATTGTTCAAGCTTTAACCGTTACGTTATAACACTTCCCCCATAATCCTTTCACCCAACGACAATTTCTAGCATTCATGGCGATGAAAATGCACTTTTGTCAACAGACTATTGAATGAATAGAAAAAAAAAAAAGCATGTAAAACTGTTTACATCATGAACCTGTCGGAATCACTGGTGCGTAATTTTTTTTTTGCTTTTCGGTTGGCTGCGCTTACATACAAAGAAGGTGTGATAAAAACATTTTCTCGTTTTAGTCGAAAAAGGAAAACGAACCTAGTTGTGCCGAAATGCAAGCGCGTAAAAAACAAGATTCATTCAAGTTCTATGCGAATCTTGCACACCCAACACCTTAAGAGCAACATTTCAACATTTTCACTTTGCCGATTAAAATCGTGCCTTCTTCTATCTTCAGTTGTATGTAAAAATAAGAAGAAGAAAAAAGTGTATTCTACTGCTTGGAAGGCAGACGTATCAAGACATCAATCAATCAATGTGTGTACTTTGCCGCCTGTTTTTGTGTGTGATTTTACTTTTAAATCTCGTAAGGACATGTGTGTGTGAAGCGTCAAATAGAAAATCCCTTTATATACATGTTTTGCGATTGACTAAATGATGTTCGTCCGTCTCTGACTACGGTAATGTTTGTGCCAAGCGAATTTTTGCAGAAGATTTTGAATGATGACAAACATCTTTGAACTAATACCACGAGTAAAGCTCACAATAAGATTATTCTGGCTAAAGATAACAAGAAAATCTTGAAAAACATCATCATCATCTTTTCACATTTTAGGGGAGATCTCTCAACAAGTAATGTTGGACCTTGTAACATCTAGTAGTAAGCTACTGCCAAGAAAGGGGTGCGCGTAAAATTTCTTTTCTATTAGTTGAGATGTGAAGCTTCCATTTGAAATGACGAAGGTATTCCTAAGAAGAATTGGTCTCTGAAAAAAAAAGGAAAGATTTTCAAGTAGGTTTGTTGTTAACGTATTTCAATTCATAGAATCGCAACCTCTACAGGGACGAAAAGCCTAAGCACAAAGGTTGATGCAGATGCAGATGCTTGGAAATGGATTCTATTTTCTCTTTTTCTATTTTTCTCTGCTATTCTCTCTCTTTTGTTGACGTCATTTTCTAGGTATTCTTGGTGAATTTTCGCTATGTCAAACCATTTCACATTCCACCCATAATCCATATTTTCTTTTATTGAAGTTTTTAAATTATAAGAAATCAACTGTGAACATTTCATAAGATGATTAGAATCTAAACGTAACATTAATCGATATGTCAGTCAGTAGGTCGAAAAAGTGTCAGCTTTTATAAGGCATTGTATCTACACGAATGTTTTATTGCAATTCAACTTTCGTTATAAGAACTTTAACTGCAGTAGTCGTTGAGTAACAAACGTTCGATTCGATCAATGCACAGTTGCGATGTTCCAGTGGCCGTAAGGTCACTCTCTTCTTAAAAAATAAAGAGAAAATTTTAGGCAAAACACGTAAAGTACGTCGAATAGCTGCCGTTTTCAAGAACTATACATCTTTCCTATCAGAATGTGCCCTACTTAACAGTAACAACATATGAGAGGAGGCTAGCCAGTCTGTGATAGAAAACCTACCCTATATACGGCACCATCAGGGACAGATTTTCAAGTAATGAAGAAAAAATTGCGATATCATTTTTACAAATTGGAAACATCTGCTACAAAATTTTGGTCTATTTTCGCGACAAGTTTTATGTGGACATCCTTTAAGTGGGTGAGTTTCGACAAGGCAGTATTAGATGTCACAAAATCGTGGAAAAAGGAGGGCGAAAACTCTTTAAATCTCGGTCACTGAGGGCACTCATATTTATCAAAATCATATTAAAGGCCACGATCAAGATTTAATCTCCTATATGCTACAAATCAGCCAAAAAAAAAGAATTAATTTAACTAGGGAGCCGCCAAATGGTCTAAAAAGTAATATAGTTATGTGCGGTGAAAATAAAGATGGTATCTCCCTTTCTACAGGGAATGGAGAATTCTAGTCCCATTTATTTTTAATTACTCCTTATAAAGGAATGGTATTTGCATTCTACGTTAAGTACAGAAGAGTGAAGTTTACTTCGCTAGTGATTTCAAAGTAGAATATGCATAGAGTTTATGAATGTATGAGCAAGAAATATATGAATTCATTTGTAAAAAAATCAGAATAGATCTCGGACGGATTTCTACAAAGATATTCCCATGAAGTATACGATATGAGAAGAGAATGACGCTCTTATCTAGTTTGTAAGAGGGACAAATGCCTCTCTAGATGCATATATTGCAGATGTACATGCCCGGTCGGGAAAGGCATAACGTACAGTTTACAAGCTGCAACCACATTTCTCTCTCTCTCTCTCTCTCTCTCTCTCTCTCTCTCTGTCTGTCTCTTTCCCGCCCCTTTATACTGATCGTCACTCGGCTACACCTATAGAGAACTCGCCCTGAATGCTTTGTCATATATATGTAATTCCAACGACAGAGGGACCGATAGAGAAACAAGGATAA
Organism: Glossina pallidipes; assembly: GCA_000688715.1. Classification (NCBI taxonomy): domain Eukaryota; kingdom Metazoa; phylum Arthropoda; class Insecta; order Diptera; family Glossinidae; genus Glossina; species Glossina pallidipes. Next base: position 679,697 of record KK499790.1, on the reverse strand, counting down.
ATCGACTTGCTAAGGAAATTTGAACACATGCGTATGTACGTATATACATATATACATATATATATATATATGTACTTCACTTTTTTGGCACCGGCATTTTAAAGGGTCCTAGATACTGAGGTAGAACACTGAAAAATACTGCTTCAAGCCAATTCCGAAAGTACAAGTGATCTCCCAATAATGAGAAAGAAAACTGTAATATAACCAAAACAGTTAAAGAATTTACAATCGGCCAAGCCTCACTATTTAATACCCTACATGACTTTGTTTAATATAATTATTTATGTAAAAGCTTCTGAAAATGGAACATTGACGTGGTCGTAAAAGTATCCCGTTAAGAGCTATTTTCAATGCCGGTCACGCGTAGCCTAAAAGATGCATTAAATTTCATGAAATAATCTCAAAAAATGCGAGCTGTAGGTTTAGCACAAAAACGCGCATAGGCCATTCATAAGAAGGGGACAGAGGGGTAGACAAGCTTACGCTTAATTCAAAACAATTTTCGATCGGTATAATAAAAGGTGGGTCTCCCATACCTCCTTCCGGGTGTTATACGCGTCCGCACAAATGTAATTTATCCTTGTACCACAAATAGCGTAGGATAAAAAAGATTTTCATATAATTTTATGGGTACTCTGGGTACCTATAGCAGACCTGAGTTAAAATTTATTACCAGCGAATGGTAGTCCCAATCAGCCTACTTACTGATTATCGTATAACAGTATAAGAAAGAAGTTCAAACTAGAAGTGATGCCAAACGGCCGTCATTAAGAAAGAAGTTGGAACCAAAAGTGTTTCCAACCACACACACACACACATTCGCAATCTGAACTGTAAACTGAAGTTTCGAGTGACGGGTGTTCAAAAGTCACCATATGCTCTTTTTTTGGAATTATATATACACATACGTATATATATTATATTTATGAAAAAAATTTATGCAAACTAAAAAAAAATATTAAATGAAAGCTTGGCATGAATTTTTTTATTTTTTTTTTTTTTTTGTCAATGACCATAGCATGCAATGGTAGACTATACAGCATTTACTTCGACTCTCAATAGTAATACGCGTTGAAAGGGTGTTAGTCCAACAGTCTTCATCATGATCGCATTTGAATTCAATGGTTACATGCTGACCTAATACACTACTTACTAAAGGTACGCTACCTACTATAGGTAAGAGTTGTGTATATAAATTAAGAAAAAACCAATCAACAGAAATATGGGACAGTGTAGTAAATCGCCATTCTAACCAGTTACGAGACGACGAGTAAACGAAACAAAGCTATTTTCGTGACCCTAAATTGTTAATTAATACCTTCGAAATACCAATGAGTCGCGATTGTATTTTTCGAAAATATTTTTATTTCATATTACGTTAAACGATGTTAAGAGAGAATTTGTTCGAGTGTATGAGTGTCATGTATATATATGTCTATGTGTGTGTGTGTGCGTGTGTGTATTTATTTATTTTATTCGAAGACAAAGCATACAATATTTGCACTAATACTAACGCATCCTTCTTAACTTTAACATCTATTATGAAAAGTTAATCGTGGGGGCCATATGGTGATTGAAATTCATTTTAAGCCTTAACCGACTTTTCCACGGACTCGAGATGATGGACTTTCATTATTTTCACGAAAACTAATCCGAACGTGCAAACAAAATAAATATCGGTTGCTTCTAAACATAGTTTTAGGTTTCTTACTTCACATATGTCACCCTTATTTGGAAGCTTGTGGTGGTAAAGTTTGCTTGTCGTATATTATAACAGACGGTCTCACAGCGGTGCAGCAGCAGCAGCAGCAGCAGCAACCATGCCACACAATTTAACTTTTCATATATATTTATATATGTATATATATAATTGTATGTATGCATGTATGTGTGTGTGTGTGTCTGTCTCTCTGTGTGTGTGTATGCATGTGACATATACACATCAAACACAAACGCAACAAACATATGAATAACATATACATGGAAACGCATGCACACACAAACGAACACATATACATGAGCGTACATGTATATGCGATCAACGTTGTTAAGAAAAATGCGACGTCGCCACTTTGGCTGGGTAATGATGACGACAATCAAGTAATTGTAAAATCACGTCATCTCTCTATACATTTACCAGTTGAACGTAAATTTATACTTACATGCGAATACGTACGAGTCGAGTACACATGATTAATTGAACGTAAGCTGTTAAAGCTTTAAAGTTAAAACATTTCAGTGCACTATGAGAGTGTGTTTTACTTTTTTTTTCTTTTCATTTTTTTTTTTCTTCATTTTTCTTTTCTTAATACATATATAAAAAAACACAATCTTAACCGAAAGTTAGATTATATTTATATATATATTTATTGGTTAACTGATGGTTATCATATCACACATTTACACTAACATTTAACACATATATATATATATATATATGTCTGTTCAGTGAACAAGTGAGAATGCTATACAAGTCTACCAATGCGGATCATTTGATGATATCTATCATGTAAAGGTATAACAAACACATTACTTGATATGTTACGTGCACTGGTGGTACAAGAATACAATTCAATTTATGCGAATGTATGCAAGACCCAGAGATAGACATACATTTTGTTACCCCGATCGATTAACAATCGCTTTCTGCATTGATCTAACATCGATTAACAATCGCTTTCGGCATTGATCTAAACTTGTCTATCCGTCTTGTTTCCTTTCGGTCAACCTGCAAGCCGTTATCTTTGAAACATTTTGATGAAATTTGATACGCGGGCATGTCTTGATCCAAGAACGAGTGCTATTGAAAATGCCTCAGATCGGACCACTTTTTCGACCACTTCCCGAACAACAGCTCATTTTGAAGAGCCGAAATTATATGAATAACTTTATGAAACGCAGTGGTGTAGAGCTTTTAACGGTGCGTCGTGTCCCCGTTGCTTGTAGTGAGAATTTGCGATTACCAAAATTAGAAAAATGTATTTTGTACCCCAAATGCATATAAAATGTACTTTATTTATAATAATCACCTACTCGTTGCACGTCTTCTATAAGTTCCAGCTCGCGGAGTTAAGACTTAAAAGGCTGAGAATTACTTGCCACAACATATCGAAAAATTAGTTTTGAAGGTAAGGGGGGTTTCATTAAAGCCTTTTATTCACCGATTGCACGAAGAAAATCTACGCTAATGGCGTCGATTTCATTTCATATATCATAAGATTCGCCAAAAAATCATTTCAAAGGTTTATTCACTAACAATATCACCGATCGGTTATCATGTTCTTTTTTCCCTCCATAGGTTTATTGAAAGAAAATGTCGTAGAAAAACTAACCGAGTACTGTACTGAACTGCCCACAAACGCCTTACCCTAGTACGAAGAGTTTTGCTCATTAACGAAACGAAACCTTGGAGCCGAAAAGCTTATCGCTAAAAATGATTTTACAACGAAGACCATCATCTTCTTCAATATTATATAAGATCCTTCCATTGCCGAGTGAATTCCGTTACTCCTCAATTCTGGAATTAATTCGGTTTCCTATAGTTTCAGCACTTTAGGCGAAATAAGCCATAAACTGAGCGTGCGGTTACCCCTTCGCTGAGAACCGCAGCTTATTGACAAATTTGGACTACGTACAGCCATTGTTCCCGCGACATATATAGATGAAGACATTTGATAAACGAATTAGAAAAAATTTTTGAATCAAACAATTTCCGTGCCCACTAGCGCAAAATGTTGGACACACTAGTCTCTAACACTCAAGAGATGCCTCGTAAAGTGTATCTAAATGCCAAATCAGCATAGAATTTATTCATGTTCGCTTGTCTGTGACTCTGTCATATATGGTTGGTACACATTTGCGGCCGCAATAGTTAATATAGAAACCTAAAGTTTGATGCAAACGATTATATTCTAAGTTGATGGCCGTAAATGAAGCTTCTCGCCATAATAGCCCAAAACCTCTAATACATAACCAATGCCTGACATTAAAATTTAAAGCAAAACTTTATCAAAGCTAGTGAAATATGCAGTGCAAAATTAATTATAAGGTGCCCGCCATCACGGCGGCTGCAGGCAAAAAGTCAGTAAATCTCACTTCAAAGCAAGATGTTGATGAAAAAGTTAAATATTTATCACGACTATTGAAAAGATGTCAGTCCCAGAATGAACATGGTCCACTTTGAAGGAAACTTTATCCGAAATACACGAACCTCTGTGACCGCCGACCTACGAGAGAGATATTGAACTAGAACATGGTACAAATAGTATGTGATTCTACGACCGCTTGAAGCATTAGTTTATTAGTTAAAAATTCACAGATCCACAATTAACAAAGCACTTCACACTGCGTATCAGTGATTTGCTCAGAGAATTATGTACCTTGGTAGGTGGTGTTGTCTAAAAGCCAGGCTTTTTCGATAGCAGTTTTCATAAAGAGACCACCAGAAAGGAATAGCTTCTTACTGTAACAAAAACTAAGCGTCTTCTTTGTATTGGTTGTTTTCTTTCTGAAACTCTACCGTTCCAACATTCCCAAAGGTGTGCTCGTCATTCTGCATATACGAGGATCGTGGAAACGCAGCAGCGCACTTTAAACTTTAACTTGCACATTCCATGATAAAAGAGTTAGTTTGCGACCGGCCGGAATGTAATTTCAAAAAAAAACATAAATGTTAGACGCCCTTAAGAAAGCTATTTTTGCGCCGACACAAGTATGAATTCTTACAAAAATCTTTTCATTAGAAAAACGTAAAATCCTGCTACATTTGAGCTTATATGTGGAGCAAAACTAGGAGGTACTTAAAACACTCTAACATAAGGTGCTCACTGTGTTATTATACATATGGGAATAAGGAATTGATATACACGTGGGAATAAGAAATTGAATGGGAAGGATGAAGCTGATGTCGTTTAACAAATCTCGGTTTGTTATGGAGTTGAGGAGTTCTCAATACATTGATCAGTAATATTTCCACTTAATATATTTACAAACTTGAATTTCACAAATATCTGCCAAAATTCTACTGATTCTATATACGTATGTATGCAAGTACGTTTCTTAGGTCAAAGCATTACTCGTCGTGGTTGCTATACATATTTCTCATATACTTGATGAAATGTACATTCGTAGTCAACTCAGTCCTATTCACTCACTCACTCCTCTTACTATCTTATCTTACTATCGAAACATTTCACGGTCAGATTGTGTGCAGCGTCACTTTTACTTAATAAACCCACGTTGATATCATCCGAGCATTGTTTTTTATACACATAGGGGGATGGTATGGTACAATAAAGGTATAAATTAGACCTGCAGTAAGGAAAACCCTCTTTCTTTCCTAATGTTACTTAGTAAGTACGACATGAAAAAACGAAAACAGTTTTGTAACAACGGAGACATTCCCGCCGTGGTACATGTATAAGAACCATCGTAGCATAAAAAAAAACCCTTGTTCCAGTTAGATTTCAACCATGTAGTTGTTATACGTTTTGAGTTACTAACCCAACCAAGGAATCTGAATGACACATTTGCCGCCAACAACTCAAGAGATTGCAAGTTGCTCCAAGTATGCAAAGAAAAGCAACCAGACCCAGCAACTCAGAAATCGGGGCAGTTATGTCACACACAACTAGGAATTAGTGAACCCTGACTACCATTTATTAGGACATATCTCGAATAGTAAAACTTGCATTTATATGTGAGTCTAAAATTGTTCGTTTTAGTTGAATGTTGATAGGGTTCAGAATCAAAGCGCTGCGAATCTCCCAGAATTGTTCCTGACTAGCATTTCTTTGGAATTATTTACAAAACTATTCGAACAGTAAAACTCTCATCCATACATTTGTTTTAGTTTTCCGTTGATTGATTGATAACTGCGAATACAATAACATTTGTTGTTCATGCTTTGACTAGAAAAAAAACACTCCGTTTTTTTTTTTTTTAGAAGAAAAATACAAAGGCAGAGATAGTTGTGGTAAGAATGCCACCATAACAACTCTGGATTCATTCGGAAAAGTACCGCTTGAAGTAAATATTTTGATAAGTCGACGCAGTTTTGGGAAGATATGCATCATTGAGATTTGGAGGCAACACGAATAAAGTTACAAGAGTTATGCGCAATCAATTGAAAAAACACAAAGCAGAAGAGTAGAAAGATAAAGAATCTTCTATTATGCAAAGTAGTCGGCGCTTAAAGATGATATTAACGCCCTCTAAAATCTTCTCTTTCCCCGTTTGCAAACAAATCGCGGTACAGTGCGGTCAACATGAAGGTCAGCATGCCTTGCTAATAGAAAGTCAAGCCTTAAAGAATATAGCTATGCCTTATATAAAGTACCCTCAAGGTGACGGTCTAAAGCGAAGTAATGCGAAGAATGTTAAGTGAAGCACAATTGATCCAATGAGCCCTGGGCGCTGTGAGAACAACGCTTCACTGCAAAAAACCCTGTTTTAATACTCTCTGGTAAAAGCGAAGAGAATCAAATTAATAGGATAATAGTTAGGAATGCTTTTAATAGGATATGCCCTATAATAAATGCTCTATATGTCTTTCACTAGTTGTAAGCACAAGACTCCGAGAAGGGATCCTTGAACAAAATGTTTCCCATGAATAAGAAATTCCAAGAATGTTTCATGCATCATTGTCCAAATCTTATGCTATTCTGTCAACATTAATGAATGGAATACTTGTTGTTTAGTGTGGTAGATGGTGTATTGGACTTATTGTGTAAGGCGGTAGGGTGGTTGGTTAAAAATTTTTACTTCAACTTGTCAGCGCTATGTTCTCTAAACAAAATCGTTTATGACAAGATAGGGAAGGCTAGGTTTCCTTTCTTCTTAGGACCTATAAAAGCACGTTTTGTAACGTATAAGTCATCCACCGGATCAGTGTTTCACATAAGATTCAAAGTTCAAATTTGGACAACGTGTCTACGTAGCCATTAGCAAAGCTAGCTGCTCGAAGCTACAGCTATATGTTTGAAATGTTACTGTTACTGCCTTCAAGATTTCTGTATTAATTGCGCTGCTCTAACTATCCTTGCCCGAAACTTCGTTCTTTAGAGTCTAAATAGGTTTGGACCGATAGCGTTTATCGTGTGTCTGTCATCGAAGTTCTAGCTGCAATCTGTTAGCTCACTTCCATCTGGTTTGCCATCTATCTCCTTCCCCCTAAAGCTGTTTATATTTTAAGTGGGCGTGGTTTTCATTTAACACAGTAAAATATAATAAGCTTTTAAAGTCTAGGATAATGAAGCGATTTCTTAGTTTTTTCCTGCACTTTGAGTAAACTGTGAAAAACGCAAATTACTGCAGACCGAGACGTAAAAAACGAAAATTAAAACCACTCGCGATCTCATCCTTATCAAGAATAGCAAAATAGTGCCTAAAGGGTGCCTTAGCGGATGTCACAAACTGGATGTACACTTAGCTTTAGCAAAAGGATTCGTATGAAAATTTAAAAGAAAATGTAAAAAATATATATATATATATGTGTAACGGGAAGTATATGTATGTACCGGGAAGCAATTTTTTTAGCTATACTTTGAGAAAGCAAGAACTTATTTAAATCAAGCCTTAACTTTCACGCCTCTTCCCGTACGCCAATTTTGACAAGATCGAGACGAGTCAGAGAAAATAGTGCTCGGCTGATAACACTAGTAAAATAAAGAAAGGAAGAAGCAAAATGAACTGCAAGAGATCAACCAAAATGCTTAGGAAAGCATTTACGAGGCATACTAAGCGCCTGAGGAGGTGTCTTCCTCAAGTCCTGAAAACCCCATTTCAGGCAAATAATGTTCAACTTTGTTCCACATTTTAATGCTTAGAGAGCGTGGATCGACGCAGAAAAGCTCAGCAAGTCTTCTTAATCCACCTTCATTGGATACATGGTATAAAGCAAATAGCAAAGTTTTTAACAATCTCGTCTCGTCCGTCGGTCATGCTTAATATTTTTAGAAATTTTCTTACCCAAGTTCCATTAAAAACGAGTAATCGGAAGTCTACGACTTTTTCGAAAATGCCATTGGAAAGTAACTCAAGCACAACCTACAACGAACAGCTATTTATAAGCAAAAATAAATCTCAAAAACCCCAAGAATTCGATGTCGTATTCACTTAAAGATCCTGTTAACTGAAAAATTTGTTACTCTTGACGAAGCTGGGCATTTTTCTTTCTATTAGAACCCTGTTCTTTTGAACCTATTGCGATGTACATAGAAATGCCACATCTCTACCGACTGTTCCAAGTCTACCGTAAAACTGGAAATTTTTCTTGATTTCATATGACTTGTATTCTGCTAAAAAGGGAAATCATTTTCATGGTTTTTTTTCGCCGCCATTTTGCTAATAATCAAGAAAATCTTTTAACTAACACTACACTCACATGCACATACATACATTTTAAGCTTAAAAATTCTGCAAAAGAAAGTTGAGATCTTGAAATTTTATCGATAACGTTTTATTAATATAATGCAGAAAATATATATGTCGAGTCTTTTTTTTCGGGAATACACCCAGTTTGTTATATCTGAGTATTGTACCCCAAATTCGGCGAAACCCCAACAATTTTACGAGTTACTTTTGTGCATCATCACAGGCATAAAAATGAAAATAAGAAGCAGAAATTTGTCCTTGATTGTGTAGGAATGAAAGGCTACAACATGGGTGTGCTTTGCTCATATACACCTCGGCAATGTCGAAAATACTAAAACAACCTCGGGGAAGATCGCAATTTTTTTAAATCTCCTTCTATAACTGTTAATGTCCTGAATAAACTCCTGAAAAACTGCCACCCAAATGTTCGGCAGGGACCATCTGCGTACTTAGTGCGCGAAAATGCGATTCCGATCAGTGTATCAGTACATCCACAATTAACAATAAAACTTGGATTCCAACTTATTTACAAATTATGTCTGCACAAACACCCGATTCCCATAGCATAGGAGCTTTGTTTGAATAAATTTAAAAACGATAATGAAACCCGTCGCTCTTTTATTAATAATCAAGAAATTTCTCTCCTTAATACTGAGATAATACTGGAAGGACATCAAGATATAGACTTGAAAAAATCCAAGAAATTTTTCATCTCAATACAAGGAGGATTCCATGAAGACATGAAGACGTAGAATTGAAAAAAACCAAAAAAATATTTCATTGAAATAATGTGCCTTCAAGCTTCGCTTTAAAACTATTTGCCTTTTTTACATCCATCACCGAAGGATTTGGAGTACATTCATTTCATCAACCTCAAAACCCCATAAAATATATGTATGTATACACTCTGTCTGTCTTCCTGCCTGCTTGTTAGTATAATGCCTATAGTGCACTTTCTCGATAATGTTCTTCCAAGTATGTGTTGGATTAAGCCACGTCGATCGAAGGATACGACATATACGAAGTGCAACATAACCTCACATCATCTTTGACTTTAAAATCATTTGTTTTCTTGCTCGTAAGTCGTAAATCACAACAACTACAACAATAAAAATTAGCATTTGTGTTCTTTGGGTGATCCGGCAGCGCCTGTTCAAAAAAACTTTTGCAGCGTCCAGAAAGAAACTGCAGAGACCTTACAAAGTCTACACAGTATTCATCAGTATTAAGCGGTGATGGATGTAAAAGTCTCGCTAGCGGCCGAGTATAATTTTCTTAGTTAACTCTTAAGACTCTGGCTGTCAAAAATAAAATTTAGTTCTCATTAGTCGTTAAAACCTTTAAATATAAAAAATTAATAAAAAAAAAGTTCATTTCGTATTTTGATCCCTCGTAGTATTGACATTTGAAGGACACCATTCCATAAACAGTTTCGAAAAAAAAGTTCCAGAGCAGATATTCGATTCGATGCCATGTTCAAAAGGTCAATTTAGAAGAACCACTTCATAGCCAAAACGATTCGATTGCTAAAGCTTGAAGCTTGTCTCTCTGAATGAATAAAAATTCTGCAAGCAAAAAATATCCGATGCCATTAGGTAGCAGCTTTGTTTGAAAAACTTTTAGAAAACACAAATGAAACAGTGGCACTTTTAGTTTACACTAACTATCTAACTGCCTTGGCAGTACACTTTTCCAAGTTCCTTTGAGCTTACGTAGCTGACGACTGACTGACTACCAAGCCAGCAACAACTAACTTTTGTTACACTTTTTCAATGAAAAATAATTCGAGATAAAAAAAGTTGAAAAATTTTATAAAATCAAAAAATAAAATTATTTCCTTTACACATCTAAGGCACAAACCCCCTCTCCCCACTCTTCCCCCTTTGTAAATAAAAATATTTTATTTAGCGTAAACTGAACCGTTTTAGAAAAGTAATTAAAAGAATGATGAAAAAATTTCACTTAAAATTCACGTTTCACCTTTTTTAGGAAACCCACATAAGAAAATTTGTTGTAACCGCTTCCCGGATATACATTTTAAACTTAATAACAAACGGTTTTAAACGGACGTACATGCGTAACGAATAATTTTTCCTATAAATGGTCGTTGATTATGGTCGCTGCCGCCTAAAAGCGACGGTAGCTTCTTAACTTTTACTCTCTTCTCTTATTAATTTTCATTTTTCATTTTTTTAAGGAAAAAAAAAAAAATAAAATAAAATAAAAAACATTTTCATCTGCCTAAATAAGAAAATAATTTTCTTAAACGGAAAATATTTTTTTTTTTTTAATTTACATTTAATTAACTTAATCACATCTGTGTGTTAAAATATATATATATATATATATATATATATATATATATATATATATATATATATATATATATTTTTATTTATTTATTTTTTTCAATTTAATTTTATATATATAATAATATAAAATAATATTTTACTTACTGTTTTTGCCTTTAGCTTAAAATTACTAAACCATGAGGCTTTTAGTAAAATGCGTAACATCACAATACACTTAAAATTACTTAGTTGTAGATGAAAAAAAACTAAAAAAAAAAAAAAGACTTGAATTTTAAGACACTTTTTAACTGCGAAAAAAAGAAAGAAACAACAAGAGCTTTCATCAAAGCAACACAACACAATTCCACGAAGTTTAAGTAAAGACTAAACTCTTGCTTGAAATTTTTTAAAAAATTTTCCTTTAAAAGTTTTATTTTCAATTATTTAAGAGAGCACTCGAAGAGAGCACTTAAAAAGACCTGTTTATGATCAAGAAGAAGCACATTGCAAAATCCGCTCTTTTAACTCTTTCACGTAAACGAATACAAATGTAAATCAAAATGCTAATTGTATTATATATTTATATACATATATACATATACATATATATGTATGTACAGGCACTTGCAACTGTATATGTTTGTTGTACTCTCTTTACTGTTGTTGATCATCATTTAACTTTTCAACGATTAGATAGATGTACGATGGTAGGCGGGCATAAAATGAATAAATTCGCCATAGCCGTTTACTTCTTGTCACACTATTGCACGCCTACACAGGCATGTATAAGTATATATATGAACTAAATATTTCGATTCGTTACATATGTATATTAATTATATGCTCAGAAATTGTAAATAATGATATTTTTCTTATGCATATTCATATGGCTGCCAGTTATTGGGCGTAACTTTTAATGAAACTGGCTTTGAATTTAAGAAGAAGAAGAAGCAGAAAAACTTAAAGGTTTTTAAGACTAAGATTTTGATCCGCTCTAAGCTTGTCTGTCAGTCTGTCCATTTTACGAATGTTCATGTGCTTTTGTGTTAAATCTTCAGATTGCAATTTTTCGAGATATTTTGTTGAAATACACCGATACATCGACATGTTTTGGCCCGAGGACGAACATTGCTGAAAATAGTTTAGATGGGACTACTCTTACGATCACTTGCTATATAGCGCTTCATTTTGGAAAGTTATTATATGAATACCTATCGGGGTACCTACGACAGACCGATCGATCGGAAATCAGGAAAAAATTTGACATAAAAATTAAATGCACTAAGTTTGGATCGTACATCACATGAGCGTTTTGATGAAATGTCTTTATATGCAACTAAATCGAGTCAAGTACTGATCTAGTTTAAAGTGTAGTGCTTTATGCCGAAAATTGCTGAAGAATAAATGATTAGGACTTAAACGGGAAAGCTATTTTTGATAAATTTGGATCAGTTTACGTTTTGGGCCTCCTCTCTACTATGTGTTCGCCCATTCAAGTTATGTCTTCGCTTACGATCAAGCTATAAAATCTGTGAGGAATTGTATTAAGTTGTCAGTCTCTCCTAACTACAACAGTTTTACTTGCTTTACTTTGTATAGCACTTGAGTACCAATTCGGTGTTTATATCCCCCGTTTGACTGTTACATCAGAATATAAATATTGTTCTGAGCTACTTTAACTTTAGTTTGAAATTGAGGTCATAACAATCTCTGATCTTCTTTGCAATCAGATAGGATGACATATAGTCTTACACAGCGTAAGCATTTCCTATTAACATTCGTTTTTTTTTTTCTTGTTATAGGATGATCGATCGCCGGTATCATCTGGTAATGAATCGGATGACTCCTCAGACTTCGAATGTCATACCGCGACAGATGGTCGTATTGGAACGGAAAAATCTTGTAATCTTGACAGTAATTTGGAGAATAAAAACAATGCTGACGTAAGTATCGATGAAAAAAAATGTTTCGCTCAGGGTATGGATCAGCATATGGTAACTGTCGATGGAGGAAGTAGGCAAAACCAATGCACCACAATAAGTACTGCTCCGGAAAAAAAATTTAATCCAAATCCAGCTACCGAAAGTATGTTCTACTCTGCTTCTGCTCTTTCGAACGTACCCCAAGATGTCCTACTGCAGTTAATACAATCTGGGCACTTACAAGTGCATACGGAAGAAGGTAATGACTTCATCTGTAAATGGCCCCAGTAATCCTTACAAAACTAGTGTTTGCTTTTTTTTGAATCGAAAACAGTACTGGTATCGACTGAATGAAGCTGGCAGCCCAGTAAATTAATATAAAGTACAGTTATGTGAACCGCAATTGTCTATGGAGAGCATTGGCAGATGCCATCGGGTCGCATTTTTTTTTCTTCTTTTATGTCCAAGGACAGGAAAGACTAATTAACGTTTATTGTTTAACTAGGAAGTAGGCGGTGACAGTAAAAGGTAAATCTCACCTCGTTCTGTTCCAACATGTCTTTTCCGCAAGAGATCATGCAGCCGGCATTATCGAGAAGATGAAGCTAACATTTAGGAAGCGCGCCCTTAAAGAAAAATTTTAAAATTCAATTCATTCCGCAATTGTAACAATCAGGAGATATTCTAATAAATAAATAGTTTAAGATCAAGGTGCCATAGGTGCCGTAGGATCAATACTATAAATGTACATTTTCTTTCTTTAAAAGTCGTTCGTGTTTATCCATTATAAAGTTCTTTTAATTTTTTGAAAATAAAAAAAATATATTCGGCTGGAAACGCTGTTTTAACCACACGCTGACAATGAATCGATCGAATTCTCTTGGGGTTTGCAAACTTGCGGAATAAAACGCTTTACAAATTTCCTAAATTGATTCAGAGATTTCGACTATTATTGAAACTAGCTCCGTAGAAACCAACTGAGAATATATATGTCAAGGTCAAAATGTGAACAAATCGAATCAAGACTTGAAGATCAAAAATCAAGGTTACATAATATATAGATGATCAAGTTCTGCGATATGTATTTTCAAATATTTCAGAATATATATGTCAAGGTCAAAATTTGAACAAATCGAATCAAGACTTGAAGATCAAAAATCAAGGTTACATAATATATAGATGATCAAGTTCTCCCATGCGTATTTCCAAATGTTTCAGAAGATACAAGTCAAAGTCAAAATGTGAACAAATCGAATCAAGATTTCAAGATCAAAAACCAAAGTTACATAATATATAGCTGATCAAGTTCTATGATACGAGTTTCTGCATGTTACAAACGGACTGAAATAATTAGTATCGTCCTACTTGAAAGTAATACAATATACACTTTTACTGTTAAAAGATCGGTCGGTAAATTTAATGACATTCATGCCATCATTAATAAATTGATGCTTTTCTGTTTATTTCTAGACGGCAGCGGTCATCAATATGTCGCTATACCTTTATCACCGTCAACAATGAATTTATTGCAATCTACAAAGCCGTCGCTAGATGACGGTTCCAAAAAGCAAAGCGATAATCTTGACTTGGGAGCATCTACGTCCTCAAATCAAGTAATTGCACCTAAGCAGGCTGTGATTGTTAAGCAAGAATTTGAATAATGCTCGTACGGCGGAGACGATAAAGCAACGAAAGATTTCGAAAATATTTTTAAGGATTATTGGCATCGTGTTCGCGATCAGAATGTAATGGAAAAAGTTAAACGGGCCAAGTATAAAAGTACAGTTATCCCTTACGATTAAAGTTACGATTATTCGAATTCTTTGAATGAATTGTTCATTGTTTCCCTTACCCAAGGTTTTTTCCCCCATCGCGGCGTCGAGCAACTGAAAACGATTCATTTCTGTTACCAAACGATCGATCCCTCGACGATCGTTTAGGATTCATTTTTCGGTTAAAGTGCTAAAAAAAAAGTCAATAGAAATGTATTTCAATCTTAAATGGATTTTGTGAAAAAAGCCTTTGGTTCCATTTATTCAAATTTGAGCAAATGTTATTTAAAAATAAAATGAATAGGTACTAAATTTCTCCTTATGTTGTATTCACATATCTTTAATTTCAGGCGTTTTTTCATTGTTAACGTGATTTCCTCATATTAAAAAAAAAAAAAAAAAACAAAAAAGTTACAAATTTACTTTTAAAGAGTTATAAATTATTATTTTTAATAAAAACAAAAACAAAAAAACATGTCTCATGTGTTTGTGTCATTAAAGGTGTTTGCATTACTATGATAGCCTAAGTACAATGACAATTGAAAAACCAATTATTTTTAACGAGTAAAACGCCATGCATGCCTTGGAGCCGCACTATCGAAAGGTAAGTTTTTCCAAACTAAACCCATTTTCCAATGTTGCAAAGTAAAAGTATACACCATTTATAAGGACCTTCCGAATGGCAAAAAGGACCACGACTCCATACTTCAACAAGTATTAGAGCATTAGAGCATTAGAGTCGATCAATAACGACCATTAGATACCGTACACCATTTCGCTTAGGACAATTATTCACTCGAAGGCATACTTTCCATGAAAGCGCGCAAATCTTTAAATCACTTACCAGAAATTTTATTATATTTCAGTTTCAAATTTCGACGACTTAATTTTTGTAAGGATGTACATTTCCTGAGAATCCTTATATACGTTGGTATCCAAAAAAAAATCTACTTAATCCAAATTAGGTTAGGTTGACTTCTTTGTCAATTTACTAATATGAACCAATTTTCACAATGAAATCTTGAAAATTAGACCTTTTTACCATATAAAGATTCCGATTATATGAGAAGAGGTTCAAAAAATTGCCCCAACCGAACTAAGTTTTTCTTACCAATTTAGAATGACGAAATACTATTATACAGGGAGCTTCATCAAAAAATTGATAAAAAAGTGGACCGATCCGAACCATTTTCAATAGCGCTCGCCATTGAGCGAAGACACGTTAGTGTACCAATCTCATCCAAATATCTCAAAAATTGCGATCTGTAGTTTGAACACAAATTTACATGGGCCGACAGACAGATCGATTAAAAAAATGATTCTGAATCGATTGGCACAGTAAAAGGTGGGATCTACAAAATGTCCACCTGGACGTTGCATACATTGGCACAAACCTAATGATACCACGTGTATACGGCGTAATAAATATAACCTTATTCCATAGAGATGAGTGAAAAATACAGGGAACAAAAAGTGGGTCACGGAAATAGATATGTATCTATAACGATGTAAAATGAATGTCGTTTCCATATTCACTTTAGTTCTACTTTTTTTCTCCTGCCTTTATTAATATTAATTGCACCACTAAATTGTAGGCTGAAGCTATTTTAAATTAAACCGATCTGTGAAGATTCAGATCAACGTAGGAGAACATTTGTAATTGGAGGAACAGATTGACTTCATACTGAAGGAAAAGCAAACCTTCTTTTGTAATAAAAAGGAAAGGAAAGGTTGCGGGCTCAGATTCTTAGATGCATTCCTTGTTTCCTGCCAGTCCACTTCGGCCACATACAAGATCTTGGTGCACCGTATCTTGTCAAGATGTTTTATGAAAATTTTGTATAGCGTGTAGCTTGGCAGAGATTTCCCTATGAATCTAAAGCCTGTGTACGTTGTTTTCTAAGAGCTCAGCTGTTTCCGCCCAGACTACCGCTGTTTTAACTGCCAAAGTAAATTCGGCGAAGGGCATCACTCTTTTATTAAAAAATTAATTTAATTATTAATTTTGTTTTGAAGTTTCTGAAATGCCAAGGCACTTGGAGACTTCGAAGTAGAATTGATTTCTTGACTGGTATATGGCTGCTTATATACTAGAAATTTTGTCAAATTTTATTTACAATAACAATTTTATTTGAAATAGGAAATGCTGCTGCCATTTACTCTATCTGAGCATTTACTCTATATGAGGCGAAGCTCGAAACTGTGGAAATAAACGTGAAGACCATTCAATACGACACATTGTTTCAACAGACGCAGAGAAAAGTTTAAGACCTACAGACAAAAACTTTAAAAGAACTGTTCATGAAGTTATCGCTTTGCTCATACATAGAAAAAGCATTACAACCTTTTCACAAATTTTTTTCAGATTCGCTATGAAAAAGCACAGTTCATTGGCACACCCGTTCGTAGATTTTGCGCTCTTCGAAAAGCATAAAAACGAGCTGGGATTATATTCTCAGTTTCCAAGAAATCCATTAGTCTCTTCTTAACCATGAGTTTGAGTAGGGGTAAAAAGATAATGGACCAGCATGCAAGACGATAGTTAAGCTCCCTCACTACCTGCAGCACTAACCCTCTTTCTGGAATGTAAGGCGCCCGGTGCAGTATTACGCTTTCAACGAAAATGCAATTCAGGGCTTTCGCGGTCGTGGCGTATGGTTTGTTTATTTTTCTTCTCATTTTGTGTGAATAACGTAGCGTGAGAACTCCGATTGGCTAAAATCTTACGTTTTTCTTATTAAATCTGTCACAAATAAAATGAAATATTTTACGATTCCTTTTTCCGTATAATTTCTATGAGGAATTCCAGAAGAAGGAATTTCCTAATAGCGATAGACGAATAGTTTGCAAACCATTTGAAGGATATGTTTAGGAGCACAAACAGTGATAAACAGTGTTGCAGTATTTAATTAATTACCCAACCAGTAATGCGAACCCTATCTAATCTAATTCAGAGCTTGTCGTAAATCCTTACAAGAAAATGAAATTGTTATCAAAACCAAAACAACAACAACATCTTTGAAATATGTATAATAATCTCGTCAGCAGTAGAAAAATGGTGTAAATGGCTAATCATAAGTGCGGTACACTCCCGAAACTGGCACTTATCTAAATAGGTCGTAAATGCAACAAACCCTTTAAGGTTTAAATTTAAATAAAGTTTTTTATTAAATATTTAAAATTAAATTGAGTTTGAAGGTGAAAGTGAAAAAACACTTAATTCGAAATAAGTTACGTAATAAAGTCCATGCAAAATGAAATCTTAAGTTCTATTCAAAAAAAAAAAATTCAAACGTACAATAAATGAAAGCGTCTCGTGTCCACAATAGTCTGTAAATAATGACGGTTTACTTTATTTAATCATAACCATAATTAAGGATATTACTGAATGATTTACACATACATGTACGATATTTGCAATTTATGTATATAAATATATACATATATATATATGTATATATATATATATATATATATATATATATATATATATTTAACCAGATAAATCGCCGTGATCGAACAGCGATTGATCATATAATTCAGCATGCACTCGTCGACCGCCAAAGAAGCGACCGTTTAACGCTTCTTTACCACGAACAGCTTCGGCAGATGAAGAGAATTCTACAAAGATTTTAACAATAATTTCGGCCTCGTCGTCATCTTCGTTTTCAGTTTGTTTCTCATTAAATATTATTACTCGGCTAACAGTACCGAACTTGGTGCACTCCTCTTGAATTTCTTCTTGGAGTGTTTCGTCAACATCTTCAGGTCCAACCATATTACGTAAGATTATAACGCGCGATTCCTGTGGCCTCATCAAACGTTGCATAACAAATTGTCTGGCGCTTTGTCCCTTAATTGACATATTTTCTTGTTGCTGTAATGTCTGCGTTTCACCTTCTTCCAATAATTTCTTTTGTAATTCCTCCTGTTGCTTTTCGTGAGCTTTCTTGATTTGTTCGGCTTGTGCCACTGCCACTGTAGTTGCCGCTGACGGTGTAGTTGTGACATTGTTATTATTAGGTACTGCAAGCGCTGCTGCTCGTCCGGCTATTGTAACATTGGTTAGGACGTCCGTAGTGCCTGTGTTAATTTTACCCAGCAATGGAATGGCTGCTGCGGTATTAACAGCAGTTCCAAGTATTGCTTTTGACGCTGATAATGCTGACGTTGTACTAACTGTTTGAAGCGTTGAAGCCGCCAGTAGATTAGACGCGAGCCCCGGAGTTTGAAACATGCCAGCCTGAAGGAATGCGGCTCCAGCTGCTGTTGGCAACGTAATGCTCGGATGTAAAGCATTGGCGGCTGCCAATGGCAATGCCGCCACTTTCGCAGCTGCTAGTGGAGAAATACCTAAAGTTGGAGTTGTCGCTGATAAACCCAAAACTGCATTACTAGCCACAGCATCTAAGGCCTGTATTTTTGCAGTAGCTGCAGCCGCCGCCACAGCTGCAGCAGTTGGCATTGTTGAATTTGTGGTTGGGCAAACGAGTGCATTTGGTGGAGTTATCGAGCGACCAACTCTAAAAATTTAATATAAATTAATTCGAAATCGGAAACATTTCATTCAAAGGCGACAGATGAAATTACCTTAACAATTGACCGCCCAAATCGAAAAGATTCA
Organism: Glossina pallidipes; assembly: GCA_000688715.1. Taxonomy (NCBI): domain Eukaryota; kingdom Metazoa; phylum Arthropoda; class Insecta; order Diptera; family Glossinidae; genus Glossina; species Glossina pallidipes. Next base: position 660,715 of record KK499790.1, on the reverse strand, counting down.
TGCTAGCAATAGCTTCATCCATAGCTTGTTTATTAGCGTACTCAATGAAGCCGTAACCCTTATGAGTGTGAAGAGAAGTGCCAGGTGCTAATTTGCAATACAAAATTGGCCCAAAGGCTTCGAAAACACTCTTGATATCTTCCTCCGACAGATCCGGATGTATTGACGCAACATAGATACGATTAAAACTTTTCGCTTCTTCTTGGATCTCATCAATAACTTGCTGAGCTTGTGGCATATTACTTGGACGGCCGACCTTAATATTACGACCGCCCATCAATGCTCCATTCATTTGCTCTAACGCTAATTGAGCGCCTTCAGGAATCTCATATTCGACAAAAGCAAATCCTTTATGTTTCTGAGTTATAGGATCCCACGACATATTAATTGATTTAATTGGTCCGAATGGAAGAAATGCCGCTCTAATTGTGTCCTCTTTCAATTCAAACGAAATGCTGCCTACATAAACCCTGCAATTATTTAAAAGAATATCTCTGATGATAGTCAAGTTACGCGGGCATTTTTACGTTAAAATAAAAACTCATTTTTTTTTACTGAACATCAGATCTTATCAGCAATAAATCAAAGCTCATGAATCGTAAATTCATTAACTCGAATATTACGTTTTGTCGCACAAAAACGACAATTATCACTAAGTACAATAATTTGTCATCACATACTCAGTATTCATAAGCAATCTATAGCCAAGAATAAAAAGCCTATTGAGAAGTAGAATCCACCTCGTCTAAGAATCCGCAATTAAGTAATTTTTATCCGGTACATGCTAAGTAATCCATTAAAAAAATACTTTACTAATGTAGTTTTAAGAGCACTGTGGCCGGAACTAATCCAATATTGAGAGGAGTGAGGTTATGGTGAGCCGCTTAGTAGTGGAACGAGGAAGCGGAACGCTTTACCAATCGATAGTCTGTTAACAGTTTTTTTTACCTCTAACGCTGGCACACAAATGACACTCGGTTGTCAGTCCGCTCCTGTCGTTTCTTATCTAGTACTGAGATGTAATGAGTGCACTTTGCTCCATGAGCAATTAGACAAAATCAAAAAACAATAGGTACTCCGCGCGACGCTCTATATCAAAATAGGGCCGGCGCCAAAGAAGATATGCGTCCGTGCGTCCAATCGAAAAATCGTTGATGTCAGAGACGGTTTGAAAATTGCAAGTTTACAGTTGAAGACAAATCATATTAAATAAAAGACATTGAAAATAAGTTCCAATAGTTGAATTTCTGGGGTTAACTGTCGAAAAAACGTTCAAATTTCCTGATACTTTGGTCTTTGCTCCGCTCGCTATAAAATTTGCATTTAATAATGCATAGGTATGTATGCCGGACTCTTTTCACCAACTCAGCAGCCTTTCTACTTAAAACCGCCCCTTAATATTTAACTGATGAAATAGTTCTTTCCCGTTTTGTTTTTTTTTTGGTAGTCTATAATCATTAGTGCGATTGAAATCTCTTGTAGGTGGAAACTTAATTTGTTTTTTACAACAACAATCAAAATAGCTATCAATGGAAACGAATGGCTTACAAATTCCTTGAATAAAATACCTTTTGAAACCTACACACACTTCGCTATGTAATTGGGGCAACTTTTTTGCGAAAAATGTGCACGAAGAGGTCGTCTACAAAAATTTGTATACCATTTTTTTAAACTTTGTACAAACCTAAAGTAATTACCGTAACGACATAAACACTCTTTTTACATACTTACTCTAAGAGATTTTCAATTACATACCTGCACATTAATGCCAAAGCCTGCTGTCTTTGCACTTGTGTACGTTGTGAAGCCAATTGCTGCAAAGAAAATATATTTGCAAATGAGTTAAGGACGTTACTAAGAGAAAATTGCCATCGAAGCGAACAGCCATTCCAACCTGGAATTCACTTTTAAAAAAAAAAAACAATTTTGAAAACTTTCAGAAGATTGAAATATGAGGCCCTCATCAAGACGGAGATCTCTTTAGGGGCCTTTTATGACGTGTACCGCCCATATACGGCAGTCATTTGGTTGGTTGGCGACAACAACGCTTTGCATATTTAGATAGGTGACGAAGAGGGGTTCAGTTGTGCCGTCGCGAAAGGGTTAACCTGAGTACGTGCCTTCACTTCATCGACACCAAGTGGCTTGGATTTTTCCATACCTCTCTCTGTACCTATAACCGTTCGAGATCACCACCGCGCTTACACGTGGACATCCATCCCTTGAAAAACTGGTCCAAAAAAAAAAAAAAAAATTGCAGTGAATTTGTTGGTAGGCACAACTGTTTTTATTCTTCTACAAAATAACCGTAGGCCAAATTAGTAATCAAAGTTAATATGTGTGCTTGCTCCTGGTAATCTATCATAAAGCAAGCAAGATATCCTGTTCGTTATTCTCGTAAAATACTTATAAAACAATAAGGAAAAGTAACGCTACCGTCGAATATAACGGATGAAGTACATAAGTGTGTTGCAGAAATAGAACGTGACCACCACATCATCACAACTCCTTACTAATATTAAGACTTTTGACTTCATTTAATGCCAGTGTCAGAAAATGATTTCGATTGCTCCTCTCAAGACAAATATATCCATCCAATTATTCCGAGGTATAAAATAAAGGTCAAACACAATCAGGGTGATAAGATTTAAAAATTACCTGTTGTTGATGAGCGAGCGTTTGTTTCATTAACACCATTTTAATGCTCTGTTCCATAGCATATTTTTTCGCTTTACTAACTAATTCATGCTGCTCCGAAGTGAGTTTCGGTAAAGCACCGCCTAGCAATCCCAACAATGCTGATCGGGTGCCCGGTCCAAATTTTACATCACCGCTCTGTTTAAGATCATATATTGGCTGGGAAATGTAAGGAATTTTTGATTCAAAGGATTTTCCTACAAACAAAAACATATTTCTTTAGTAATTCTTTGTTTTTTATTATACTTAAACTACGTTTAGCTCTCTGATTTAATCCTAGATATCTTCCAATTTCTAAACTTCGGTTACAAAACTTCTATCGGAATTCGCATTAAAGAAATTCTCGCATTGAACTTGAACTGCCTTCTCTCTTAAGTCCCGAATTGCCGAATTGAAATTTTACTGACTCTCAAAAATCGGTATCCCTTTCAAGATGTACATATATACGAATAGTCTGTTCACTTTTTTTTTTTTGTCAGCTATTAGATTATAATTTAAAAGTAAGAATATAAGTGAAAGGAAAAGTAAATTCCTTGCTAGAACTAACATTGAAGATATATACTACCGAAGATAGATACTACTAGTGTGAAAACAAGTAAAAGCCGAAAGGCCCACCATTAAATACGCTGCACCATTTTGCTTAACACAGTGACTCACACAACTTTTCAGAATGAGGTGTTGTATTGGAAGTGATCGAAAGAACATTCACATCCGAACCATTTCGAATGCCATTCGTCCTAGGGCCAAAACATGTCAATGTACCAAATTTCATCAAAATATTTCAAAAATTATGAACTGCAGGTTGAACACAAAGCAAGAGGACGGACAGACAAGCTTGGAATCGCTTTCCGGATCAATCGGTATAATAAAAGGCGAGTCTATCTCAAGTGCTTCTGTATGTCACATACATTCACACTAACTTAATACATCCGTGTACAACAACTAATGTATTGGATTTGTCTTCTGTTAAGATCTCAGTCCATATCCTTATACAGGAGAAGAACTACAGTGCAGACCGGTAACCGTAAAGCATTTAAAAGATGAAAGTCGACTACGCACTAATTCTATCTAACCTACCTCCAGATTTCTCTTAGTTATGGAAAATATTACAAACATTTTTCTTCTTCATTCATTCTGCCCATCTTTTCTCATGCTATTCATTCGATTTCCTCATACTTGAAATGAACTCTCTCTCTAATAGTCCGTGGTGTGACTTCATTTCCCAGTAATGCGAGAAAGTTCGCCCGGCTGTTACTGTAACTTAACATCAATAGTAATCAACTTTACAGATAATTGCTCGCAGAATATGTTTCAGTTTGATTCTCTTATATCAAATGAATTTTATCGGTTCGTACACGAACAATGAAAATTTAATACAAGTTCGGCTTCAAAATGCAGGAATTCATTAGGGGAAAGTTTGTGATATTATGTTTGTTCGAATGTAACATCCAGAATGTTTCAAGACAGATTCATCTTACATGAAACCGATTGACTCTCAGAATGATTTAAAGTTTGCCTGTCGATTCATTTCAACTTACAGATCGCAATCTTTAAGATATTTTAATAAAATTTCGCGCATTGGCGTACTTTAGCCGAAACACGACATGAAAATGAAATTTGAAAATGAGTTTTGATCGGTCCGATTGGATTTTTACGAGCATTTCCCTTAAAGCGCTTTATTTTGAAAACAGTTGTTGTCTGAACTACGAAATTTAGTTAACGACCCCTTTTTCGTCTACATATGGACTCTATTGAAAATGTATTGGGTCCACGTATACGTCCACTTTCCCATAACTTATTTCGTGATAATGGTGTCACGGAAAAATCCACTTTCCAATCATAGGTTTGGACAATTTTTTTAAACAACTCCTGATTAAATTGCGTTAAGTAAAGTGGTTCGTTGTGGGGTATTTTTCACTCCTGGGCTTGCTGGATTAGAATAATAACAAAGTGAACTAAACTAAAAAGTTGTCTTCTTCTTCTTCTGTGAGCCAGCAAATCAACAACAACGATGACTCGCCGGGTTTGTCATCGCCATTAAAAGAAAAACTTATGTAAATTTGTTTTGTCGACATTTTTCTCCTTACATTGCATAAATATTTGGAGGAACAGGGCAACGAAGTAGGACAAGTCCCGATTTTGTATTCCTGCTTGTACTAGCCTGATAAATCTAGAGCTATTTTAAAGAGTTTTCCAATTTTTTTACCAGCATATCATACATTTTTTATCACTCATCGACCAATAATCCCCCCGGCGTCGTTGACAAAAAAATGTGTAATATTTCTAAAAAGTGTCAAGTGATCCCTGCAAAAATGTTATGCCTTCTCAATAATTTGTTCACGAGTCGCATCACTAAGAGTGACCTTAGTGCCCCTGGCTTTGTAATTTTCAAAACAAACGCAAAATTTGATCTTCGGCCTAAAGGCTGCTAAGGTAGCTCTACGACCGTGAACTCCATAGTTTATCGTTGCCTTCCTGATGTTAAAAAAGATGGTACGGACGTCAACAATGCTCGATCTAGTGAGTGTCCAAAAGATGCGGTTACACCGAAAACCATCAAAAAGAATCAAGGAAATTATTTTCGATAATCGAAAAGTAAAAATGCAAGAGTTACGGGACATCCTGAACATATCAAAACACAATCTATTCATTATTTCGCATAAAAACTTGAGTAAGTTATTTTCCAAATATGGACTACACCAACGCACTACTGATTCAGCACGGAACAGATGTTCGAGGTACTTCCCCGACTAACGTATTCTTCGAATCCGGCCTCCATCGACTGCCTGTTTGCAAATATCAAGAGGATGTTCCAGAGTAAAAGGTTTGCTTTAAATGACGAGGTCATTGGGAGAACTGAATGAAGTGTATATGAAGCGGCACAGTTTTTAAGATTTATAGATCACCAAGACCCCATTGACTTTGCGGATAGTATTCAGGCTATGTTTGCATTCAACGAAAAACATGACTTCAAAAAAACAAAATTAATTTAGTAATTTCTGTCTGTCTTGGTGAAGTTTTCAAGGCTGAGTGTAAGGAAACCTTCTGGGGTCTGTTAATTACGAGCTCCTTTAAGCACCATTCGCAAAGAACATAAGTCCGTATCAAATTTCAAAATCGATCATCCATCTTCTTATTATAGTTTTCACAACCTGTGCCGCAAGGTTATGCGTAGTTTGGACGAACGTATCTAGAACGACTTGAGATACATTCACCTTTTATCATATCGATCGATTCAAAATCACTTTCTGAATTGAGGCAACCTTGTCTATCCCTCCGTTCGTCTTGTTTTCTTGTGTTTAGCCTACAGTCCGCAATTTTTTAGATATTTTGATGAAACACATCGATGTGCTTTGGCCCAAGGACACACTCTGTTGAAAATGGTTCGGAAGGCATCACTTCCTTGACCGCTTCCCACAGGATGCCCCATTTTGAAAAGTAGTTCCATGGATACTTGCAAACTAGTATAAGGTATTTAATGGTGAGCCGCGGCGCACTATAGTACTTTTACTTGTCTTAAAATGATTTAAGGAAATCATAGATTTTCTTATAATTTTTTAGGTTTCATGTTTTGTAAAACATAATTTTAATTCTCGACTCTTTTCACACTTTTCTTTTTTTTTAATATGATCAACCACTCAGGGGATGTCCCTTATTCGTGTAACACGGTGGCTGTCAGAGAAAAATTAGTAAAAAGAAAGAGACAGGAGGTAGTGGTCATAACCTTGTGTGTGTGTGTGCCCAATCGACAAATATTATACTTTCACCTATTGAGTACACACTATAACTACGACCAAAGTAATCTTTACCGCACGGGAGATTTGAGTTTGCGGACATAAAATATACGGTCCTAAGACGAACACAAAGATGTTGTTAAATAAGTCCCATGTGCTACAGATATGAGCAATAAATATTACACACTTCATGGCATAAGTCAAATGTGAATTTTTGGGCATCTTGTTAGTAAATATTCCCAATGAACTGAACTGATATAACTGATATAATTACTACATATCCGGTAGTGGGCATAAAACAAAACAAAGCATAAATTAAACGAAAATATTTCTAAAATTTTTCCACATGATCATTAGCGTGAAGACTCGCACAATTAGTAAATATGTAAAACAAAGAGAAATATAATTGAAAATCGGGTTATGCCGATTCCTTTTATACCCAAACACGAGCTTTCGTACTTCATATAGATTGCATTATAGCAGAAAAATGGATTTTCATACGAGAAAGTTTGCCACGTATTGATGCATCGTGCCGCACTATGTACATTAAGAATATTTGATCGTAAAATATAAAATAGCATGAAGATCGGCCGTCTTTTTATCAATAGATTTCAAGTGTTGTTAGCATCGCCCATATCATACGGCATGTATTCCAAACCACGCTTTATAGGACTACATTATTATGTAGGTTAGCATGCAAGCTAAAACCCGTATTTATATATCGTGCCTTATTTACGTACCATCGTGATGGGAACTTAGTTGATCTTCGCATTAATTACGGAAATTTTATTAAAGATAACATAAGAAGGGCTTTGGTAATTGCCATTATTGACTTGGCGAGAGATAAGTTTGGAGATAGGGATCATTTGAGATAGAGCACACATAGACATGTCTCTGAACAAGACTATACGTAGCAAACACTTCTCGCCATTTGAAAAATTTATGAAATTCATTGCACTTCTCTTCCGGATTTTTCTCATTCTTACATTCAACATGGGTCTTGAAATAACGCTCAAAACTTTGGGCGACTACGCCCGACCATAAGTTAACCAATTACTTTAATGCATTAATTAATTTTAACAATCAACTTATACAAATCCAAGATTGCCAATATAATGAATGAACTCAAAATCGTACAAAAATACACATGAAATTTAACATTTAATCTAAACTACATATATATGTATATAAGAGAATAGCAAAATATAGATAAATGAAACATCACAAAACAAATAATGAACGATATAAGAGCTGAAGGAAAGAAGTCATCAAGCAAAGAAACACATGAAAGTTATAGCCTACAAATTATAAACATGAATACTAACGAGTTAGATATCGCGCGTATCATCTAAAAATGTGATTGAGGGTCTCATGGCAAATGCCACTTGTCCGTCTACGTGATAATAAAGGGCAAATGAAAGTCTTATTCTTTGCTTTGCAACCAATCTAATCTTTGAAAAATAGGAAATATTCTCGTTGTCATTGCACCGGTGCACTTAAATGCTTTCTGCTGAGATAAAATATTTTCCCAGCGATAGGTTTGAAAAGACGAAAACTATACTCATTTTTAATCACAATACAGTATAGAGTAAGAAAATTCACGTGTTTCAGAATTTTCATCATCCTTAAGGACCTCACCGAAGTTTACCTAAACATAGACTTTGGATTTTAGTCAACCGGAAAGTTGCATCCGTCCCGGTTACAACAAATTTCAACAAGTATGCGCAGATTTATTTTTCGCATATTTGGGTCTCTCTTTTTACCACTCAATGAATACATGCTGACTTAGCAAATGAACTAACACGAAGTGTTAAGTGAGACTCAGTGTATCGATGGCTGCTCCTTCACGCAAACAGCAAGAAAGAAATGCTACAGAAGGATGTTTAAATTTGTTGATAGTGTTCGACGGAGATACAGTCTCCAATCGACCTTCCAGAGGATAATTCGAAAAATTTCAAACACGCTCTGGGCGATCAACTTTGATCGTCGAACATCCTATTAGAGCAAGAACTTTTTTTGATTAATCTTGAATCAACTCAGCAAACCCTTTCCGAGCATTTTCGGAAACATGGATTTTGTTTTATTCAAAAAATGGACGGAACCCTCCGGTATACCTATTGTAGAGTCCTCTAAATAGAAAGTTTTGTAATGAACTTGAAGTAATTTTGGCCTTTTATTTATAGAGAAATGGATGGATTCGGAGACGAAGAGAGTACACAAAACACGTTTGCAATACGATGCACAGTTTGAAATTAATAAAATTTATAGGTTGCCTTACATGAAGGAACATGTTTCAGAAGCGTTATAAATTACTCCCGTTATGTTACGTTAAGTTACGTTTACGCATTTTTAGTGACATATGTTATACACGATCCGATGTTTAAATGTTTTTGATATTTTTACACCCGCCACTCCCCATCTACGGTGATTTTCCGCAATTCAAGTTTTTCCCATCTCCATTTAAGGAGTTTCAGTTCGTAAGCACGACTTCGTTCATACACGACTTTTAACTTAATGAATGACAAAAAAGGTTTACATCCCTTTTGCCAAATTTCGAATTTGCCTAAGTTGGCTATCTTGAGTAGCTCAGGCCTATATAGAAATACTTTCCGTCTCTAGACTTGTGTTATTAACATTCCACAACCAAAACTAGACAACCGTGTAAAAGCATAGTTTATTAGCTCATCACTCGCTACTTGTGTAGACTTTATAAAAGTGCTTTTACATATTACCGAGTGACATAAACTCAGAAACGCTATTAGTGTATTTTCATATTTCAGTAATGGTGCCTCACTAAGGCACTTGAACGTTTATGCATTGGTATTAAGTACAAGATTTGATTAAGATATCGAAAATTACACAAGTGGCTCCAATAAGTAAGCGCAAGGACTCGAAGTAATAGATCGCTCAAGGGATATATTAAGAAAGCCGTCAACATTTACGGCCAAAACTGGGACATTCATCAAAAGATAAATATTTAAAAATCACACAATTATTTCCATGATTCTTAGATTAATGGGATAGGTGCTTACTTATAGATCTCGTTTATGGAATTGAACTACTGAGAGCACGTGTGCCCAGTCGTCGTGCTTTCCCAACATCTACGATAATGTTAGCGAACGGATATTAACAACTAAGACTAATCAAGAATTTGTTCATATATCGTTTAGTTTAAAAAGTCTTTGACACGTATTTCTGTGCAAGTAATGTAAGTAAGTAAAGAATGACACAAATTGTCCAAATACTGGATTAGATGGTGAGTGTAAAAATATCTAGATTAACTTACACAACGACAAGAAATTCAAATAAATGTGTCAATGTTAACCACAATGCCTTTTGAGATAAAATTGCTTGCAGTTCTTTTGAATTTTGTCCGAAGACTTGGAATAATTCAAAATTTAATTAGAAGTAGGAAGATACTCCCAGATAAATTGTAGTTTTATAACAATTTTTTGCAGGAATATTCGCGTTTTTGAGGTATTTTACATTTTCGCCGTCCGAAAATATGATTTACATTTCATTAAAAATTTTGAAGTAACGGAAAAAATCATTGTCCTGATGTCGAAAGTCTGATTGATTGGTTGATAAAGTTGTCCGTATTACCGACAAATTGATGACCACTGTTCTCTCGCTAAATGGCTCTTAATCGAAATTGTGTTGCACTACAAAAAAAAAAAAAAAAAAAAAAAGGTTTTCAACGATATTTAGGAATCATTTGAAATTTGGGTCACGTACATAATTTGTGCTTTGGCTTAATGTAAGTCACATTTATGTCCGCCAGAAACATATGAATTCAAACGTAAAAAATATATATAAAGTATATAATATAAAAATTATATATAAAGCGTGAAAACGTGTACGTCCATATAGGTCAAGTCATTGTTCGAAAGTCAAGTCTAACTTCTTGAAAATTTTATTCATGCGCCCATCTCTTTGTATAATCGGGGCACATTCGAGAGCCGAAGTACAACGTTATAAGCGTAGACAAGAAACCCGATTAATCTCAATTTCAAAACGAAATGTATAACCAGTTTTAAGCATATAGAACACACAGACAACAAACAATACGTTCCACTAGGCATTTATAATGATTTCTTAATATACAAAAAAACTTTTCCATGCATATCATAATTTCGGACAAAAAACTATTATTATTATTATTATTATTTTTCTAAATGTAAATCATATTTTCGGACGGAAGGAATATATGTTAATTATTTTATATTTTACCCATTTCCCAAATGTACGCCCATATATAATAGCTGTGTATATACATAGATATATATATATATATATATATATGCGCGTTTTCGTGTTTTGTCTGACAACAATTTTTCTCTAATATGTGAGTAGATAGGAAGAATTGAACTAAAACAATTTTATGTAGAAAAGCCTTCATTCAAACTTCCATTGCAATTATCGACCAATAGAAATAGAAAAAAAGAGAAAAAGAAAAAAGCGATCCGCTGAAACGATATCAAAAGAGAAAGAGTAACGATAGTAAATAAACATGAACTATGTTAAGAGTACATAAATTAATTTTTATATAGACATAAAAATGTTTTCTAAGAAGTGATAAACTTAATTCATTACCTAGATTCGATCTGTGTGTGTTAAATAGCAGCTTTTTTTTCCATTTAGATTCGGGTAAAAAACCCTGCCGGAAAGGGGTCTTTTTCTTTTCTTTTCTTTTCATTTTTTTTGTTTTTTTTTTTTTTTTTTGCAATTTTATAATGTGCTATAATGTTTGTAATTGAAACAAAATAAAATGAAATAAAAAAAAAAAAAACAAACAGAATAAAAATCCTAAAAAAGCAAAAGAGGACAAGAAATTATTAAACATAAATAAAAAAACATAAAAGTATTATTTAACACACACATCAATCAACGTTTTCTCTGTTCTTTTCACTTTTATAGAAGTGGACTAGCATTGATTATACTTCAAGGCCCATTTGATGTGGAATGTTTTACTTAACACATTCTTGAGCAATCATTCAGGACCTCCGTTTGGCTATTGCAATGTTAGCAAATGGTTGGGTATACTTCGGTTATTCGGTGTAGTCGTTTTATTCTTCTATTTTTTCGTTAAAGAAAAAACAAAATACAAAAGAATACAAAAATACAAAAAGAAATAAGAAAAAGAAAATAAAGAAGAGAGAAAAATCAATTTTTAGCCTCAATCAGTTATAATTAGTTATGTTCAAGTACAACACACCACCAGATTCATGAAAATCCTATCCCTACTATCCCTTGATATTTGCACATCATGCCATTGTATATATCTACTCAGCAAAAAAAAAAAATAAATAAAATATTTATATATAACCCAGCAATACGTACTAAGACAATAATTTTAAAGACATCGGATAACATTCTTCTGCAAACGCGACAATTCATCCAAAGCGATACTAGTGAAGTTTAGCACTAAGCTTTTTGTACATCCAAGCAGTACTCATTAAATAAACTATCGCACTAACCATCATATTCACATTGAAACAACTGGCGATGTATCATCCTATAGTTCTTCGAAATTTTCACTGGAAAGTCGCTTCTAAAATAATGTTTCCTTTACAACGTACACTAAACGTTCGGTCAGTTCGAATAGAATAGTTCAAGGTCACGAGGAAGTGCCAATTGTACTTCACAAGACGAATGCAGGTCTTACTCTTTGGTTTGTAGTCAGCATAGTCTATGAAACATCACAAAACCGTTGCCTTGTTCTTGACTTTTGCTTTCCAACATTGAATGGGCCCTAGTATCTGTAGGTTGCTATATATAGATTGTAATTGCATTCTTATATCTTCAACCACCGAAGAATGGGTTATCTCCATTAGTCCGTCCGTCTGACTATTTAGGACATCTAGAAAAAACATTAGAGATCAGTGTAAATCTGTTGATTCGTCTGTCCATCCATAAATCTATTTCTTCGTGGTTGTGGGTTAGACTTGGAACGATTACGATGCTAAAGCTTGGACTCTATGTTCCTTGTTAATGGCTGTGAACAAGTTTAAGTCAATGCGTCACTAGCCCATGGAAACGATCGCAGTTGTCAAAAAAATATGACTTCTATAAACTCTTACAGATATTAATGTAAAAACAAGTAGAAAAATTGTATTCGGCTGCAGCCGAATCTTGTATACCCATGAACGTTACTTAAAAAAAAAAAAAAGGCACAGAAAAAGAAAAAAACTTTTCATACTCTATAAAAAAAACTTTTCATACTCTATATAATAGGTGGGCGGAGCTGATTTTTTTCTATTTTTGTAGAATAAAAATGAAAATTTGTGTGATCCATCTGAAGCATCTATCTCGATTTTTGCGACCTTGACTTTATAGCAATCAATAGGCGGACAGGATAGACAGACTGACACGACAGACGATTCCGTTCAACTCACGCCTTCAACTAAAATACTTTGCTTTAAACTTTTATGTGATGATATAAAAGTGAAAATACCGAGAACTCAAAGTGGATGTATCGTGATCGATATGAAAAATAAAGTCAAATATAACCCATATACTTATCAAAGTTTTGTTCTTAAAATGTATTTCAGCACCTTTATAAAAGGATGAGTAAATCTAATACGTGCACATTCATCGATGATGGGCATAAATAAAGGAAAGCAAAAGTATAACGAAAATTCACTTTATTTAGTTTGCAAATAAGGAGCAGATATGATTGACTTTGAATAACCACCACGTTCATGCAGAAAAATTTCTTTGTGGTAAACACTATTTTTAGTTGACAACCTAGTCTGTCTGTTTGTCCGTCTTGTTTTTTAATATCTATAGCCTATAGGTCACAATTTTGTAAATATTTTAATGAAATATGGTACACCAACGTGTTTTGGCCCAAAGTTCGGATCGGATCATTACTTCGACCCCTTTCAATATAAAGCCTTATTTTGAAGAGCTATTACATGAATAAATGTATTCAACGAACTGGTGTATGGTATTTAATGGTGGGCCGCGTCCCTCCAGAGCTTTTCTACTTGTTTCGTCTTTAAGTATTATTTCGAATGCATTTTTAAGATAAGTGTTTCTTGGCACAAGAATAAAGACATTCATGCTGTTAGAATTGGTACAAAAAAAGAACACGCTAAAATTAGAAAGGTAAAAGTGTGTGTTCTGAAAATTGACTTGCATATATATCAAGTTTGAAACATTTACTCTAAGAATCAAGGCAATATGCTTAAACATTATATAACGAGTAAACTAATTTTATATGTTCAATACCTTCAAGTTTTTGCTTGGGAAAAAGTGCTGAAAGAATTGCTTCGCATTTCTTATCATAAAGTTACAACTTTCTTAGAACGTCAACTTTAGTGCCTTTAACTTAAGTTAGATCATAGATAAATCTTTTGAAAAGATTTCATTTTCCTTTACGCTCAATACCAAACAAAAGAATATGGCACGAAACATTTATCTGGCTGTTATGGAAAAAATACGACGTCCAGGATAAAATTTAAGGCCAGATTGCCGGAGTGTGCCAATTTATAAATTCATTTACGATTTTATTGCTCTATATTCGTTTAAAGATATGTATTGATTTTTAATGAATTTAGGAAATGTATACAAATACTGATTGATGCCCTTCCCCCACCATCCTTCATTAAAAAAATCCGTATGTGTTGTACCTATTTTGAATGTGAGCCAATTTGACTCATTAAATAAAAAAGTATAGGAAAAGTTTATTGAAAATGGCCGGACTAGTTATAAACCTGATGAGGAATAGCTCTTAATTAAAGCTAGGCACCCGTTTTTCACTCAATACATGCTGAATAAACTCAATAAATTTGGAATCAAATTCGGCACCAAAACGTTTGAATTGGGAAACTCACGAATCGCGCAAACGAAATAGAAGGAGGGACATGTCTTTGCTAGATGTAATAAAAATATTTGACGGAAATGTATTTCAAAAATGAAATATATATGTAAAAGGTGTTGGGAAATATATTTTTTGACTCATTTCAGGCAAAATAGGTCCATGCCCAACATCCTACAATTTTAATTTTATTTATAGGGTTTTTTTTTAAATGTTATAATAAAGATTTCAGTTTTGTACTTCATTCCACCGCAAATTTTTCTTATGAAAACTTAAATGAGAACGATTTAATTAAAAATGCTTAATAAACATATTGAGACATCATGATTATAGTTAAAGAGAGTTGAAAAAAAAATAATAAAGCAATTCCTCTGAATAAGAACTATTGAGAAAGACTTCAGGGGCGACAACATAATTGGATTGAAAAGGATATTATAATGAGTTAAACGAAAATAAAGCTTATAATTAATTAAACTACAGTTGAGAGCAATATCGCATCGTGGTGCTACTTGAATGGTGGCCCTGATGATTTTCATATATTGGATACGCTGCAGTACTTTTACAGCTAACATCAAAGGGTTGAATTGACATGACGCAGCAACAGCGTACGGCAATATTCGTCAGAAACGCTGTAAGCGGTGGATGATTCGGAGATGAGTACGTCCGTACTGACGTGCCGCGCTCACCATCATCACGGAAGAGGAGATAAAAAATTAAAACTCTACAAATGAGCTACTGATTGACGGCCACAAATCAAACGTGAAAATAGCCGTAGTTCGGCCGACTACTTTACTTAAACTCCATTCCAGATATTTACTTAAGCATCGAGGTCATCTTAAAGTTTCCAGTGATATAAATGCCACCAAGTTAAGCAATACGATGTTTTAAGATCCTTACATATTTGCTTGGGATAGTGGGTATGATTCACTTTGCATTGCGAACAAAACGTTAATAATTATGAGAATGTCACATCGTTCGAAAAACTCGATATTTCTGTCCCCTGGTAAGCTGCCTCCATTCAGCTCTATGTTCAACTTTCCAACATATTTTAGTTTCGTTTATGAGAAATCAAAAAATGAGGTGATTTTCGACAAAGGGTTCACAGACAAAAAAAAGCTTGAACAAGAGGACTACTTGCACACTACTTCTCGACTTTCTAATATATCTTAAAAAAGATTTTTTTGTGATTGCAACGTATACTTGAACACCGAAATTTCAATTTGGATAGACTCTCCCCACTAATCGTAAAAAATATAGCTTTTAAGGCAATCACAACAAAATTGGAATACTTTAAAACGTACGTAGGGGTTTTGAAATCATAATATATGTAATAAATAATCGTCCATAAAAAAGAAAAACCTACGAGGTCACTTTCGCTCTTCATTGAGGGTAATTGACTTTTTGAAACGCAATACTCTCTTTGTCTTTAGTTTTGAGAGAAGACTATTGAGAACATTTTCTGGCATTTCTTAATGTGTAAACTGGCTACAAATGATGGTCTGGGTTTGTGTTGTGTGCTTTGGTAAATTTATGGAAACTCAGGGGCAAATTTCTTTTTCCAATACTGCAAAGGTAAACAACGAGCCCATATGCGTCCCAAATGCGTTTACGAATTCAAAAGGTCTCATTTCACTCCTTTCTCCTCAATAACAAATCGGTCCGTGACTACTACAAGATCTTAATAACGGATGGTAGCAAAAGAGAACAGAGCGAACTTTGCTTTACAGCGGTCACAAGAAGTTTCGGAAAGCCTTTCAGTTTCAGTTCCCCAATTGCCGGTTGTCAAAAAATATACGAATTTCACTTTATGTTACAGTCAAACATCCATAAAATGCTTTACAATGGACTTTACCTGACTTCATTAAGCATAAAAAAATTCTCCCTGAATTAAACATAATTTCCCGCTTAGTTCAAAGTGAGAAGGATTAACAAATTAATCACATATCCATAATTGATTTTAATGACAAAATTTATCTACGCACATAATAAGCTTATCATTAGAATTCAGAACAATCTCTAGCAGAAGGCTTTTAAATGATGAGTAAGTAGTAACAACAACAATTTTGGAAAATCTATAAGCAACGAAGTATCTAAAAATCTCTGACGTCAAATTTACTTACGATCTATATTTCCCCTAAAAATATATTTATTTTCGTGCAGTTTAGATATTAAAAATGCCAAAGAGCATCAAAACATTTTAAAGCAACACAAATAACCATACATACGTATTTATACTACAAAGTAATGCAATGCGAATGTAGTAAACCTCATTACAGGGAAAAGCAGTTATAGACACAAAATTATGTATATATGTACACATGAACACAGGCATGTGTTTGCGTATGCATTTAAATACACTTTACATATATGTATATATATATATACGTATATAAAAAAATTGTAAAAAAACTTGTTACATACTTATATATTTACCTCCGCTTTCCGATCGCATTTTCTTCGGCGGAGAAACGGAATCATGGGAACCGGCGTCTTCTGATTTTGGTGATCGATTTCTCTCGTTTGATCCCTAAAATAAATTTGGAGGGCATATTAATAATGAAAGCTGCTGGCTGCGTCGTAACAAAAATGCGAACAATGCTTGAAAAAATTACAACTGTATCCTATATTTTAAATATTGAGCTCAAAAAACGTTAAAATAATTTTCGTCCATATAAGCATTTATTTACCATATTATATTTATTTTATATGAGCAAAAAAACCCAAAAAAGTTTTTATTTTGAATTAAGTCAGAAATTTCACAAATTTTATTTTACTGCAACAAACTCTTCTACAACCACTGTTGCAAAGTCAATCATTTTCCTTTTTTTGCAGTTCACTAGGGATTTGATTACCCTTGCAAGACATAACAAATTTTAAATGGGGATATAAAAATACCCAGTTGAGAAGAGAACATTATCGGAAAAAATTAGGCGATGGAAGTATATTCAAGTATATATTTGAAATTAAACATCGTAGCTAAATTATTGAATTGCGGAGTGTTTTACAATTCTCGCAGGGTTAATTTCATTAAATATATGTAGAAAATTTCATAAGAAGTACACTTTTCCACCTACGGATGGGATTTCAAGTCAATCACGTTTATTCTTGCACTGATGTGATGAATGGTCTTTTTAAATAGTAGTCTAGGTTTAAGATTATTTTTTGTTAAGGATTGTCAACTATAGTTATTTAGCTGTGACCACACTTTCAAACATTCATCATCAACATAGGATAGCTATGGCAAATTCTGCGTCACAAATAATGTTTTTAAAGAAATTGTTTTTTTTTTTATACTGAACTGTAAACTTAGGTCAAACTTCGATGTCTCTACTTGCTATTTTACGTAAACTAAGAAGAGTCCAGGACCTTGCATCACTTTGTCAATAGGAATCAACCAAATAAGTCCTTTTCAAATGGCACAATTTTCTGATTGTACATAAAAATATCTCAGAAATTTATGTGGATCGGGTACAACTAGAGTTTTGGATAATTTCGAAATAGAAACTTCAAATTTGGAAAGTCAAACCCCGCTGTGTACAGCTTTCCCACGTTGATGATGATACTGTGAGTATCGGACTTTGGGAGTCCGAGGTAAATGAGGATTCATAACCAGCCGATCTCTGGGTGCATCTAAACCTCTTGCAGCTTCGTCCGTGCGTGTAAAGTGCGTGTATTTACGTATACACATATATACCCAATTTCCTTAATTGTTTAACAAGCCAGTCTACCTAAAACTCTGGTGTACAAAAATCTGAATGTATTTTATACACATGAAAATATTATTATGAAATAAATAGGAACTGAGCGCTCGTCAAAATACTCATAAATGTTTAGGATCTAAATAAACGTTCACAGATTTATGATATGCTTACAAATATAAAATGTGTCTACAAGATGATTTGCCTTAAATGCGAAAACGTTTTTCTTTATTCTTAACTAAATTAATCCCAGCGGAAAGACTTTCAATTCGAAGTCCTTCTTACTATTATGAGTACACTTGTAAACTAATAACTTTTATTAATAAAGTATGAATCGCATTTTTACAATTATTAATTTAGATTAATCCGCGCTTCTTCTTATAATCTTCCAAATTTAGAGACCTTTTTGTTGTGGGCTCCGATAATTTAGGTACTGGTTTTGGCAAAGTGTTGACAGTATTCACTGCAAAAAAAAAACAATGAAAAAAATGTTAGATGTCATCGTTAATTAATTTAATAGAAATTTATACTAATTATTGCACATTTAATTTCTTAGACTAAAAGGTAATTGCAATTTAATTACTAGGACTATTAAGCTTGATTTTTTAAGTGAAAAATTTAAATGAAGACTTCAATCATATTTCGGCGTTTGATATTCGGACGATATTCGGAAAGTCCATTCGCCACTTCGATTAGACTTACTGTGGAAAAATGAAAAGGGACGTGTATAGTCGGCAAGTTTAAGTTTTACTATCGAACCGCGTTCACAACAGCGCCCTAGGAGAATTTACCTTTTTAATCACTCATTTCCAAGTTTCCAATTGTGGTCTCCAGACAAGCACTTGCAAAGTATTGTACTTTCTGCTCATTTACAGAGTAAAGGGGACATACGAGACGAGTTTTGCTACCAGTAGCGCGAGAGATTGTGCTTCCCACCTATCTCTGAAGGTCCATATTACTAACGCTATTCAGCTTTCGCCTGAAGGTTTTCCTGTTCTTTTCGCATTTTCATTCATCGGTGCAGGGCAATTAAAATTAGGGATACAAATTATTCCCAGCACCTAAGCAAAATCAAATATCTTTTTGCTAATTAATCATCCAGTGGTAAAACTACAGTTTGTCAGTTAGGAATACTGAAGCTTAAGGAATCATATAATCGGTCGAAGAGCTTATAACAAAGCATACAAGTTTCAACTCGCATTATATCGCGTTCCAATTTGGTTTTCGTACTTGTAGATGAGTGCAGCGAAGTGATGAATTAGGCTGTAAAATAGTTGACCTATATTCTAATATAGAGGAAGCTATGGAAAGGGTTTATTCGCGAAAAGGGATTTTACACCAAGTAACATTTGCGTATCAGTTCAAACCTTTTGTAAGTCCGCCAGCATCTAAGCTTCTACTGAAAAATTACGGTTAATTAAGACAGCGCGATATAATGTCGCGAAGACACGCCAAAATTTCATTTTGTTGGTCACATGATAGGGAAAAAAGAGCTGGGCTATCTAGTGCAAGCGTACAGAAACTTGCGCTTGCTGCTTAACGATATATCTACAAAGTCTCAGCTTTCCATTTCAATTGTTGCGACAGTGGGACGAAAAACAAATAGGTCCGACTAAATCGAGTCGTAGTTTTACCCTAGTTGACGATGTTTACAGTAGTAGTTTCATAATGTGGCCTTCCTTCTTTCATGCGTTGTATGTTTACGTTTTGACGATCCTTTAAAATTGCCAAGTTTCTATTCCTAGGACTTTTAGGCAGATTTCTTAGAGCTCTTTTGTGGCGAGAGCGGCACGTTGCTGCAATTGTTTGGCTTATGAATTTCACCATTTCTCCCACTCTAATAAAGCTTTTCATCGTAAATTTCCTATGAATGATTTGTGTGAAGAGGAATGAAAAATTGTGTTAGTATACTGATGGGAACTGCATTTCGGTTGAAGAATGCCGCGTATTTGGTATCTTTTCATATTGTCTGGCTGGGGGACGCTTCCAGCGGTTTGATTCGTCGTTCGACTATAGATGTATACATATATATATATGAGCTATTGTAACTTTAAAACTTAGATGTAAAACTCACGAATGCTTTTCACTACGTGGTCCACTTGTGTATTAGCCTCAACGAATTCTTATTACGATGTTGAGTTAATGTTTTATTTATATTTGCACTCTTATGATACGTATTTATGGAAGGTAAATGTATTAACTATGATTATATGAATATATCCCGATCGATTCTACTGCCACCAAATAGGTCAAGCACATACATAAAATTCCGCATAATGATACTATTGTGAACATGCATTTACTTCCATAACCGAAGCTTCGAAAGATCAATCAACTGCTAACGAACCCATTCTCCGCTTTTTATTTAAATTCTTAAGATATTCCGGATTATCCAGAGCCAATTTCAAAATTACTATTCCATTAGTTCAGGTATTTAAAAAAAAAAATAATTGAAATGGTCAATAAACTAAGCAATTCTTCATACCTGGTACACTGACATCCAAATCAATATCGAAATCGTGTAATGTGTAAAGATTGTAATTCTTTTTGTCGTTGCCTTTGGAAGTTTCTATTAGTTCAGATTGCTTTTTCGGTGGCTCAGTAAATATGATCGGTTCTTTGATTGGTAGTTCATCTTCCTTTTTCTCCGACTGTTTGAAACCCATACGAGGTTGTGTGATGCGTCGAGTGAATGGATCAGATATTCGAAGACCTTTGTTAGCGCGAGCTTCTTCCATTATTGCTTTTTCGGCATCTTCCACATTACGCTTACGGTTTCGATCATTAATGTACGATATTAAACTTATACTACTTGATCTTCGCTTATCTAATTCTGAGGCACGACTTTCTAATTCTTCTATTTTTTGACTTAATTCACGAGCGATTTCATAATCTCCCCGCAGCATAGCAGCGTCCCGTTCTTTCATCAGGCAGGTTTTCTTCATGGCATAATTGGTTGGTCGATTTCTAAATCTGTTCTTTTCCTCAATTATTTTATCAACATCTTCATCTTTATATTCGTAATTCATTGCATCTTTAATGTCCTTCAATTTTCGTTCAACAACAGCCATACTCGGCATTGGAACATTTTGTTGAGCACATATATCTTTCCATTTGATGAATTCGCTTTCAGTAAATTCTTGGTTCGAAATAAATTCAAGCCTGAATACCCGTTCCTGTGTTCCATGTTTAAGGCGTAGTCCTTTATTCGTACGTGACTTACCTAAATTGTATATCTTAGCTGTTTCAACTACGCCAACTACTTCAGCCACTCTGTACACGGGTTTTTGTCCATTATTTCCGATGCTGATGCGAACAAAACAGTTCATTACTGTGCGTTCAAAGATCGGCAAATTTATGAAACGTTCCATCTTGAACCGTGACAAGCGAATTTTGTTTAATTCATCGCGTGTACTTAAACTAATATGCTTCTCTTCTCTTTCTTCGTCTTCCGATTCACTAGAATATTTACTACTATTCGAACGGGATACCTTGTCAGGCTTATCGTCTTCCCAATCGCTGCTACCTGAATCGTCCGAATATATTTCCGAGGCTTTTAATTTCACTGAAGATTTCCCACCGCTAACGCTTTCTAATTCTTCCTTTTCTTCTTTACGTTCTTTCTGTGCGAGTCGTTTAGCTTCTTCTTCCTCTGAAAAGAAACACATTTTTGTCAAAATCCAAAAAAAACAAATTTGGAATAAAACAAAAAAACTAAGGAGATGAAAGCAAATAAATATTAGAAGGTTACCTCGTTTAGCCTTTCCTTCCCGTTTGGCTTTTAAAAGTGCCATAGCATTACTTCTTTTATCGTCTGTCCGATTCATTTCGACATTTTTCTTTCGTTCTTTAGAACGTTCCTTATGGTCATAATAGTCCAGAGCCGCATTGCGAGCATCATCAATGCTGTCCGGCTTTTCAATTTCTTCGTTTTCTACGCTTGGGATGTGATCTTGCACCTCATCAGTTATTAAAGGGCTTGGACTCTTCTGTGTGATTACTTCATTTGTCTGTATAGTCGCTATTGGTTCTTTTATGTGACTAACTTTTGCTTCCTTAATAGCCTCTTTTTTTGACGGTTTTTTGCTTTTCTTTGCCTTCTTTTTAGGTTTCTTCGCCTTCTCCGTACGGCGTGCCATCTTCAGTTTCCTTTCAATTTCCCAACGTGTACGCATTATATCACGTTGTTCAATTCGTTTAAAGATTTCAGTTTCCCGTTCTTTTTCGGATAAACCTGATAGTCGTTTGCGATCTTCTTCATCGCCCATTAAGTTTTCATCGTAGCCATCGTCGAACTCAGAGTCTGAACTAGATTCTGATGAGGAGCTCGATTGACTCGAACTTCTATTATTTGCCTCACTGTCGGACATGTTTGGACTTTTAGTTTTACCAACATCGTCCTCAGAGTCTGATACTTCACCTTCCTCCTGCTCCGTATCAGGTTTGACGAGTTCATTATTCGGAGGTTCAGTTTCTGTTTTACCAGTATTTGATTTACTATCCCAGTCAGATTCTGTGTCTGACGAACCAGATAGGGCAGAAACTTTATTAGTATTACTCTTTTTTCGCTTCTTTGCTAAAGACAAAAGATCCTATACACGGGAAAAAAAAATTAATTGGCATATAGACAAAAGGAAAATTGACAGTAAAAACAGTGACATAAATGATGTCGCATTAAGTTCAGTTAATAGTATATACCGATTCAATATTAGACTCAGATTCGCTGCCGCTAGAATTTAAATCCACCATAGCCTGTTTTCTCCTTTTAGCCATTCTTATTTAATTGGATGATATAACTTTCGACGCAAAACTAAACGCAATGAAGCTTCTACAAATTATAAAAATTCGTTTGACTGTAATCGATGAAAATAAACGACATCCATTCAACTGCTGTTTACTAGTCGCAATTAAATGATAACATGAAATGTCACTTATTGTAGAGTTTCCACAATCCATACTAAAATTTGCAAATATGTTAAGCTTCCATAATTCAGCGATTGCGCCAAAATAACAAATCACAATAATCCACATTTCGTAATCTTATATAAAAACCAAAAACTCTTGCTTGTTGCAGTCATTTAATTCATATTAAATATAAAAATTATGAAACTGTCCCATTTTAGTCCGGATTGCTGTTCTTTTCTATTCTTTGTTTTATTTACTTCAAAAATTTACAAAAATTACATATGTTACATATTTTTTATGTTTTTTTTATTGTTTTCTTATGTGTTAGTAAAAATTTTTGGCAGAAACTAATTGCGTGGTGTCTCTCTTTTTTCACTTTGTGGCGATGGATGGAATGACATATAGCGTTAAGGTCTCCAAACATATTGTTAAAGAAATTATACAATGCCTTTTTCCCTAAACCTGCTCATTTGATCCCTATTTACCTTTTCGTTGCGATTTTCTACTTCCTCAACAATTTTTGTTATATTGTTCGATGCGAGCTACAATAAATCAATTCCCAAAATTGAATGTTTTCCAATCAAAAATTTTAAGAAAAAAAAATGTGGTCTTATTGTCTTCCTGAAAACGCTAAACACTTTGTAGAATCTATTCTGATCATAATTCATGCAAATAAACACTATGTACAATCTATTCTGGTCATAAGTAAGTTGGAAAAGGTGGGCAATACCATTGTAAAGTCTTAAATTAGAGAGTATATATAAAAATCGTAATAAAAAATCTTGAGCAAGTGAATTGGCGGAAATGCCTGGTTATAAAAAAATATATATATTTATTTTCTACAAAAGTCACGAGGATTTAAAAAGATTTAATATAATATCTTTCTATCAATTCAATCTAAATGTAATAGAAACAGGTTGCCTACAATGAACACTTCTAAATCTAAACGTGATTAGCATGATTCGCGTCTGGCAAGTCTCCACAGATGTCATATTGATGAGTTTGTTATATAAATAAGAGCAGAGTTGAGATTTTCTAAGACCAACGGCGTTGTTAATTAGTTATACGACACCAAACTTTCGTATTCTCGAAAATTCATTTGGAATTACTGCACACTACTACACTTCTATTCTATTGGAATAAGTAACGTGCGCTCTAACTTGTCATTACATACTTTACTTCATAAAGTTTCCATTATATATTTTGGATTCTCATAAATTAATAAAAAGTAGTCCTTGAGGCTTAGTAAACTAATAAAGCATGGCTAAATGGGGAGAAGGTGATCCAAGATGGATTGTTGAGGAACGGCCAGATGCTACAAATGTTAATAATTGGCATTGGACGGAAAAAAATGCGACTCCTTGGTCTAAAGAAAGATTTCAGCAACTTTATAAAGATTTTAAAATAGGTAAATGACTACAATTACTTGAATTGGTTGCCATTGTTAAATCTAAAAGACATTATATATGTGCATTTATTTATAAATAGCAAAAAATGAACTTGAATGCACTATTGAAAGTGTCGAAAAATGTAGCGGGGAAGCCACAGTGAACAATCGGAAAGGAAAACTCATATTTTTTTATGAATGGGAGCTGGTGCTAAAATGGCAAGGGTGTATTCTAAATGGAAGCAATACATCTCATGAAGGAAAGATTACGATACCGAATTTGTCGGAGGAAAA
Source organism: Glossina pallidipes (assembly GCA_000688715.1). Classification (NCBI taxonomy): domain Eukaryota; kingdom Metazoa; phylum Arthropoda; class Insecta; order Diptera; family Glossinidae; genus Glossina; species Glossina pallidipes. The sequence continues at coordinate 636,178 of KK499790.1, read as the reverse complement.
TGATCTTGATGAAGTTGAAATCACAGTTACCATCGATAAGTCCAATGAGGAATCAGAAATATTGAAACAATTTATGTATAATGTTGGAAGGGATCAAATACGCCAACAGCTGGGTGTTTATATAAAAGAACTAAAGGAAGAATATTCAAAAAATCTTATACTTCCTAAGAAGGGTGAAACTTCTGTACCGAAGGACGAGACGAGAGAAAGTAAAGTAAATTTTGGTTATCACACTGCAAGTGCGGACAACACGAAGGTCACATCAAACGGAAATGGTCCCGTGGGATGCAAGTTAGACGTTCGCACGATGAAAATGGTAGTAGAGTTTCAATGTAACGCTAACGACTTATACAGTGCGCTAACGAAAGCAGAAATGATAATTGCCTTTACAAAAGCACCGGCTAAAGTTGAAGCATTTAAGGGGGGAGAGTATGTAAAGTTCGTAATGGAAATAAAAGTGTTAATAATATTGGCGTCATCTGTTTCAGATTTCAATTATATGGTGACAATGTGCATGGAAAATTTGAGGAATTAGTTCCGGAAAAAAAACTTTTACTTAGCTGGCGTCTAAAATCCTGGCCATCAGGACATTACTCCAATGTTTTAATTGAATTAGAAGAATTGGTAAGTAAGTTTATTGACATCGAAACAAAACCTTAGGAGTAGGCGTTCTGATAAACAAACACTATTCGGAAAGGAACGGAAATATGTCGTCAAGCTATTCTACGATCAAATTGGGGGATTTGTCAATGTCCACTAAAGATTTACATATATACTCTCTTAGCTAGTTAATCGTGCCACATGCCATCTGTTTAAGTTGTCTGCATGAGAATGTCTCAAAATTGATAATCGTTTTAGGGCAAAACAGCGAAGAGTATCAAGAAATTGAACACAATCCAAGCACAGCTTTTTGGTTTGTACCAAGGTGCCTGCATATATATATGCTTATACTCGTATATGCTTATGCTTATATATATGCTTACACAAATAAGAGACATTTCTGCACACCAGTGCTTTTAATTTCACTTGCTCATCTATCATTTATAATAACGCATCTCTTCGATCTCTCAATGATTATATGGTACACATGCCAAATATGCTGAGAGTATGGGACAAATTCGTTGAGATCAATTGGCTCAAAAAAAAAATCGGTTGGCAATTTATGAATGCGAGTTGCTATACATAATCCATCACCCTTTCCATGCATGCTTTACGCATTATCCGCAAGGAGAACTCATTAAGGTCTAATGATTTCGTTTTATTTGTATTTGATCGGCGTTCAATGTCTTCATTTATGGACTTTGCTTACTCTTTTTAAAGATCAATTTTAGAATGCAATTTTTTATGTCGATCGCAGATCGTGTATATTCCATGTCCTTTCTAACACGCTTATCTATGGCCATTATGAAATGAGGATCAATATAAAAAACTTTTATTCAAAGTTCATTTTATTTATTTGACGCTTTTCTCGTTTTAGCAAAATTGTACTCAATTGAAATTAGAACAAAGTGGCATTCCTGCGGCTGAATATGAAACGATGAAAAAAAATTGGTATAGATACTATTGGCACAGTATCAAGCAGACTTTCGGTTTTGGAGTCCCATTGGCTGATATTCTTTAGATGATTCAATTGATGTCATTAAAGTATGTTTTTCACAAGCAACTCCACAAAACGCTTAACAGCTTCTAGTATCGAAACATTTATTTCTGATTGCAACGGCACACAAAATAAAGAAATTACAAACTGCATTATTTATGATACGGTATTGGTTTTATAACTCATCGATGAATCAATGGAAATCAATTAATCACATTGAATATTAACGAAAAAATCAGTCCAATATTATTATTATTAGTGGAGGAAGAAGAATCTTCTCAATAGACAAATTTTATAAATTGTTTTATCGGTGTTTTATCTTTATGTTGCTTCATAAAGTCCAGATACGCCTAGCAGTAATTATCTTTTAAGCCTAATAATGGATGAACAGTAAGCTTTATTGCCTTATGTTTTTCCAAATATTCTTCTTTATGATCTATACATTAGCGCATTAGCGGTCAACCAATTTGTCGTAACATTTTTCCCACTAAACAGAAATATAGCCAAATCAAATCAATCCAAATATAGCCAAATCAGGGCCATACGACGGATGAATTCATTGAATCGGTTTTTTCAGTGTTTACTTATGAAATGCGTGAATGCGCTTGCGTTGTCTTGATGTTTGTTTTCCTAATTCACCAAAGACATCCGTCAAACAAGTAGTTTTGTACCGTTCAGAGTTTGATGTTTTACATTTATTTAAAGGCATTGTCGCTAGATTTTCCACAAAAAGAAAAAGGGCGACCATTATATTTGGAAATGCTTCTAGCCAAAGCAACTTTTGTTGGAGTTTGTTCATCTTGAAGCATCTACCCAATCAGCGGCTGCTTACTTTTCGGCTCGTACGGATAGATCCATGATTTTCCGCTATCATTACAATCTCATATACGTCTTTTGAAGCACCAACATTGTATTTTGTAAGATTTGAAATTTCGTCAGGTCATGTGGTGTTCAACGGAAGTAAACCTTTTTCATGCAATATTGCATGTATGCTGGTGGAACCAACGCTTGATGTTATCTCAATCCGGACATACTTCTGATTGGCTTAGTCCGTTCTAACTTAAATTGCAAAAAAAAAAAAAATGAAGCAGAAAAATATGCCATCGTTTTATAATTAAGCATCAGCATAGACTGCTTAGGCTCTTGATTTAGATGAGGACCATTTGAACTAGTATGCACTAGCGGAATTACTTCGGAATTTGTTTAATTTATGTTATGATACAACATTAATTTACGTCAATAACAACAATTTATGAAAGGCAAGCAGTCCGCTACATAATGAAACTTCATATAGGCTTATTGGAAGCAAGACATCGTTATATCAGTATGAAGTCAACTGCAGGCTACCTTTCCGCTGGAATCTAAGTGAAACGCATTTAAAATTTACTAAAATTGAGTAATGAACGACGGAGCGAAGAATTCAAAAGTATAATTTTATCTAAAACCGAGGTTCGTGGGTTCCCGGCAAATATTTGGTTTAAGTTGTAAAAGCTTACGATAAACCCTTGACTTCAAGAGACAGCGGCAGATATGATAGGTAATTAAAAGAATACTTCATTTATTGACTACGTTACATTTTATAGATTTGGACACATTACAAGCCGCAAATAAAGTAAAATGCAAGCAGATCTTAAAAAAAGAGAAAGCACATGAAAATATCCAAGAATCAGCTGATCTGATGCTGTGTTCGGCAACAATAAGCGAAGTTGTCGAAAGTACAAACCTCTACGGCCGTTTTAGTGGACGAGCAATCAATCGATTGCAAGACACAAACATCAACAGAAATTTTTTCTTTTAAACGTTTAGATAAAGTATTAAATTGTTGTAAATGGTCCGATTGATTGATGCCCGTTAACAAAGCCTAGGTAAGATCTCGTTACTATACTTTCTTCTCTTTCCTTGAGTTTCCTTAATCACATAATTAAGTAAATCTTCTATAATGCGCCCATCTGAAAATAAAGAAATATACAAATAAATGAAATAAAATACTGTAATAATCTGAAAATAAACAAATATATATATATATAAAATAAAATACTGTAAAACTTACTTTCATTTTGATTTGTGGCCATATTCATTCGTTTTTGAAACTTGTAAATTTTTCAACACACTTTAACACAATTTTACTTCTTCGCGCTTGGCTTGTAAATAGATAAAAAACCGTTAACCTGAGATTTCTTTTACCAAAGAAAAATAAGAAGAACAAAAATGTGCAAGAATAGCATTCAGAAATGCAATAAGCCATTTGTACCGCTTTCATACATTAAATAGTTTCCATAACCATAGCATAAGCATTTACACCCGAATATGACATGACATGATTTGTGATTTGATGATTTGTGGCTTCCCGTTAGGCAATTCAACGTCTGTGCAAATTTCCAAAGTATGAGAGCGTTGACGTCCTCTCTGACCTTTTCCTAGATCCTCTTTCGGGCACATTTTGAACGTTGCAAAGTACGGCTTATCTAAAATATTTCCTAATTCCATTTGTTCTTTACCTAAAGCTCTGTAACACTTATACAACTGACAAGCGGAGTGGTATCTATCAACATCAGAAATGAGAATATCAGCTGTTTTTTGTTTTTTTTCATCAGAATTTGACAAGCGGAATCGTTTCTCTTACAATCCTGTTATTAAAATCGGAATTGTATCTCATACATTTCCAAGATTTGCGATGATAACGAGAAATTTCCGCAAAACTGGCTTACAAAAGCTGGAAAAGGTGGAAATATTTCCTAATTCCAATTGTTCTTTACCTCTGTAGCACTTATACAACTGACGAGCGGAATCGTTTCTCTTACAATCCTGTTTTTAAAATTTGACAAGCGGAATCGTTTCTCTTACAATCCTGTTTTTAAAATTTGACAAGCGCTACAGTTTAAATATTCGGAATCTTATTCATAATATAGTTAACAGATAATTTGAAATGGACTATCCCGCTAAATTTCTAATAGTTTTTAAACGATTCTGTTCCAAGACTAAAGTTCTCAACTGTGGGCTTGTAAAGTTTCATATCTTTAATTAAATATAGAATGAAAGGTTTATTTGACTTCAATACGATTAAATGCGTTAATTATAACGTAGAATGATTTGAAGGTTGGAATAAATGGAAAGTTGATGGTCATGAATTAACAAAACTAACCTATACATAAAATCGTACACGCATTTTTTTTTTTTTTTTAATATCTCATTGTTAAAAGAAACACATTTTAGAATGTACATTAAAAAAAAACAAAAAAAATGCTACAAGAATACTTATATCTACATATATATAAGAACATCCAATCCAATGGCCAAGCCTCACTTACTCTCGAAATCGCCACTATCGGTTGTCGTAAACTTTTTCAATTGAACTTAGTATTATTTAGGAACCTTAGGTATCCTAGTTTTTCTTTGTATCGCTTCTTTTTTTTTAGTATCCCTAGTTCTTCTTCTTTGTATAAAAATTGCAAAAGTTGCCACGGGCCACGATTCCTTAAATTCGCTTTGAGAGGATATGTTCCTACTCAAAGAAAAAGCATACAATTCCCGGCGATATTTACCTAAAGGGCAATTTGGTAGGTCTTCCACTAAAACGGTAAGAAATTCCAGAAAGTCCCGCCTCACTATAAAATAAAGGTGACAGTCTTTTAGAAGACCAGGTAACTGTTCCCTCAAATACTCATCATCAGTTAGTACAGCTATGATACTTTCGGGACGGAGGCTTTCCACATAAGCACGAAACGACAACTGTTTACGTACGCATTCCAAGTCCTCGTGGGTCAGTTGCTTTACATGACTCAAAGATGAAGAATAATTTGTGCACAGAGAATAGGCATTGCCCTGAAAGTAATGTTCTAATAGGCAATACTAAATGAAAAAGAAAATTTTTTAATTTCTTAAATTTTATAAAATAATTAAATATACCTTAAAAGCCTGTATGAATCCATTGATAGAGAAATCATAGTACAGAAAAATATTAGTAAGAAATTTGAGGACTTTACCGGACAAATGAATCCCATACTCTGATGAAAGTATAACTTTCTCTAAAATCTTGAACGAAAAATTTATTTATAATATTGAGAAATAATAAGTTTTCCCTTGTTTGCTACTTACTTCGTTTAGAATGATGGGTGCTGTTTGCGTTTGAAAGACTCGCAATTTCATCTTGTTGGTTACATGATAGGGAAGGGTACCGTGAATAGCATTAACTGAAGTTGCTATGCCCAATACCAAGAATATGGATAATTCAACGCAATGAGAGCTTAATATTGAAATTAAATCTTGTAAGACGGCTGGTGGAAAACATTCAAAATCAGGCAGTACAACTAAAAGCGTATGGTTTTCAATCGTCTTTATGTCGTTTTTTTTCACTTCACCTTCATTTGACTTTTCAAAATCATTAGAGCTTGACCAATTATCATGATACCACTTCTTCAATTGTCTGACAGTGCACTGAGATCGTCTTAACCGTTTGCCATTTGAATTTTCCTGTTTATTTTGTTCAGACTCCAAAAAAATATTAACCATAGAAACGGTGAGGAAAAGATTTAGAAACTAAAAATAATGCAGAAGGAGCAGAAGGACAAGAACTTGGAGAAAATGCGTCTTACACGGAAGAAAAGGATTTGATTATAGCTCAGAAAAAGGAAGAAACCGAGAAAGTAAATGAAAAAAGTGCAGAAAGAGAAGAGATCACAGCTAAAATTAATATATAAAATGTTATGGATGATAAGACCCTTTATTTTATCTTGGCCATGTCTATATTTTTATATTTTATTTTTTAAAAAAAATATATTGTTTTATATTCTTGTTTAAAAAGCCGTCTTTTTGAGAGTAAAATTTGGTCTGCAAAGATAGTCAATTATGTTAAAAGCGATCGCAAATATTAAGTTACGTTAGAAGCGATGCGAACGTATTAAGTTATGTTATTGCAAGTCTCGATTAGCATTTCAATGGCCATGGGTTCAAATCTCAAGTGCGGTAGGATTTTTAATAAAAGCGAAAGCCTTAGATATCTAGTGTTTTAAGACTTCAGTCTTGGAATTTTTTCTCTGGCTAAATTAACAATAATAATAAGAAACAATTAAAAACACTACAGGACCTCGGTTTAGCATTAATGCTCTTCACTTCGCTCACACCATTATTCATGTAACAACTTTTCAAGAGAAGTGTTAGAAAAAGTGAACCGACTCACGTGCTAGCTTCGTATTAATATTCTTCAGCAGAGAGACCTCCCGTTTTTTCAATTGTGCAAATTCTGTTTACATAAATAATATCGACAACAATGAGAATCGCTGTGCAAAGCTGGGTAACAATGAGAAAAATTAAATGAGCGAGTCTGAGTTTGCACTTGTTCATTACAATTTGTTATTTTCTATTTCTCTCTAAAATTTGTTTTTCATTCATTGCGGTTTGCTTAAGAAAGCACAACGCGCAATTTTACATAAAATAATTGCTTTATGTGTGTTCTCGTGACGTTACATTGAGAGTAAGGATGTCTGTTACGTACTTTCTCGTTCTCTCTCTTCCTCCATGGTTTAAAGATGTCAAAAATAATGAAGGTGTTTTATTTCAGCTATGGCAATACTGCACACTGAAAGGCTTTAGAATTATTTCATACATTGGCAATTGCTTAAGACCGTATACGTTACAATGTTTGATTTTTTCAGAGTTTAGACGAATTACTTTCTTCTAGGCTTTTGTACATTCGCGAGAAAGTGCTTTGAAGCATAAGAAGCGATACAAAGTACTAATATTACTTTTAATTCTGGGATATAATGCGACAAAACAACATAACGTTTACATTTCATTTGTTAAGAAAATTATGTGTTCTTAAAATGATTAGCACGAGACTAACCGCTTACATTATATTAAAAAAATGGGAGGAATTTTTAATTTCAAAACACGTTATCTTCGAATATTAATGTAATTTTTTTTTAGATTAGTGTAACAACTATGCTTAATATATTTATAGGTTTAAGCCTTGTTGTAGCCTTTAGAACAGCTTCCACTGATTGAATATGAGTGCCACAAAGCGTGGATAAAGAAAATAAGAACCATATCATGTGAATGCTACCTTTTTGGATGGACTTTAATGTGATTTTTGTTTGGTTTGAAAAACTTTGATGGATGGATTTGATGATACGTAGTCGGGAGTATGCGAAGATATTGTCATGCAAAAACTAAGAATCCTTTTGTAATAAATATGGATGTTTTTACGATAAGCTCGATGCGTCTGTTCAACCACCTAAAAGGAGCTTCTTGTGAGCTAGACGACGACAACCGCAGAGGACATTTAACATAACTTTGATTTTTCGGTCGATAATAATTTTTGACAATTCTAAAAGCAGCTATAACTTTTCATCTAATAAACCGAATGGAACTATTGTATGTTAATATTCAGAGAGCATATTTTTAAACTAAAAATTACGCATGCGAATTAAGCGCAGTATTCCTCTAGATGATTGTTTGTATGCCGTTCTTGAGTTAGTCCGATTTTATATGCCTGCAAGTCCGAGCATACTTGCTGAAAACGACCTGATCAATTTAGGACGAGTCCCCATTTGTGGAATGTACTCTACTCTCCATGAAATTTCGCCATTTTGACACCAAGAGGGCTAAGAATTTTCCCAAATGCTGCTTGCTGAATATCGAACTAAGACGTAATAATATAAGCGATGCTTTTCTCTGCTAACAAAAATTTTTTTTTTAATTGAGCAATCACTCGCGGGATGTCTCGTATAAGTCTAAGAGGTGAATGGTCAGAAAGAAGTGGGGAGAGACAGAGATGATGGCCGCCACTATGAAGCACTTGTTTGGCGTGAACGAAGTCGAGGATGTTATTGAGCATGCGTTTGAGTATTCAAAAAAAATTATTTCCGAAAAGTATTAAAAAATGGCAGCACAGCAAACGGATCTCGAGCCATCTTCACTTTAAACTACATGTAGCGAGCATTTTAAAAATCCTATTATTTATATTATTAGCGAGTGCTTGAGGGAAAACGGTCAATTTTCGACGAAAATCTCCTACGTGTTTCTTTAAAATATATTAAACTAGAGATATAATGAAAACATCGAATAAAAAAATTAAAATCGTAGGAATTGCTTAAGGGGTCGACCGTTTTAAAAATTCGTACTTCAAGGAAAACGGGTTTAAAGTTGCAGAGTGTTTCATAGATGTATGGAAATCCAGGATCACAAAAGTGACCTTACGTGAGTACCGCCCAAATATTTTTTCTTTTGTTCTCCTTCCTCGAAGGTTACATGCTCGAAAAGACCTCTTTTGCTTGATTTATCGACTTTACACAAACATTACGAAACGAAAAGGTATATTTCAATATCAATAATTTAAAATTAAAAACAAAAATTTTACCTCCAACTTTTCATTTTTTCGCAGAATCATTGAAAGCTTTTTTATCGCTGGGAGACACGTTTTCGCGTCTTAATTATCGATCGCACTCTCGAGCCTGAAGACGGTAGGCGGCTGCATATTATTGAAGGCTCAAATGAATACAATGCTTTAGGAATACGCCGATTCTTGAGCACTTTTGATTCGCCAAAAGTTACTTCGCTCTTAGGCTCTCATTTACTCAAAGGTTGTTTCAAAGTATTTTTGTTAGGAAATACATTCTGTTAGCATGTATTGGAGAAGGTAGCAATACATAGGTAAGATATTAGACTCTAATTTCCGAGGAGGTATCCATTTGAGATAAGTGATCCTTTCCAAATTCCTCCGAAAAAAGTAACAAACAAAAAAAATGTAACAAAGAAAAAAGATTCAAAGCATCCATTAAGTCAATAAATTTTTTTTTTTTTATTTTCTTCAACAAAAATGTACAACGCTTTTCTTCTTTTAGAAGGGGTTAAAAAGAAATTAATAAATTATTTATGAAATTCATCTCAGATATCGTTTTAATTAAGGTTCTCATCAAATTTTTATTAATATTTTTCACTTTCAATAACTTTCTCGATAAAAACATATAATTGGTTATGTATGCGATGGGTATACGCTCGTGAAAAGTTTCGCTTTGTATAAAATTAACAATAAAGTGTAAATTTCTTTAGTCAGAAAAGTTTTCCTTCTTTCCAACACATATACATGCATATATGCTTGAAGAGAGAAAAAACAAAAAGAAAAGTTTTCCCTACAAATTTCAAAAAATAAATTTTGCTTATCCCCTGTGGCGGTTTTTTGTTCTAAGTAAAAAGCATTTTTAATTAACGAATAAAATATGAACCGTAAAAGTGTATACTTATAAGGACATGGTTAGAATTACGTCTTCTAAGTACCGAATTCAATATGCCTTGCATAGGAGAGATGATATCATTTTTATGCTGAAGCTGAAGCTGAAGCTGACATTAATAAACTGTAGAAAGATTATTGCCACATACTGTGTAGGTTACTATGTTTTTTACGAGTCAGTTCCAAAGAAAAATGGCGTCTTTACTTGATATGTATGCATGTGTATATATCTATGCATCTATCTAAATATATATATATATCAGTTTTAAGTCATTTTACATGCTTTCCTATTATGTGTACGTATGTATGTATGGCTTTCTACAGCTATTATCCTATGACAAGTTGGATGATTATTATAAAACGCTTTAAGTATTTTTTTACATGCTGAGCGAAACCCTTGATGTGATGTGTTTGGGAACATTTAAGAGAAGTTTTTTTTTTCTTGTGTTCTTATTTTCAATTTTAATCATTTTTACAATACATAAAATACTCTCTTTCTTCTTGTAGTGCTTATTATTGACACGGTCGGATATTCTTTCATTTAAAGGGAAATTAACTCTGCCTTGTAATATTTGACTTCTTTATGCAGTCATAATTGTTAGCTTTAACATTTTTCAATTTTTTCTATAGAATATTTTATTACATTATTACATGAAAGTAATCGTAAGAAAAACAAAAGATCGCATTAGTTCCGTAATTAAGTTCTTATAAAGGGAAAAGAGCATCAATTTTTTACATTAAAATCAAACCAACCTCGAGCTAATGTAAAGAAAGCAGATTACATTAATTATCCTTGACTTCTTCAACAACTCGCCATTGTAAAGAATTCAGTGAAATCTATTGTCTCTAGTGAAAGTATTAAGTGCATGATGATAATCAGGAAAGTTGCTGAAATGCGTCCTCTAAGTTACTGTTAGTTTCTTTATATAACGAGTTCTTTTGCGTACATGAATGTGCGCAAAGTTGCTTTCCTTTTAGTACGTATCTGAAGCATGGTGAACTTTTTACATGGTCTGTGGACATTAATTGGCCATTCGTTTTTTCTTTTACCCTAATTTTGCAGAGAGCTCTTCTAAACAATTTCATAATTTGTTTTGCTTTAAGGCAAATAGTACCTACATAGCTCTATCTCTATCTCTATCTCTATCTCTATCTCTATCTCTATCTCTATCTCTATCTCTATCTCTATCTCTATCTCTATCTCTATCTCTATCTCTACCTCTACCTCTACCTCTATCTCTATCTCTATCTCTATCTCTATCTCTACCTCTATCTTTATCTCTATCTCTATCTCCAACTCTATCTCTATCTCTATCTCTATCTCTATTTCTATCTCTACCTTTATTTCTATTTTTTAAGGACGTTGTGGTGACGCACTGCCAACTAGTGGCCCTACGATATTGGGGGAAAACCATCCCCTTCGCATTACTTTCAGACAGACCCTTACGGATCCTTGACCTTCACTGGCTGATCTTACCACGCCAGTCTTAGCGTGAGATTAGAGATTCGTATTCCGCTTTCGTACGGCTTTAAATGTTGGTGGAATTTCTACAACCAGAGAAGCCATGGAGTGGATATTCCTCAGACATGTCCAAGTTGAACAGACGAAAACAATGTGCTGCGCATCGTCGTCGAGCAGGCTGCCATGCGTTGCAATCCACAGAAAGGGGTCTAGGCCGGAGCCTAGTTCTGATACCCCTGCTGCAATCTTGTGTTCTCTAGTGCCGTCGTCCGTATTATAAAGTATTATGCGAGTTGTTGTCTGCCATTTTAATCAAGTAGGGCGAAATTCTCCGCTTATTTAAATCCTTTATAACAGTTTCCCAAGCCGTCGTCTCGAAAGCGTTCGCAGAATACTGTTTCACTCATGTTTTCCGTGTTGCGGAACCCACTTTTTCGAAAGCATCTTTGACGTAGTGATAAAGTCAAACTGAAGCTTCGAAAAGCCGCCTTGGCTCTGCAATTACCTTTGTAATCTCACTCAGCATATATATGTATGTATATCTTTACCTCCATCTATATCTATCTCCGTGTCTATCTTTTTCTCTCTTCCTCCGCTGTTCATTTCTCTCACCTAGGTCCTAGCTAATCGTTTAATTTTAGGAATTTAGATTTTGCGTTCGCTCCGTTTCTTTTTTTCGCGTTACGCTCTCTGGAACCAGAACTACATTAACTTTATTTTCTTAGTTTAACTTTGTGCAAATTTTCACTTCTAACGTTCAAGAATTGTTTATGATTCAAGAAACTTCCACGATCAGACAAAAGTAACTTTTGTGTGGCGTTACTTTTCAACCGACTTTCAATATTTGTCTTGATGAAAGTTCATCTTTCGAACAATTTTCCCATTGCTGCAAAATCAAGTCCATCTCAAGAGCAAATGGGATACGTAAGAAGCAGGGAGGCGCAAATCAATGATCCATAACATACTTCGAGGCAGTGCAATAACAACAAATCTCTCTCTCTCTATACGTCTTCTTCGTTTTCTCTTTATGCGTATACTTATTGCTAGATGAGAAGGTAAACATTGCCTCAAAAGAAATAAAAAAAAAAAAAAAAAAAACCTCAAATGGTTGTAAATGCATTTCGAGATGAGGCGAGGTTGCATTTTAAATAATTAAATTAAATTCAATTTTAAGTTGCTTTTAATTAATTATTTGAACTAAATAAATTTCCTGCTTATGCAATAAATATCTAATTATTTTGCGAAATGTGTGTACAATGTGTGTTCATCTTGTTTTAGTGTTAGTGTGCATTTATAATTCTTCCTCTAACAAGGTCATAACATACATAATTTATATGTTGCGCTATTGCTCGCTACTCCTCGCTTCTCTTCGTTCGCTCTCAAAAGCTTTAATTGAATTGCATTTACCTGTTTTTTGTTTTTGTTATTGTTTTTTATTTTTCATTTTATATTGATTGGATGGATGGATGGATGGATGGATGGATGGATGCTTTGATGTTATTTCATGCTTTGTAAACACAATTTCCTAAGTTATATTCCACTCTGATTTTTATTTGTCTTCGTTTGTCTACTTACGACACCTACACAGACGACAATAGAAATGAAAACAATAATAGAAACACTAACAATAACAAATACCAGGTAAAGTGGAAAACAATGAATCAGATTTAAATTTAGTTTGCATTCAATAGGGAGTAATAAAAACGAAAAGAAGAAGACGACGACGACGACGAAGAAGAAGAAAACACTAAATACGAGAAGAGATGATATTTTATGTTACTGTAACTGTAACTGAGATTAATTAAATGAATGATAGATTTTATAAAAAAAAAATATTCCTTGCGTCCCCTTAGGTTCTGTTTTGCTTCTTTTTTTTTTTTTGAAAATCCTAATGACGCTTGAGAATAAATGGGTAAAATAAAGCAAAATAAGGTGAAATGTGATAGTCGGACAAGACCGAATATTACATAATCTCCAATTCTTGGCCGATGACAAACTAAATTTAAAAATTTATTTAAATTAAATGATTTTTATTCATATCAAAATTACTTTTTAAAAAAATCATAAATGAAAGCCTTACCCTTGAAAACCCGTACAACCCCGACATCAACATTTTTTTTTTTTGTCAGATAATTTATTATTCTTCGCCTATTTTCATCATAAAATTCTAAAAATTGCAGTTTGCTGCCATGTGAACTACGAGATAGGAATGGATCCATAAAATGAACGAATATATACGGTGTGAATACGCTTGAGTGGCCGAGTCGGCAAGAACCGCAACTTGTGCAAGTCTTTGTTTGTGGGTTTAAATCTCAATGCGGTAGAAAGTTTACTTTTGTCGTAGTCAAAGTGAGTGCTCAGCCGTTGACGTGTGCCGCTTGGGCACACACCACACTAAACTTCTCTTCCTCACTCCTTTCCGACCGTGATCGCATTATACAAATAGCGAAGACCTCCTGAGTGATTAGTCATATAATAATAATATAATCATTATTCCGAGTCAAGCGTTATCATAGCACAGTACTATAACATCTGATTTTAATGGTAATACAAAATTTCATTGTTCATTATATTGAAGGCATTTCGAAAAATGGTTCAATTCCGTCCAAATTTTCGACATTCATTTAGTAAATGAACGAAAAACCCAGGAGTAGTTTGATCGATTCCGATCCGGAAATTTCGATGTGAAAGATGCAACGCGCGGTCACTGAAAAAGGCGATGAAATTGTGCAACTGGCACGCAAGCTATCAGGAGATAGCGGAGGCACTAAATATCAACTACATGACTTTTGGAAAGAAAGCGGGCTACAAAAAGAAGCTCGAAACTGTTAAATGTTCGACTTTTTTTTCGAAAAATGCTAAGAATTTCGAACTTTTTCCAGATAACTACTTCTTCTAAATAGAAATCAAAACCACATCCGAATCATTTGCAAAACAATTTGGACCCAGAAGCGGTCCCCTGCAGCGAATCTACTATTTGTAGATGAAACACAAAATGTATGGACAGACAACAAACATAGAACAGAACAGAATGGTTTAAACTAATTTAGAAAAGGATTGTAAGGCGATGTATCTCAAGTTGCTTCGATTGCTGCATATACCCGCACACAAGTGGAACTGGATAAAGCAGAAAAATTGAAGAGAAAAGTTGGAAGCATAGCTCATATAGTACGAGGAATGAATAAATAGCACAGGGATAGCACTCTGAAGTTTCTAAAGTTTTTCGAAATTAAGCGGATTGTTCAGACTGAAGTCCATCGGAGACAATCGAACTTTCACTCATTTCCTTGTCATTTGTATGCTCTACACATTCACTTCGCTATAACTTGGACATTATCGTTCTTCTGCCGTCTCTCTGGTATTCTCAGCTACCGATCTTGACGGGGATGTCATCTTTGGTGTATGCATTTGCCGTATCGCCTTGCCATGATTAGCAACCAAGGACAAGTAATGAGGAAGTAGTAAATATTTGTACATTTCCTTGGCCAACGGAGCCTTCGCTTATGAAAGAAACAATACCTCAGGAGATGTAAACATATTTTTGATAATCATACGGCCCATTCGTCAAATGTCACGGCCTATCATTCATGTTAACATTTCTAATGCATTTTCAAAGACAACAAATCTGCCTCATGCCTTCGTATGCTCGTGGAACTCTGTTAACTGTCTTGAATCGTTCTCTTGTTCCCGCACAAGCAGTTAAGCGGAGTTGCGTTTGCGCTGACAAATGCGTATAGAAACGGCCCATATGAAGATATTTTGTTGCTGTTGGTCAGAATGTTTTCGAATTGCATGAGCATGAGTAGGTTATGTAGCTAACTTAATCGTTTTAATTTTTTAAATATCTATCTGTGTCTTACTTATTTATCTATTTATTAAGTCGGTTACAGTGTTACATAACTACAAAAATTCACTAAAGACTTTCATGCAATTACTGCTAAGTGTAGAGATTGCGACCTAATGAAATGGAGAAAAGATTACCTCTGTCATGTACACAACATATTGTTGTTTTTTATTTGTTACACGCATTCAGTCGTTGCCATATATCAAAAATACCTTTACTTCTGGCATGGAGTATTCTCTTTGTCATTTTGATAAACGAAAGAAAATAATTGATTTTCGCTTTACACTCATTTGCAATTCATTCATTCATCCCGGCAACGAAATACTTGTGAAAATGTCATTCGAAAAATTGCATTTTTTCGCGCAAGCAAAAGCCCATTTATGCTCTTGTGTCAATCGACAGAATGATACCAATTGACCTCTTTACAGGAGAATTACTTCACAGAGCAAAGGTGCAAAACTAATGAGACAGTGATGCCAAAATTTTTGGCAAGACCTTGCACAATAGAGGAATCGTACAATGTAACAGCAACACAAACACATATGTATGTGTAGACTCATTTTGAGATAATTTACTCAATTGCTCAGTGGTCAGAGGAAGAAACAAATGCATAGGATCAGCGATATTATAGAAGATGACGGACAAGTGGAAATAACCAAGAAAAATAACAGACACTTGAAGAATGTTATCTTGCGGCAATCTCGTGAAAAGTGGTTGGGGCCTTTTTCCCTAAGCGGATGGTCAAATAAAACTTAAACGGCTAGTTACCATGTGAGGTTATACCTGAACGTTCCTGCTATAGGAATGGGGATTAGAAACAAAGTAACCAGTAAAAGATGCAAGTGATGAAGCATTCATTACTGGGAACAGGTCTTGTTCGATCTGGCCTATTATTGTTTTTATTTTATTCCCAAAAATCCCAAGCTTGGTGATGGCATATCTTGTTCTTTATTCTCTCTGGCATAAAGCATATGCCAGAAGTGCTTGTTGTGAGAGCAAGATGCAAAAGTGCCATCTAGATAAACAAAAGTTGTTTCTTTCTGAACGTATATATACATGCGTACATACATACATACATACACATACATATGTACGCATAAATAAAGTGAAAATCAAAGCTTTCCATAGCATAAACCCTGAGTATATTAAAAAACGCCTTATGGTGGCCATCCGATCGTATGATTTACATTTAAAGAATATTATTATTGTTTAAGTTAGCCAGAGAAATGTATTGTAAGACTATGGTGTTAAAGCAAAAGTATATCGGCTGCATTGAAAACTCTACCTACGAATATTGAGTTGCTGGTCGAGATTCTTTGCCTATTCGGCCACTCAGGCACATTTCATGCGTGTAGTCAAACAATTTCAAAGCATAGTACTGCCTGCATCCAAAAGATGTGTACATTTATGTAATTCTGACTAAACTTGAAGGTAATTTAATTTTTAATTTGCATGTTGTGTGAACCGCGCGTCTACCATAGGACTTGCATTTATGCATTAATACAAAGATCGAAAAGGACGCGCATTAAATAATTGATTGGTGTAAGAAAGTGCAGGTTTTTTAGACAACCATCGTAAGAAATGTTGAAATGATTTCCACAATCCCTGCGTTGTTCCTCCTTTTACCAGGCTTTCCTGCCTCCCTAGTGTTTTATGAATTGATTAAATTATTTCTCTCTGAGCAGTGTGAAGGGTTTTTGGAAAAATTTGCCTAAGGAGAACGAATTCCACCAACTATGTAAGTTTAATTGCATTCAGATCCTAACAGAAGCTAATCGAAAGAACTCAATAATTCCCAAAAAGTTCCTCTTTAACACATACTTACATATAACGAGCAAATCGTTGTTGAATTAGTGTCGTCCATCAAATCGAAAATAAGCGAAACAGTCGCCTAATACGTTTTAGATGGCGTTTCTTTTCGGCACAGTAAGGGCGGGAAAGAGAAGTTGACTGACTGAACGCGTTAATATTACCAGAGTCCTTCGTCTAAAGTTCTGTATGCGCGCTATTCATATTTAATGAAGATAGCAATTCTCTTATAACATACAACAAAAGTGCTGTATATACCGTTAATGTTTGTTTTAAATGTTTTCATTGATATATTTACGGTTGTATTAAATATTTAAAATAAAATAAAATACAAAATAATCCTTCTTTCTACACATTATTACAAATTGCAGCATTAAGGCCTTGACGAAAGTCAAGGTTTGGTTGTGAAAACAAAAATCTCTCTGCTCGCAGTATTATGTAAAAAGTGCACTCGCTTAAACGCACACGGACACACGCACGTACAAGCCGATATAGACTTACATTACATAAAATCTCATAGTTCTTATGTTACACACAGGTGAGGCTGAGGTTTATATTCTCATACATACACGGGCAGTAGTAGTAGATGATGAAGAAAAAAAAAAAAACAACAAAAAATTCATTTGTGTCTATGCTGTCGGGTTTGTGTATCTATAATATTTGCAGGTGTTGTTATTGTTATTGTTAATATATGTATAGCAAAGGAAAGCAAGACAAAACCCTGAAACTGCATTCATTAGTCTTTTGGGGGCTGAGGCTGTAAATCCTCTTTAACATTGAAGAATAAAATGAAATGAAAAAAATTTTTTTTTTTTTTTTTTTTTTTTGTAACAGAGAGAAACATAAACCTTGAGCTTTACCACATAACAAAAAAAACAAAAAAAAAAAACTGCAAAAAAGAGAAGAAAAGAAAACAAGAACAACGACATTTATAAGAATGTTTTAAAAAAGCAAGAAAAGAAATTGTGTGTGCGTCTATACGTGCGATGCTTAAGTCAGCCTTTGGTTATAGAATGTAATAAAACTAACAACTGCAACCTCAACGGCGGAAAACAACGTTTTCAGTATTAAAAGCAAAAGCAACGACAACAACAACAAAAGATAGAAAACTGCAGGCTATAGTCTTTTACCTTAAGAGCAGATAATTATACTTGCGCGTATCTAGCATAATACTTTAAGGATTAGAGGCCATACTACAACAAGTTATGTAATAGTTTTCCTAGATCTGTTAAGTGTGCACAAATTATAACCTTAAAAAGAACGTTGGGAAATGTTAGGACAATAAATTTCAAGTATTTGGCAAAGTGTTGATTGAGAACAAGCAAAAAAAAAAAAAAAAAAAATTAAATTTCAAATTAAACTTAAGAGAATCTTTCTTCCTTGTACGTAATACGTTTTCGTCTCTCAATGAACACAAGTGCATATAAACGTAGGCAGATCAAAAGCGATTAATGGACACAACTATGATAAAGTTATCTACAAGCAAGTAAGCCTTGAATTTTTATACCCTTCACTAGGTACGGCACAAGGCATTTTAAGTTTAAGTCAATGATGCACTTAACGCCCACAAGGTCTTAAGGTAGACTCATCTTTTATTACATCGCTTGGTTTAGAATCATTTCCCCAATTGAACCAAGTTTGTCCGTCTATGATTTTTGCATTCAATCTTCCATAGTGCTACGGACTAATAAACATACGAACGATTAGTGTGATTGCGTCAGTCGCTGACGAAAGTTGTTATTGCTGCGTGTGAAAGTGAGACTATAAAGGCCGGGAGCATGTGAACCACTTTTCGTTTGCCATTTAAATATTTTCCCTGACATTTCCTGAGCCGATACTGGAATACTGTAATATATACGAAGTAAATAAAACAGATATGAAGAATTGAAAGCCATGGATGTAAATCCTTCACCTACGGACTTGTAGAAAGAGAAAGCATTCATTTAAGAAACCGTAAGTTCGATGCTAAGCATTTTGTTATAAAAATAGAGAAAGAGCCCTTTGAGGAAAACTTGAAGCTCAGTTAATTTTATTTGCCTGACATTTTCTTAGTGTGTAAGTGACTTTAATGCTGAAAAAGGCTTTTGAAAAGACTTTCGTTGAGACTGTGCGATAATTCCCGAACTACAGAAAACTCTACAACAGGTTGAATGTTTCTTTCAGGTTTTACATTGGAATTGAATTTAAATTGAAATACGAAGCCCATCACCAGGTATCCTAAAATACGAATTCACTTGGGTGTGATCATTACTAATACAAGAACATTCTTTGTGCTTTCATGCTATAGCTAGAAATAATTCATTATATTAGAAATTCAGTTATTAACTCATTGCTTGGTGAATGGGTTGCTTTTCTATTTTGATACGCATCGGTATACTATATTCTTCAATTCATTTGTACAATTATAGGAATTACAGATTCCCTGCAGGGTTCCATGCATTTTTGACCAGTATAGCGCATCGCGCGTGTCTGTCCATCCAGGTACATTTTGTTACATTGTCTTTGATCGCAAAAATTGTGATAGGACGTTGAAGCCTTAGTAGTAGAAAAAGTTAGGAAAAAAGGGCTTCATTTGGGCAAAACCCCCCTGGATGAAAAACCCCCTTCTTGTCAACTTGTAAGAGAAAGTATTGTTAAATTTTCTGAAAATTGAAAATTCATTAGAAAAGCATTCCTTGGCTGGTTTAATGGACATAGAGGAAAAATATTTAGCACATTTTTATATGTAATCATGACCTGGCGAGTATTGAACACGATTCACCCTAAAGCGAACATAGTTTCTTACTTCTTTCAAAATCTTGTTACTCGAATTTATTCACTTTCTCGTATACTGATGAATGTAAGAGGGGAGAGGCAAAAAGTTTGTTTGTGTGCGTGTATGTGTGTGTGTGTGTGTGTGTCCCTCTTTAAAGTTTCATTAACTTTCTTGTCATAACCACATGAAACGAATGAATAAATCTGAAAAAAAGCAAAGCAAAACGAAATTTTTGCAAAATGTATTCAAATCTAACTAAGCACTAAGCACTAACTAGAGCACACAAAGACGCATGCACAATCACGTAAACAAATACACACCCTTACCTGAGAATGCGAGGGAGCCACACACAAGAGCCATTCGAGTTGTGAGTGAAGTTGCCTGCTCCCCCCGCCCTCCCCCCGCCCCACGCCACAGTGACTAGTGGAAATCTGGATGATCCCCTCTCTCGTGCAATGCAAGTTCGGCAAATTTCGTTCAAGTTAAGTTTTTTTTTTTTTTTGTAAGGGCACCGGGACCCTAACTAATGTACCAGCAGAATACATGTACATGCCATCATTCATCGTTTATGTGTACATAGGAAAAAGAGTAACTTTTTTTAGGTTATGCAAGGAATTTCAATTAGATTACCACCAACCTATTGAAATACCTTTAGACACATAAACGTGCATAAATATATTTTTGGAATTTTATAGAAATATGTGTATCAAAGAGAAAGGGTGAGGAAAGGAAAGAGGGCGAGAAAGAGAATTTTCTATTGAACAGCAAAAAAATATAATAATAAAGAAAGAAAGTTAAATAAAACCGTAACATGTACAAAGAACGAGAACTAAGAAGTGAATGTTGAAGGCTTTCATTTACCTCGGATCACGTTTATTGAAATTCTAATTAACAAATATATTAAATGTTACGACGTGGAATACTTAATTAAATAATACATAAGCGTGACTACACCAATTACGGATAATCAACATGTTACGTTCATTTATTTGTGCTTTGTGCTGTCACCCCAGATAACTGCATAAATAATTCGAAAGAACAGAATAATTATTTGCAAGTGTGTCATTATAATAAGCAAGAAAATCATTCGGATTTAAGCTTTGAATCTCGAAGACTGACGCGACACCTAACAATAATTCCGGGAAAAATATCGTTGGACTCTTTAGAAAGAGATTTAGTAGATGAAAGCCGCGTATTGGCCAAAGGACTGGTCCTTGTGTTTGGGGAGAAAAACGGTTTTTTGTTGGCGCTTAAAAGTTAGCGTAATTAACTGATGGTAGTGAAGCATCGTCGATGTCTAATGAGTGAGAGAACCTCCGGTGATTATAAGTCACTTAAGTGCAAGATGTTCTCGGAATCTGTCGTTAATTTTTACAATTCTTAAGATTTCTAAAGGACAGAAATAAAGAATGAGTATATTAAACCCCTTGGTCCCGCTCATCGTAGCCACAGAAATATATAGACTCGAAGACTAAAGTCTTAAAACACTAACACCAACACCGCAGGCTATCGCCTTTATTGAAGACTTTACTGCACTTGAGGTTTGAACCCACGATCATTGGGTTGTTAATCGACGTGCTTTGTTTTGTCGGTCACTTGCAGTGCTTGCATGTTTTTTGATCATTTTTTCATTGGAAAAAGGCATTTATTGAGAAAAACTGAACCAACATATATTGACTAAAATGCTTTCCATCTTGTTGTAAAACTTTTTTCCATCTCTATGGCAACATGGACACATACCGTGTCGAAGGAACAACTTGGTTTGGCAGCAATTCAATCATCGATCCATTTTCGCACTTCTTTAGCATTTCTAAACCGTGTGCCAGCCAAGCCACGCTACAGTGCTGAGCACAAGTCGTAATAAAAAGGTGCTATATCAGGTGAGTACGCGGTGTGCCGTAGAACTTCCCATTCGAGCTGCATCCTTCACACCTCTTGCAAAGTGTGTCCGAGCGTTGTCATGCAAGACAGGCACGACTTTGCATTTGTTAACCGCTATTCCCGCCGATCTTTTTGCAGCAAGACATCGTGCAATTTGTACAATTGACGTCGGTAGACATCTGCAGCAACAATTTCATTGAGCTCGCACAGCTACATGTTGCTGATGTCAACATATGCGCAGTAAGACTTTATGGCCATGAATATCCCGAGCTTGTTGAGCTTGTTGTGGTAGATGCAGTTTTCATTGCCAGTCACAATACGTCAAAGAAAACTCTTCCTTCTTTTTGCTTGACAAGCAGGGAAACCGTTCTGTTGAAATGGTTAAAAATGACATTTTCAGTCAATGCATATGGTATTCATTTTCCCTTGTTTTGGATGCTTCCCATAACATGCAAACGTCTACAAAGAGTTGATTCATCTCCGGCAAAGCTTGAAAATTTGTGGAGAGATTGCGCTGGGTTTTCGTGCAATAATTCATTGCTTTTTTGCTCCCTCAGGTCACCTTTTCTCGTTGCCGTCAAAATCATCACGTGAAACGAGGAACGACATTTGGGATATGAGGGAACAGCATCGCCGTAAGCTTTTAAGAGTGTTCGATGGGCTTTATTAAAGAATTTCTTCAAATCGAAGTCGAAGGTAGTGATGGGTTTTAGTAAAAGATTTCTTCAAATCGAAGTCGAAGGTAGTGATGGGTTTTAGTAAAAGATTTCTTCAAATCGAAGTCGAAGGTGTTGATGGGTTTTAGTAAAAGATTTCTTCAAATCGAAGTCGAAGGTAGTGATGGGTTTCAGTAAAAAATTTCTTCAAATCGAAGTCGAAGGTAGTGATGGGTTTTAGTAAAAGATTCCTTCAAATCGAAGTCGAAGGTAGTGAATGCTGAAATTTTCAACGTTACTTTTTTATTTCCCCCAATCAGTGTCCCTGACCAAAATACATGCAAGCGCTTATATATTTTTGATGTTGAGGCAGAGCAAGAGCTTTCCTTGGCATTACTCATAATCGGCAATGGGTTTGATTATATGATTGATGTTGAAATCACAATAATGTTATTATCATCAACTATTTAGATAATATTCGAGAGAGTTCAAGCTTATGTTTATCTTGCCCGCAAACAAATCTCTTAGAAATTTAAAAAACGAAACAAAACTAGTTAACGCAAACTTGAAACATTTTCTCACAACACCATTACTATTATTATAATTATTGTTATAAATAATGCCAGAGAATAAAATTCCAAGACTAAAAGTCTTAAAACACTAGCATCTAAGGCTTTATTAAAAACTCCAGCGCACTTAAACCCACGACCATTGAATTGTTAGTCGAGTCTCTCGCTTACTTGGCCACTCAGGCGGATTCACAAGACCATATCTGGTATCCCTTAATACCAAAATCCACATCAACGCCTACAGTCGCATATACTTTTTGTGCGTTCGGAGCACATAGAAGTCACAGATCTTATGAATTTGTATTATGATAAATGGATAAAATCTGCCGTAACGAGTGAAGATCTTTTAAGGCCCAAATTGAATGCTTCAAGGGTTAATCACTTCGATCAGATTTAGCTTTTTCTGACTTTTAGGTTTTCCAAAACCTTTTTTATCTTAAGACAAATCTCTCTAAAGTTAAATAAAGAAACGTGAGCTAGAATTTGAAAGCACTCGTAAGAGTTTCTAATGCACTGATATTTTTCTCATGGTAATTAAAAAGTCTGTAGCGCGATATGTCTTTCCATAATCATTCTACTACCAAGACTGCAAATGGGCTTAGTGCCGCTTCCTGCCATTAACGCAACCTCACGTTCATCTAATTGCAGCTAAATCCAGGAGAAAGGCCTTTAGCTGCCTAAGAGTGAAATTGAACTGCGATGGTGTATGCGAGTGTCCGTTTATTTGACAATTTTGGCAGCCGGAGCGTAGGACTCTGAAAAGCATCGAGGATATGATGTAACTTTATTTTGAAAATCATTCGCAAAACGTCTTGAATAAAAAAAACATGTCCTTTTTGTTGCATCTTTTTTTATTGTTTATTTCTTACTTTCTTATAAAATACGCACACACTGATGTTCAAGTCTCTTACTTTTTCGAAATCTTCATCTCCTTTTGGTACAAATATTATAAAACAACTTAAAAAAAGTCAAACTAACACAAGTTTTTTTTTTTGTGATATCACAAGAATGTGTATTGTGTGTGTGTGTGGAGAGAAGAAAAACAAAGAAACAATATTAAGGAAAATTTCGTTAAGTAATAACGAAAGAGAAAAAAAGGGCAAAATGTAAGCAAACTCTTAAGCAAACTAAATTTTATATGCAAATCCACAAGGATTTTATGGAAAACACATTGAATTGCGAGCGACATGCATGGTTGTGTGTAGGTCACTGGTGGCTGCGTTCATAACGTCAAGCTTGATGGTGGGAAAAAACAATGTCATCCGTGACACACCGGCTGCAGAAGGTTTATATAGAATTTTGGCTGAGGCGTCCCATCAACGATCTCTTAGGCTATCTGCAGTAGTGAACGTTCCCGTGTTAAATATTCTTCACGTCGCATTTCCAACGCCTTATTGTCTTTTACTAGGTGGTACCTGGTTACGTAAAAATACGTTGATGTAGTAATAATTGGGAGCATGGTAATGCCTGCCATGTAACGCCCGATGCTAATATATCTTCAAGAAGGGTAGTCTGATTCTGGCTACCCGGGATTTTATGGTTAATCCGAAGGCAAGGGTGACTGTGTCGCGTAAAGTTAGGCTAAAGGCTTTATAGTTTAACTTTAAGCTCAACAGGGGTCAGGAGCTCACTCACTATGTCACCTGTACTTATGGCTAGAGGTGACAACATTGGTTTACTGCAGATTGGTGATGGCCAGGGTAGCTTGCATACTTACATACATGTGGAAGCCGCGGTGGAAGCATGTATATCCAGTCCCCGCTTGAATGCAGCAGTTAACCAATGTGTGAGTCCTGACTGCCTGAGTACGGCTCTTCGGGGGGTATCGTAGTGGTTGTGGTTTCAATCATTTCAAAAACGAATAATTTAGAGGTGATGATGGGCCTCCACATTCATCAGAGTGAGTTTATTGAGCCATACACAATAAACTTATCTGGATTCTCCAGTGTAGCTTAGGCCCCTAGCCTATAGGTATTGTCTAACTCTCTGGAGGGCGCCGGTTACTCTAAATTAACCCGTGTGTCGTCAGGCACCGTGGGGTTAGACCGACACGTAAAACCTCTCAGACATGTGTCCTACGTGATTACTTTGGACAATCAATTGATGGCGCAATCCCGTTACAGGCAATCGCTAGCGGCCATTTTCTCCTGGACGGGTATGCGCTTTCAACACTGAGAGGCATCTATTTTGAAAAGTCAACCACAGCGGTTTTGTCAAACGGTCACGGCGCGTGTTTTGGCTGTCTCCCGGAAGGGATTGAATAAATTGAAAAATATCTGTTGTGGAAATATATAGAATGAAAGGAAAAATTCGTATATTACGTCCCTTTCATGTGGTGAAACTTCTTAATAATTTCGTACCTTTTTTTTTAGTTAAGTGAAGCTAAAGTTCCATGAGAAAACTGGAAATATTAAGAGAGGGCGGGGAAGAAGGTCTAAGGTCCATGTGAATATGAAGCTTTTCTGCATCTGTATATCACTCTACTGTTGATAAAAGAGAGTTAGATTATAAAGAGCTGCAAAAAATTTTTACGACTTCAAAATATCGGTGACCTAGCAACTATCGAATCGAAACCAGGCATTGTTCTTAAACTGCCCAGAGCTATTTCTCTGAATCAGTTCTATTATCAAAGAGTACTATTGATCGGGACCATCAATCCAAAATATGAATTGATTATGAGGACATTTTAAAGGAAAGGAAAAAACGTTTGCAGTGTTTCCCATATCTAAGTCCCAGTTCTCAACTTTTTGATATAGTGGTAAGTAGCCCGCTACAAGTAACTGCAACGAAGTCAATTTCCCATCGCCTGCAGATGGTTATCCACTGGAATGCCTGCATATACGCATTTTCGATTTTGCTTACATGATGGCGGCATTGCCACTCCTATACAATTTTAATTACAGAGGACACATATCCTCCGCTAGTTTGACATACAATCAGAAGTAACAGAGTATATGTATATGTATATGTATATGTATATGTTCTTACGCACACTTGTACATGCATACTTTATCCCCATCACAGCTCTATTTCCGTTGGCCTTACAAGCTCTTACATCGAAAGATGGAAAAAAGATGTGTGGTCGTGTGCAAAGAAAGTATGTGCCATGCATGGTAAAGTAGTCAAAAGTAAACGAATAATATTAAAATGCATACATATATGTATATATATTTATATATGCACTTACATTCAGGCATATAGAAAATACTCATTGTCATTGTGTCAGTTTGTTTGCTATGCAACGCAACATAATTTGCAAAAAATGTCATCATTGTCTTTAATAAAATGTGTGTTGTTCAAGCTGTTCTATGCGGTGACTATCACAGAGAGAGAGAGACTTATTGTAACAAATTTAAATGAAATTCTCATAAAACACACACACACACACACACATACTTATTTACACTCTTCGTATACACACTTTTGCATTTACATAAGTATTTTATTTATATTTATGAGTTTGTGTGTGCGTCTATCTCTCATATATATATATATATATATATATATACATAAACAGGTAAAATTTAATGATGTATCCTTAGTTGTTTGTCATGGGATGTATGTAGTAAGTACCCAAGCGCACATATGTAGTTATTATACTTTAACAACTGACCTTAATTATAGAGAAAGGCAACAGAAACTTTATACAACAGCTTGAAAGGTCATTATAAACTAAAAGGAATCCAAAGTGATAAACAATGCAAAAATCACACACGGCCTGACTTCAGTCTTTTTAATCTTTTCTTAATGCATTTAAGTAAACAATAAAATGCCGTAAATTATTTCAATTATTTAAAAAACTCATCTTTCAGATGATCATACAAAAAATCGATCTATCGCCTAAAAGGCAATCATGAAGAGGTGTTAGCTTCGGAAAGAAGAGTAGTTCCTACGATCCCTTTAATCTTAGTACACTGCTTGGGTTTCAAGAGAGAAACCAAGAATCTTTTGCAGAGTTTGAACGAATTTTGCTCGATTGGTCAACGATCCAATAAGCGTCCATTGGTTTCGTCATCACGGTTCTTCTGGGAGTCAAAGAGTCTTCAAGCAAGATGTAAGTAGTTGTTCGTTGTGGGAGTTAGTTTTGATAAATTCGCGAAAGCTTGACTGAGGATGGGTACGCGAACAGCTGTATGGTAGCGATGGATGGATGGGGCAGGTATTTAATAAATATAGAAAAACAAATTGCTATACGCTTTTATACTCATCTTACGAAGCATGTCTTGTAGCAAATGTCTGCAAGGGAGCTCCCACAGCCTATCTAAGTAGCCTTAACTGAACCGACCTAAACGCATCTGACTATATGCTGGAACTATTTATACAGCGTGAAAATGGTGTGAGATTAAGGGCGTGCGTGAGTTTGTTCAACATTTTTAGACAACCAATGACTATATATCTGGCACTTAGTGTTTTACAAGAGCTTATCAGTGATAGAATTACAAGGTGAGAATATCTTCGATTATTGCCTTAGATATTCTCCACTTCAAATGTGGTAATAAATAAGTGCGCCTGTGTATGTCATAATTTTGCTGGTAAGGCTGGCCAACATATACTGCGGTTGCGGTTAGCAAGCTATTAACTGATAAAGCTATTAAAAGCTAAGTATGGTGTACTCAATGACAACGTTATGTTGCGTAAGCGGGTAAATATATTGTATTTTATGTTACGTTACGTCATAGCAATAACTTGTATAAAATAGTTTGTTTGTTTGTGCACGAACGTTCCTCCCGCATTAATTTTGTTGTTGCCATAGAAAAGGTTGCTTATGTTGACAGAGCATGTTACGTTGTTATGCTTTTCTGATCGAACCGGTACTCTTTAAATTGAAATAGTATATATATAAAAGCTATTAAATGGATCCGTCCGGAAGAGTGATAGAGGCCTTATATATGTTACTTATGTGCTTGTAAGCGAAAGATTTGAAGTAGACCTAGCGCTTGTTCATTTCGGACAGACGGACGGACGGAGAGATTGACAGTCAAACCAATATCGATAAAGAAAACGATTTTGTATCGAAGGATGCATTAAAAACTGGATCTATTGTAAGTCCTGCTGGATGCTGCATACATCCGCACCAACTAAATCTGCCCTATATCACAAATGATGCAAAGCACATAACAAGCAAACAAACAAACGTTTGCATTTATAATGTATTGGCTTGAGATGGTAGATAACAACAATACATTTTAATAAACCACAAGAGGGACAGACAAAGCTGAATATATTTTCATTCTCTTTCGAACTTAAAGTAATGAATGCATTTTAATGTATTCATTATATAAAATGATATTATAAGGCACATAAATACAGTTAGTATCAACATTCTATTCTCTTTAGCCTTTTAGTAAGTGAGGATAAAAGCAAAAAAAAAAAAAGAAGAAATTTTAAATATCTTATGAAAATGTTGTTTTTCATTGAAAGGCGAGAGCAAAGTTTTTAAAAGCAATGGAGAACTTTATATATATATATATATATATATATAAAGCAATCCCGAAAAAGAAAGTAGGTTCTTATCTTATTCTTTTTCAAGTTTGCATGCTTACAACTTACAAACTTTCATTCGCTATTTATTTTTCATTTCCTTTCTCAGCTTCTCTTTTGCCATCGAATTACTTTGCAATTTACCTGCAAACAGTCAATATTTAGTTTAATTTATTACATCAACATAACATTGTATGGCGCTCCCTTATTGATTTAACAGTTTTTTTTTATCGTTTTTTTTTTTTTTTTTTTTTTTTTTCGTTTTTTTTTTTTTTTTTTGCATACACGTGGCTGCACTTTCAGGCCACGCCATAGTTAAATACAGTAGATATGTGTAGTGTATTTAGGTATTGAACACATTTACTAACATATTTAATAGCAGTGTTTACCGTAATTTTTACACTTGAATAAACTACAAAGTCATAGATCAAAATCAATTTAAAAGGGAGCAAAAAAAAAAAAAAAAAACAGAAAACAAAAATTCATTGACGCTCGTTCACTCTCCTTCCCTTGGTTCCGCACAAAAATATATATATATATATAAATATATACATGTGTGAATAAAATATATTAGAGTATATGTTCTGCTGTTTATCTATATATGTGTGTGTGTGTGTGTGTACTTGAGTGAATAAGTACTTGAAGTAATTGCATAGTCTTTGACAAGACTTTGAATATTATAGTTATTAGCAAACGAATGCCTAAAGGAGGTGAGAAGTGTGAACGAAGGATTACTTATATGGCAACTACTTCGAAAGAGTGAAAGAGAGAAAGAGAGAAAATAATCAACAAGTTTTCTTTAGGTTTTGTTAAACAATTGCAGTCATTCAAGCACAAAACTCATACACACATCTACACATAGATAGGTAAACATTTCAAAAAATAAAAATAATAATATTTATGAGAGAAAGGTGTAACTGATGATGAAAAGTGCTTGGCTTACCTTACCATGTGGATAGGGTTTACTTAATTATTTTTCTAAACTTTTCTAAAGCTTTCAACTATAACGAGATAAGGATGCAGTATCTCATTTCAATAGTTTTACGCTCTAAGGGATATGTTGTATAGAGTGCCGGTTACCTGAACGAAAGGTAAATAATTTAGTTTTGCTTTAAAATCATTTTTTATTTATTTAGAATTTTTTTTAATTTAATTTTTAATGCTTCCCTCTCTCCCTCTCTCCAACTCTCTCCCACATCCATCGAATCGGGAATTTGTAGAAAACTCAGAAATATTCAGTAGAATCTCGCAAAAATTTCTATATTCTTGCAGTTCTAGGTTGATTTCGCAGTGAGCCGTTCCTGGTTTGTCCGTTTGTTTCATTTTCATTGCTTGGGTTGAAAAACATTCAAAGACTTTATGAATTTTGAGCTGAGAACTCTGAGTTCTGATGCTCCAAGGAAGCTGTTGCACTCTTTCCTTTTATTATCAGAAGCAATGGGCATAAGAAACTAACTGTAGGCTGATGCACTAAAGGATGAAGAGTTAATTACTTGGTTCTAAAACAGAGCTCAAGCATAGCAATTAGTATGGATCTTGGCTTCATCAGCGGGCATTCGCGAAGATTTACTGGGCAGACTAGAAATTGTCTGTTCGTACGAGCTTCGCAACCCACGCAACTATCTAGCTATGCTTATGCCATGTCCCTGCGGCAAGCCAGCATAACATTTGATCTTTAAGAATTTTTCCGACCATTCATCCCATTTTGAAGGATAATGTTCTTACTTGATAGCTTTTCTCTTCGCTTGCCGCTCGTGTAATAGATGTTCTTTGCCCCAGATTTCGTTTTAAAAACGGACCATTTTTGTCCTGGACGGAAATGTACTGCGTACTCCGTCCTAAGCTTGTTTTGGTTTTCCCTCGGTACCGTCATAATCGTGTAAAAGAACCAATACTTTTTCTAGTTCAAGTTATTCATCTAAAAAAAAGATGATGACGAGCATAGGCCGTACTAATTGATGAAAATTCCAAAGCTTTAGGGACCCAAAGAAATAATTGTATCAACTCGTAGCTCAAAGAATACCAGATCCTCGCAAGTTAAAATGTTTACTTTTATGAGCCTGTGAGGCGGGGGGAATACTGGTGCTATCATGCCCCTTGTTACACTGAAATTTTAAATGCTCTCGATTCCAGGCTAACATCTAGTATAAATTGTAGGTGACGTAAGTGATTTTGTCCTACTGCGAACGCAATCCTAAACTAGCACCGTCTACCTAAAGTTACTCCTTTCTAACTGCATTTTTTCGATGGTGAACCTTTCAGTTGCAGATGATAGGCAAAAAAGATGGCTGACTGAAGGCGAAAGCCAAATTGGCTCCAAACGTGTGTGTGATCAATTCCTATTTCTCCATCTGCTATATATGTAGCTCTGCAACTTTTCAACAATGGGCAGCGACTTCCTTTTCCTTATTCTTATATCTTCGAAGACAGAATTATTCCAACTCTTCCACTACCTGTGCACTGTGCGAGCTGCATTTCAAATGTTAGAAGTGTATTTTGTTGTCATTATTGCTCGTAGCGGGAATAATGAAAATATCGATTGGTAAAAATTCATCATTTAATAGTCGGACACAAACTAAATGGAAGGATGAATCGACAATTCCTTGGCTCTTCTCCGTATTTTCCCCTATTTTCTGTTATTCCTTCCTTTTGCACGTTTATTTTCCATTCCATTTTAAATCCATCCCAGCTGACCTATAAAAAGAGTTCCTTTGTTTCCTTATTTTCCTCGTTATAGTTAAAAATTGCACCGTTGCTTCAGTTAATAGATTAAAACATTATATTGAATGATACTCGCGAGCCTTGAGTACATGCCAAGCTGGTTTGCACGTATGTTTGTTTGTACGAAGAATGCAAACAAATAATTTTTTTTTCTTTCTTTTTTTTTTTGACGATTTTCACATTTCGCAAATGCTCGAAATTGTCAGCGTTTTCATTACAAGTACACTTTTTAAATACAAAGCACGCAAGTCTTTCGATAAGAAACAGACCCAGCGACCAAAACGACGACCAAAAGCGTACACAAAAGAGGTAATGGCAGCTGTCGCTAGTTTACGGTATTAACTAATTCATTAACACAAAATGCCAAACGACCAACTGGGGAATTTAAATTGTTTCTTTTTTTCAATTGTTGTTGTTGTTGTTGTTGTTTTAGCTGTTGTTGCAAGTAATCCTCTAACTAACGTTACATTGTTGTACATTGAAACCTTCAAGGGTTACAATATTCTATGTATGTATAGATGTGTGTGTGTGTGTGTGTGTGTGTATGTGTTTGTGTGTGTGTGTGTGTACAATGAACAATTAAGAGTAAGTAACCCGACGATTACATTGCGTTTAAGACGAATTTTGAATACTTGCCGACCGGTGACAAGACTTTTGCTATGCGTCTCGGCGTTCGCCACAGCAAGCAGCGTGCCAAGTGCTACGAGAACTATCGCTTAGCTGACAATGAATAAGAGAGGATAACGATCGGTAAACGTTTTCTAAGGGATAGAAATAATTGGATTGGAAATAATTCTCAGAAAAGTGAGTTAAGCAAAAAAAAAAAAGAAAAAATGTTACGTCATTGACTGATTCATTGGAATATTGACAACTGATTGACTTTTTGAGTGCTATGAAGTCTCATTTTTCGAACTATTCAGCTTGCCATTCAATCATAGACTTAAGTATAAATCCAAGCTACAAAACTGTTCTTTGATGTGAACACATCCGCGTTTTCAATAAAGCATTTGGTCTTGTGGAAGAAATCAATGATAAGATTGGGGGGCCCATCTTCTTCTTTGTCTTTGTTTATGATGAAATTACCCTCTTACGACATCTTTGCCGATCATTATTCCTAATCCTTACGACACTCGGCCGGACAGTTATATCAAGAATTGAAGAAGACTCAACCCGACTATGTTAGGTAAACATTTCCATGAGTCATACAAATGGAGTTTAAGCAAATTTTTTGCAAGGAATATATAATCGCTTTATAGATTAAATAAAAACTACCCTACTGCGCTATTTCTTGAATGATTTCCTTTTGGACGATCTGCGTGTTTTTCTAAGCTCTAACTTGCGATTTAATTCGCATAGGAAATCATGTCTCGAACTTTACTAAAAGATGAACTTATCTTGCAAAAAGGCTCTACATCAGCCTAGTTAAGCATGCCTTGGAGTATACTTTCCCGATTTGGACTTCTAACAAAAATTGTTGTATTAACACAAATGAATGGTCCATCGAATATATTCTTGTTTTTACTTTGCGTAGTTTGGCTTGGCATCCACTTACAAAAGCCGCCTAATTTTAACTAATCAGTCAATTCTTAAGAAAGAAACTTTGCATTAGATTTGCTGTACATCGTTGACTCTAACACTCCTATCACAAAATTTTACATATGTCACCAAAGGTAATACACTCATGCACTAACTTTGAGTTTTTCAATTCTGTACGCCCACTAGAGAAGACTTTTAGTCATACCTTCTTTTAGAACTTGACGACTCCTTCAGAAACATAAGAAATTTCATTTTTCTCCGGTTACCAGGCAAATAAACCCCCACCAGACAGCCGCTTGTGTGGGGTTAAAGCACGTGCCGAAATAGGGTACCATTCTACATTTCTCATATTTTATTTTATGTCCCAACGTTAACGTCATATTCATACCGTAATCAAATAACTTACACATATTTAAAGGAAATATTAACATAACTACCATACTATGTTTTATTTTCTTTTCCTTTGCTTTCTTCCTCCTTAGTTCATATCATAACTAGTTATGACTATATTCTTAGGTTAAGTTTGATCTATTATTTTTAGCTTAATATCAAAAGTTATCATTCAACTGACAAAACAATTCTGGAGTTGAATTTATTGTAAATAAACAAAGCCCTCCTCTCTCCTCCTAGGAGAGTGTAGTGTGTTATACATATATATATATATATGTATATGTGTATGAAATGAATGTGTATACGGAGTAACGGAAAAACACATATACGTATATATATATTCATTATACACATATATGTACATACATGTATGTATTCATTATTTCCAAAACGGGGACGAAAAATCTTCCGAAGCTTCTGAACAACTCTTTATTCGCTTGTATTTAAAAGAAGAATAAAAGCAAGGGAATACATTATAGTCGAGCTACATCGACTATTAAATGCCCTACACCGCATTGCTTAACACAATTCTTACTTTTGCCATAGAACATAACAGTTAAACCACGTTTTTATATGAATTTGCTATTAAGCGCATGTACATTAAAAATTAGAATTCTTTGCAAAGAAAGGCTTTCTTTCCGTCAGCATGGCTGCGCGCAAGAAGTTCGAAAATTGAGGTAAGTGTGGTCCAATTATTATCATAAAATATTAAAAGCTCTAGCTCTAGAAAGCGAAAATTTCCGTGAAAATCCTCATATAGGGTAGAATGCATAAATAGGTCAAAATGGTTCAAATTTAGTACTGTTAACTTTTTGTTATCTTAAGGTACTGTTATGATCTGATTTTCATCATAAAGCCTTGAAAATTCGACCTTTTTGTCATATAAACTTTAGTTTTCGTTATATGAGAAGGGATTCAAGAAATTGCTACACCCGTTCCAAAGTTTTGACACCAATTTAGAATGCCGCAATATTAAGCAACTTTTGTTGAGAAATTTTGAAAATTGCGATTTTTTTCCATATAACGACTCTTCGAAATGGAGCATCATACGAGGCATGGTCGAAAAAATGGGCCGAACCAAAGCGTTTTCAATCGCGTTCGTCCTTGCGCCAAAGTACATGTGTCCACCAAATTTTGATCACAATATCTCAACTATCCACACTGCCTGTACCACAAATTTACATGGACAGACGGACATACAGGCTTAGAATCGTTTTCCGCTTTGATCGGCATAATAAAAGCCGAGTCTATCTTAAGTCCTTCTGGTTGTTACATACGTGCTGATGCCCTGTCTCACTACTGGTGTAGCGTATAATGATATAAGCAAGGATAAGCTCGCTAAGTATGTAAATTACTTTACATATTATCTAATCGTTTTAAAAGACAAGTTTCCTTTTTGGTTATGCTAAGATGGGTTGCTGATGAATTTTCAAATCTAATCGAATCTTGAACTTTTCATCTCAGGCGTAACGGATGAACGAACTTCGCTTTAGAATCTTCAGCTTATTCTTTTTGCTTTTTTTTTTTTTTTTTGTTTTACCAGCCATCTAGGACATGTTGCCCGTACGTGCGAGCACGATAGCGGTCAGGAACAGTTAAAGCTAGAGAAGGATGCAAAGAGGAAGTAATGCTTGTATACATACGTTTTACTTAAAAATGGAAACATCAAGCACGGTGAGAAAGACGACTGCTGGTAGATTAGTTCACAGGCGGGCATTGTGATTGAGGAACGACGAGTCGCGGTAATGTGTCATGCGATATGCAAGCGATTCCGGGTTCGTGGTAAAGGACTTAGTTAGGGGGCGGAACTCTTTCATTCTGTTGAAGACTTGTCCTGGACGTACATATACGTAAGTGCCACACAACTCACATTCCTCTGATGCTCGAGAGTATCGAGAGTTTTAGATACACTTTCGCCATCCGTAAGCATCTGAGCGTTTCGCTGTATGCTCCAAAAGGGAATTGTTGGCTCCCGCCCACACAAGCGACTTATACTCTAATTACGGATTATAAAAATATTTTAATGCGTGTGTTACAAGCGATATGAGGAACATGCATTGCTTCCTTTAGCCTTGTTTTTTAATGATGCATGTGCAAGAGTGGAAAGATCCGAAATAAGGTAAATGAAGGCATCAAGTGAATGTGAGTGCAGTAAGTGTATAATTGCAGGGCGCATTGTCGTTAATGGAGTTTTTCTGTTACGTTTATGTAAATTTAGTGCATATATATATATATACATATGTATATATATATACATATGTATATATATATACATATATATATATATATATATACAATGTATTTAGATGCAAAGAATTAAAAAAAGGCAAATGAAAAAAATGAAAATAAATAAAAAATGAGAGAATAAATTATTTTTAATTTAAAAAAGAAAATTCTTACAAAAAGATGAGAAACTTTTCAACTTTTTCAAGCTACTAAAACTTTCTAAAGATCGATTAAGAAAACCAAGCAAGTTGGTAGGAGTAAGATCTCTATTCACCTTACAGTCGAATAAGTAAACTAACTGTTAATTGTTAATAAAGCCTTGTTAGCTACAGTTGGTAATCATATTAAAGCTTTTTCGACATTTCATTTTGATGGCGATACGTATGTGCAGCTATGTATGGATGTATACAGAGTCGTTGGTATAAAAACCGACTTTTTCGGAAGCAGGCAATTAGCGTTAAATAAATTTTTTATTGTTTTGTTTGCTAAATTTATGCAATTGCGTTCAACTATAAATTAATTAGTGCTTGCGGTTTATATGAAAACATTTTCACTGAGGTCAGCATTAAATTTGTCACATAAAGCCATTACGGTGATTTAACCATTCAGCAACAAAACAAAAACAAAAACCAAAAAAAAAAAAAACGAGCAAATAGTGTAACGATAATAAAATAAATGAAAAACATGGACAAAGCTAGCAGCGATTTTTGGTACGTTTTTCGTTTTGTGAATGCAGACAGACATTAAAGACGTAAGCAAAATGCGGTTTAACGTAACTTACGGAAACCTTTTCAAACGGAAAATTCAAGTCTTTTGATGGAAGATTATGACTTGGATTTGATTAGAACCACAATAACATATTCCGACATACAACCGCATAGCGAGGTAGAGAAAAGTGAAGCTTTTTCACATCTCGGAATACTGAACGGTAGCGTCCCAATCAATAACATTGTCTTCCTCTTCCTACCATAAGTTGTACGACAATAACTGGGACCAAGCGTTTTTTTTTTTTTCTTTAGCTCAAGGAAAGCGAGGTAGAGAAAATTGAAGCTTTTTAACATCTCGGAATACCGAACGGTAGCGTCCCAATCAATAACTCTTTCTTCCTTTTCCTTGTACAATAATAACTGTGACCAACCGTTTCTTCTTTAGCTCAAGGAAAGTAAGAAAACTCTACTTAAAATATATGCAAAGGACTTCAATTATATGAATGTTGTCATCATATAGATTAAGTTACGATGGCAGTCCTTAGTCTTAAATGCATTACTCAATTGAGCCAATTATTCAAATCCTAGCACTTGAGAGATTACCAGGAAGAAAAGCTTGAGTCAGAAGCTCTCCCAATAAAGGTACGGCAGTGAAGAGGATCCTGCTAACCTTTACAAAGACAGGTATAGGGGAGGCCTATCTTATTGGATGCGCAATGACCGAAAATAGTAGGGTCTCTTTCCCTCTCTCTCCCCGTTGCTCTCAAATTGAGCTAAAAGAGAACATCAGAGAATGGCTTCTTTTGCTGGCTGCTGTGGAGGTGACCTGTAAGTTCACAGAAACCTGAAAAACTCAGCTTAAAATACACCCGCCAAGTTTCAAATTTTTTCCCTACTTTAAGAATTTTCGTGATTGCGACTGACTAAGCACTTAGATCGGCTGTTCTTTGCGGAAGTTTTCCTAAGAATTTCTCGGGAATGCTCTTGGAACACTTATCCACCCGCATATTTCGGTCTTGACTGTAAAAATAATATTTTTTAAGATGAATGTAGCCATTAAAGATCGATTGGTTGGTAGCGACGGACGATGGACGTGACCTTCTATTCCCCAGTAAATGCAACTCTAATGTGATGGTAAATTGTGCGCATGCCATTATTCGTCACTTAATATGCAATTCCCGCAGGAACGCGAAATTTAATGCATGTTTTTGAAGGAAAAGGTACCTCGTTTTTGTTGAGAGAATTTTGTTTTCCGTCTTTCGAAAAATATGAAAATTTGACGCGTTTTGCCTCGCTTTACTTGTCCTATGTACAAAGTGAAGGTCTTATTAAAACTCATAGAAAACTTGAAAGTCCTATAAGAGCAAGAACAAGTAAGAGTATTATAGCTCCTACTCTACACTCATATTAGTAATAATGTATAAAATAGTGCTGGCGGGTAAACTTAATTCACTTTGTAAAGTTTTATTATTTTTCGGTTTCCGCCATAAAAAACTAGAAATTAGAAACTTTCTCTCCACATAAGAGCTTGCTTTTCATGATAACCCTTGTATATGGCAGGCTCTAAAAAATAGACCTACGTGATCCAAACGCCTTAGCGCTCATGCTAAGCTTCTACTATGAATCAATTTTCTTCATAAAATATTGAAAATTAAACCTCATACTGAAGGGCTTACTATTCATAACAAATCTGGCCTGGAGAGGGGTCCAAGAAGTAGATTCATGTAATTAAAATTTGGTTCACTTAATTTTTAAGTCCAATGACTATCGTGAACAAATTTTCATCACAAAGCATTAACAATTAGCCTTTTTTGACTTCTAAAAGTTCACCTCTTTTGAAAATACCTATGCAGTGGTATCAAAAAAATAGATCTACATGGTCCAAACTCGGTAAGATTAACTTTTTTGTCATTTTCCTATTGTAAATCAATTTTCACCATGAAAGATTCAGAAGTATACCATCTAAGGGTTCAGTTTTCGCAGAAACGGTTATACGAGAGGCGATTTAAAAAATTATCCCAAACGGCCAAATTTATTTATGCCAATTTGGAATGTCGAAGTGCTATTACTCAGCGAGTATGCTTGAAAGATTTAAAAAACTGCAATTTTTTCCATATAATGACTTTTTAGATTAAAGTGGCGGGGAAAGGGAGTGGGGGGAGATTAGGGAAATTGATCGATCCGAAGCATTTTCAATAGCATTCGTTCTTGAGCAATAAGACGGCAGTGCACCGAATTTCATCAGAATATCTCAAAAATTGGCGCCTGTAGATTGAGCACAAAAAAAACATGACGGACAGATGGACAGACAAGCTTGGATCGATTCAGAAAATGATTTTGGAACCATCAGTATAACAAAAGGTAGGGTCACCTTACGCCCTTGTGCGTGTTACATACATCCGCACAAATTTAACGTGCCCTCTGCCACAAGTGACGTAAGGTATAAATAATTACACCGTTCTACTGAAAGACTATACATAGTTGTTATACATATCGTAGTTGTGATACAACTAGTTGTTATACAAACTCTTATACAATCATAAACCTAAAGCAGGCAATTTTTTTATATTTGTATGTAACATCCAGCGATTTTTACTTTAGCTTTATCCACACACAACACACACAGTTATCACGGAAAATGGAAAAGAAAACTAAAGGCGATCTTTGAAGGCCCGCTAACCCGTGTGAACATATAAATACTGCAACGAAATCTACGAACCCACACCAGGCTAGTTGATCGACTGGAGCCATCTTCTTAACGCTTATCTTATGAAGAAATTCATACCGTTATTTCTATTCGACCAGAGATGAAGTTGTGAATTATAGTTTTTTTTGGGTCTTCCTAAAGTTGAAAGGGCGGAGTAATTCCCAACTTGAGACTTGAACTTGAAAGCAGCTAAATACAAAATGCGGAACACCGCTGAGCTGAATATAGATGAGAGGATATAATGCATTTTAGAACTGTTTTAGTAAACATAGCAACTCAGAAAATGGTTTTTGCATTTCCCATAGAGAAAAAGTAGTAGAACAGATGAAGATCTGATATTCTTTAGTTCGCTCTAAGATCCATTGAACACTACGCCAGTGAACGCTACTTACCCTGTGCCGTGACACAAAATTTATTTTCTTCATATATTTTCAACGCATTTTCAACTTTCACTATCACATTCACTTATTTCTATGTGTGACACACTTATTACATAATGCAGTTTAATCTACACTTGAATCAAATGAATACGTTTTGATTTAAAACTGAATTATAAAAGAAAGAATTAATATAACGAACATTTCGTATAGCTTTAAGCACAAGCTTATTATCTATTCATTGAGGTAAAAATTTGTTCAGAACACACACATACATACGCTTACATGTATATATAGAGCACAGCAGACGACTTTCTTGCAATCTTCTTAAAGGTTTATCAAGCTTAACCAAAATAGATAGATATGTAAACTCAGAGAAGCTTTCTTAGGAATCTTTATAAATACCTGCTTACCTATATATATATATATATATATATATATATATATGTATGTATAAATGCATGCACAGCTCATGGTTATGTGTGCAAATATAATGGCACTTGCAATAATATACTCTTAGTATATATATATGTATGTATCTAAGTAGGTAAATATAATGCGATGTACAAACGTATGATAATATCGAGTGATGTTGAAACGTTTGATAAATAGCTGAAATGAAAAGAGAACTAAACTAAATAGTTTGTTTGTATGCATGCATAGAGAATGTGTGTTTATTTTCTTTCGGTTTTCTTTTCAGTTCGGAAGACAACTTATTAAAAGAAATTTTCGTAGCAATTGTCACACAGTTTAGTTTAGTTATTA
Source organism: Glossina pallidipes (assembly GCA_000688715.1). Lineage (NCBI taxonomy): Eukaryota > Metazoa > Arthropoda > Insecta > Diptera > Glossinidae > Glossina > Glossina pallidipes. The sequence goes on along the minus strand of KK499790.1, from coordinate 596,471 downwards.
CCCTGAACTTGTGCTTGAAGCCAAGATTAATAAATGATTGTAATTTTACCGCATAATATATGATATGCGCCGCAGTTACGGTACACTAATTATGGCGGTATACACATTTTATCATTCATTTGCGTTCACTTATTATTAACTAACGCTGTACTTGAAATACGAAACTCAGATACATGAAAAAAATGCATTTAGGTTGTGTGAAAAAAGTTCCATTGTCGCCTAAGCTTAACCTGAACATAAGTAATTTTGGATAACTCAGCTTCGACCTGAGGAATACAGCTTGCAGAAGATTACTTTTTCATTCGCTTAAGATTCGAAGTATAGTTATATCAATGAATTATGTCCGTCCCTCTTCAATACTCAGAAATATACCTTAATGATCCTATATATCTTTCGAGTTTCTTTACCCATGTGGCCTACTGGCCTATCATGAACACTTTTTTGGCAAAGCTAGTTCACCTTTGCATGTCGAAATGAAATCTTAGCAAGAAAACTTCACTTTAACTTTAGTGTTTTCATACATTGAAGGGATCAAGATAAATATATGTCCTTTCAAAGTATAATAAACTTGCTTAGTTTGCCTTCAGCTGCCGGTTTCTAGCTAAGTCGGGACTGTTTCCATATCATGTCCATATTTATGCCAAACGGCTGACCAATTCCTAGAAAGCTTTGTAATCTATAGACTCTAATAACAAAATCTAGATATTTCTTAGATATTGTTACCGTTTTCCAAGTGTCTATAGCGTCTGTTGCATATGAATTAATCCCGCACATATTTCTCTTTGATCTGTGGAATATGTACAAAAACTTTTGTTTCTGATGTTAGTTCCGCTTTTTGCCAGCTTGCAAATCACATTAAACGACTAATCAAAAATGGACGCCCGGACGGACAAAGGGACAATTTCGTGACTATGGGAGCCATAGCTAAACAGGTTTGGTTCTGTATATTGTTGTTTTTTGCCGGAAACGAAAGGAGGAAACTGATATTCTTCGAAGTAGAAGAAGGGGAAGAAGAAGAAGGAAAAGGAATTTTATTCTATAATTGGAAAAGTGACTAAAGCAGCTCACACATTACATTAAGAAGAGGTTGTGGAAAGTAAACCCGAAATGGATTTTTATTTTATTTCAAATAATGGCCAACGCGTGTCTTACGGAAGGATCTATAATTTGTTAAACTGATCTTAGGGTTTCCTTAGTTTCCAACTACGACGATTAGTCTTGTGGGCTATTATGGTGTCTTCGATTCGTCGCAGAGCAACTGAAATTTTGTCACTTGTTTTTATTAAAGCTTTTCTTGTTTGCCTTCTATTATAACTTTATGACATATAACTTAAGGACAAAGGACTAAACTATGTGACATAGAAGTACGTTTCAAAGTGTATAGCTTGACATTGACATTTGTAATGACAAACACAAACATATGCACACACACACACACACATACGCACATGCACGCATACTCACTTCTTGATATATTGATAGGAATAAGCAATAGGTAGGCAATTATAGTAAATGGTTTTTACACACACACATGCACACATACACAAAGAGGCGAGCACACAATAGACAATGTTATGAATTGTCTGTCATTTGTTTTTAGTTTTATTTTCCATTATTATTATTTTGTTTTGTTTTGCTCTTTTTGTTCTTCTGCATTAACAGTAAAACCTTTTCCAAGTTTTGCAATTTTATTATATTATGAACTATTCTTGCTGATATTAGTTTTTTTTTTTTGTTCCTTGTTGATATTGTGTAAGCCTCTGCCATTGCATGTATATGTGTTAATTTATGTATGTATGTATGTATGTTATCTGTATGATTGAAAGCATTGTGTTATGTTATTGCTGAAGCTATCATTATTCCAAGTCCTCCCATTTCGTCCTAACCAGCATTCTAGCTAATGTCGGTGTTCATAGATAGTTTTTATGTTATGCTTTCATCAGCTATATAACTTTTAAAGTGCGTGAAACCTATTGCTCAGCTTATGTGAGGGCTTTTTCTATATATATTCCTATAAGGTTTATATTGCTACGCAGTTTAATTCTTTTCTTTTTTTTTTATTATTATTATTGAATGAATCGCTCGAATCACATCAGTTTCACTGAACTGTGAATTGATAAAAACGACTTAACTTATCCTAGTAGCAGCTCTTGCTATAGTTAGAAAACAGAAATATTTTTGTTCCAAATTTCATGAAGTTCAAGGATACGAAAAAAGTCTCCGCAAGTGCTCTTAAGTTGCATCTTTTTTGCATCGTGCCTTTTAAACCGTCTATGTGTTGTACAAACCATGGTTTACATGATGTGTGATGTGCGTAGTTTCACGGTATAACACATAAGCTGCTGGAACTACGGACAGACCATTGGTTTCTATACCGGTCGTAACTCTCTCAGATATTAAATGAAGGACATTGACATTTCAGATACCGTTTTGTGCAGCTTCCGCGAAGTAACCACTGAAACGTTCCGTCAATAGGTGTTCGGCAAACACTTCACAAGGGCAGACTCATCGCAGTGCTGCGAACCATAAGAAGTTTAAAGCCGCAGTGTTAGTAGCATAGGGGTGTACTATAAACTTTTCAGGCTGCGGTACGCACATAACCACACAAACGATTTGAGTTAAGTACGCGCCTTTTTTAACTTTGTAATCTTGACAGCGCTATCATCTTGGAATATGTTTCGTTTTTTTTTTGATGAGATTCGTAAAGACTTTAACTGTTGATGCATCCTGCATCATGGATGTTTCTCTTTTCTACTGTTATGTGTTCAGTAACTAATCGTGCGTTAGTTTGCTCCGAAAGCATGACAGTCAGGTTTTGTTTAACATTTCGAAGCTTTTCTCAGGGAATTATTCATCAATGGACCCGCGAGATTCTCTTCATATTTTGCAACCATCTAACCCAAATCTTTTTCCCTAGATGAAGCGCTTGAGTTTCATAAATAGATAATAGTCGTGTGGGTTCGGATCTGAAGAATATGCTGAGTGAGATAGCAACCCAATATTGATGAATGCGGGCAATATTGTTATTGCAGGCACTGACTTGTGACACAAGGTGTATTTCCTCGACGTTGAGTAAACGCAAAACGCTTTTTCAACACTAATTTTCCATATAAGATAGCGAATGCTTTGCTTCTTGATATCTTCAACTGTCTCTTGCAACTTCTCTTTCACTTTATCAAATATAATTTTAAGGTTTTCTTTTATGCTTTTTTTGTAGCGCAAAGAGAATTTTGGGCCGCCCGTACGATCTCATTTAAAATCAACAAGGAACACCGAGAATGGATTGATTGAAAACAGCTGCCACACCACTTTTCAAGTCAATGCTCAGGTTGAACGGCCTCTTCTACCTATCAAAGAGCAAAGTTTAATCAACATATGGACTGTCGGCTCTTCCATTGCTTTGAAGATAGGAAAAGTAGCGTCAACAGAAGAAGGATGGTCACCGAGGCTCGACGCTTTCTAAAAATAAAATAAGTTTTCTATTAGACACGACATCTATCTGTAAATGTCCGGAATTATTCACCGATTTGAATCATCCGTCATCCGAATTCTATGATGTTTCCGATTACATATCCCGGAGCTCATCGGTATTTGTTCATTGCTCTTTAACAGGCTTTTAATTCCTCTTCATTTTTTCTATTCAATTCGCCAAATTATTGAGTCTTTTTTTACCGAGCCAGGCGCCTCACATCTTTTGGCAAACAATCTGCCTCTTTTTCACTTCACTCTTCTAATGACGCATTTAGTTGGTTGGATTTATGATCCAACAGTTCCGACGCAGCCCTTTCGTACTGTTGGGCGTTTTTGTTGTCTCAACTTACGCGGCTGAAGAGCTTCTTCTGGTGCAATATCGATATGATTTCTCCGAAAGGACAATCTCTTCAATGTTGTTTCTTTCGCGGAGAAGATCTTCCTAAGGTTTTCCCGGTTAACTTTAATAAGTTATTTTTAAAAAAACCCTTTTTCCGTTTCTCGCCAATCGACCATTTCTTTTTCTTACAATTCTCGGCACTTTTAAGAATGACTTTAAAATTGCACGGCGCATTAATGTTAATTAACCACTTGGATTAGAGTAATTATTGTCACTTTTCACTCAATTTCATTCCTATCTTGTGGCATTCAGTAATTCTTTCTTTATATTTTTCCACCATATTTTTAACCATCGAAGAATTGCACATTGTCTGTGAGCACGTGCTAACGATTTATTATTCTGGCCTTGTATTTCATATATTGTTGTTGTAATTTTTATAGAATTTTCTTTTGCTTTAATAAAGACATGCTTTTATTGAAAACGAAAACGTGAATCGGTTGAAAGGCAATCTAACAGTTTGTTTTTCCATTCCTCATAGTCCCTAACGATTATTCGGAATTGTACAAATTTACTCCTGGATTGTCATATACGATCTAAAAAAACACCGCTCCCGACGCAATTCTTTCCATATACCTTCAGATTGTATAATTATGTCCTACACCATTTGTGGTACAAGGGCATACTAAGTCCATACGGGTGTAAGCAACCCCCAGAAAGACCCGATATAGATCGGACAACAGGGCAAGCGCTGGCATGCAGCCCACATCCGATCCGTTACGTTTAAAATTCCAAATAATTCAATTTTCTCATATATGGAAATGGGTTTGTTCCGGCCTACGCAGTGATATGAAAACTAAAATTGGCCCATTAATGAAAAAGGTTGTGCTTCCCTGATATAGACTTACCTTTCACTAAACCGAACGAATCGATTAAAGCTTGTCTGTCCGTCTTTCCTTAGGTTGAAATTTTTGGGTTATTTTGACGAAATTTGGAATACCGGCATGTTTTGGCCCAAGGACGGACGCTATAGAAAATATGATGTTGTTTTGAAAAGTCAGTGTACGAACAACTTTGGCATTAGGTGAAGTAGTGTAGGGTATATAGGACGCCGGTGACTTGTGCCGCACTATAGTGTTTATACTTGTTTATATTATATATATCTATCAAAATATATGTATATATATATATCAAAATATATGTTTATACCTACGCGTACATATAATAAATGCAGTTTTATAAATATATTTGAGATGACATCCAGAATACGCAATAAAGCCAACATATCATTATTTGTTAACACGTCCACCTGTATAAACATTTCACGTAAGGAAAATATTTATTGTTATTTAATGTCCGTGTTGTGTTCAAATTTTTATTACATTTCTAAGTTCACGGCTATAACCTAGAAAGCATATGCACATACATATATATGTATTATGGAAATTGTCATACAAATCAGCAAAAAAAACCAAAAAAAAAAAAACAAAGAAAACAAAAATTGTGATCGGTTTAAGTCGAAATTTTTCATACCAAGAATGACTTTTTGTTTTCCAATAGTAGCTAACGGCTACATATACATAGTGACATTACGAAAACTGTTACGCGGCCGTAATACGATCTCAATGATGGATGACTATCATGAGCTCTATATGTATAGACTGGAAAAAATGCACAAAGTTGCAACTTTTTATCTAAATTCATACCAAAGCGTTACACTTACAGGTAAATCTGTGCTAATCCTTTTAAGGGACGGCCTTACATTGTCTGCAAGTATTTGCTAAACTATGACCTCTGTACACGAAAGAAATTGCTTCATGCTTTATACACCAGTACAGATTATCCAAAAAAAAGCCCGGGAAACATTACTAGCGACCTTCCATCAGTGACGGGAATAACGGAAAAATGACTAGCATACATTGTCCAAAGAACAAGTAGTCACAATACATGGTAAGCGAATCATTGGCATTGAAAATAAAGCCGAATATCCTTAGTGCACATACTTGTGGTGATCAGGTGGAGGGGTATAGTGTATTAAGAGTTGCTCAGAACAACGGAAAACGTCACGAGGCATTGCAAACAACCAACAACTAATGAAATTAAATAGAATATGAAGTGAAAAACAGCTCTTCATAAGCAGATAAACCCATTTTAAGGGATCTTAAGCAGCTTTGAGTGCAGCGCCCAAGTAGCAATGGATGTAGACATCGCCTCAAAAGGACCAGTTGCACTACAAGCACGGAAAGGTATGGGCGGAGGGATGGTATTTTGGTAATGAATTTTTTCGCATTTTCTTGAAATAAAAGCAATAAAAATTTGTGGAAGAATGAGTGGAGAGCTCAATGTTCACGCGCCTACATTCACAATATTGAGCTAATTGCGCTGAACCCATGTTTCAGTCGATAGCTTTACTTCAACCCAAGCAGCATTTCGGAAGGATCGCAGGCCGGAATACATATATTCTCAGCAAAATAGGATAGACGTGTAGATAGACAAGGACTGATGGACAGTATTTTGATAATGAATTTTTTAGCATTCTGTTGAAATAAAAGCAATAAAAATCTACAGAATAATTAGTGGAGAGATCAATGCTCACGGTGATGTATCTGTACTTCACGACGTCTATGGCGACTCCATTCACAATATTAAGCTACTAACGCTGAACACACGTTTCAATCGATGGCTTTATTTTCACCTAAGCAGCATTTCGGGAGGATCGCCCCACAGGAGTAGTTGTACTACAAGGCCGGAATATATATACTCTCAGGAGAATAGGAAAGACGTGAATATAGGTATGGACGAATGGACTATGTTTTAGTAATGAATTTTCTAGCATTCTGTTGAAATAAAAGCAATAAAAATGTATGGGTGGTTAAGTAGAGTCTATGCCTCATGACGTCTCTGACGACTTTTTCCGCATGTCAGTTTAAACACTCAAAGTGAAAGCTTTAAAGTCTTAGCAAAAATAAACAAAAAGAATAAAAAATTTTGATCCTGCAGTTTTATATTTTCTTTAGAGCGTAGCGTATTGAAGAGTTGCATATACCGGATCCACGCCATATATGGATATAAAAAGGACGAGAAAATATATGAACAAAAATCCATTAACTCCGCCACTCGAGGTTAGAGTTAGTTTGCCTTTATTTTCAACTTTGAAAAGTTTATTTATACTCAGCTCGACTCTCATAAAAGTAAAATACTTGTTGTTGGTTAGGGGAATGTTCGTTATTGCATTTCGTGTTTATAAAACATTCTCCTTCATTGTTACTAATTATAACAAACTTCCTGTGTAATGTTAAATATTTTTCAATGCTTTCTGCATTTCATTTTCGAGAAAGCAATCAAAATGTGAAAAACAGAAAAAGTTCTATTTTTTTTTTTTTTTGTTATGTTTTCATTTTACATAAGCATGATTTATTACTTCGATTTTTGTTTTGGCTTGTGCCTGGGCTTGTGCGCTTGTGTTTTTAGCTCATATAAAATCGAAATAGACTCAGTCAGGGTAAACATTTATCATGACTTGAAGGTAATCCGCAGTGAAGCAAAAGGTTTATTACTTTTAATTTAGACATGCATCGCACTTTTTAAGATAATACGAATGAAGATAATTTTGATGAATATTAATGGTTCGAATTGAGTGACATTATTGCCATATCCTTAGATAATAAATGAAATTTACATTTAAATGGAAATTTAAATTTTAGACGAAATGTACAATAATTTCATTAGCAAACAGTAGTGTCACGTAAATGCCTTTTGATAATCCAAGTCAAGTGCCGTAGCTAAACCAGGATTTAAAACAAACATTTGCACAACGGTTTGCAAGCCTTTCTTTTTCGAGGACGTCGCTCACACTGAAGTGTGTTCTTCTAGATGCTCGCTTATCACTCCCTAACTTAGCTGTACTCTTGCCTATATCTCGCGATTCCGGCAGTTTCTTTAAAAGTTTCAAGCTGAAGTTTCGTTTCCTTTTTACACCCTACACTATCTGTGCTATAAGGGTATATTAAGTTTGTTCGGATGTATGTAATGTCCCGAGGAAGTTGAAAAAGTTCCATCTTTTATTACATCCATCGATTCAGAATCACTTTGTGCATTGATATAAACTTATTTCTTTGTCTGTCCGTCTGTCTTGTTTTCTTGTGTTCAATCTACAAATCGCAATTTCGGAGATATATTGATGAAATTTGATACACCGACGTGTTTTCGCCCAAGAACGAACACTATTGAAAATGGTTCGGATCGGACCACTTTTTCAACCACTTCCCATATTACGTCTAATTTTGACAAGTCGATATGTGGATAACTGTAGGTTGCTGTAAGCCATTTACTAGTGAGTCGTGGCCTTTATATCTAACAAATATCCTCTTCAACTGGTGTAGGGCTTTTGTGAGCCGCAAAATGCCGAGTTTCCGATCCAAATTTCAGTGCGGTTTGCCCGCACTTGCTCGCAATTATTGTGAGTGCTCAACTGGCAAAGATATAAAATTTATCACTAGGCTGCGACCATTTCCTATGTCTTTCTCATTTGAGCATCACTGTGCTACGCATATAGGGGACATCCCCTAAGTGAGAAAGAAAAATTTACATGTGCCATAAGCAACATGTAGTAGCTAACGTATATGAGTTTAAATTTATCATACCATAAATAATTCAAATATGAAAACACTCTTTACGTATATAACTCATAATTTCTCCTACATATCTCTCAGCCAAGTAAAGCTTGCCTTTCTATTCGTCTTCCATTAATCGTTTTTGTTAAAGATTTGCAGCAATCAGTGAAAATGGAAACACGTAAAAATTAAGTCAAAGATCTAAATGTAAAAAGAAAATGCTCTTTAAGCAAACCTGCTTGCTTTTCATTGCTTTAGATGCCCGTCCTTACCCGCCACCTTACCCACTTTGCATATCATCACTAATGCCTTCAATTAGCGGACGCATGGATGGATGGATATATAAAAAAAAGTTCTCCAGCGATTTAATTATATTCCGCGATAAAGTAAAAAATGAGAAAACTTTCACTTCGTTAATGAAATTTTTTTGAAATTCCTTGGAATCGCAAATTAAGGAAATGTGAAGCGCTATGTGTAAAGGAAAGAAATTAATTCAATGCTTAATATTTATACTTGATTATAACGCGACACGTATGAATAATAACATTAAAAATTTGCTTTTTAAAATATTCATTATTGCTTGTAGCGAAGCATATTCGCAGCGGTGCCATAAAAAAAAATGTCCTCTTAAAAAAAAGTTCGAAATTATAATAAAAACCTTGCTGAACGTGCTTGTGTGCGAATAGAAAACAATTTTCAAATAAAGCTAACCATGTGTGGCGCGGCGCGTTATGAAAATGTAATCGTGCAACATGATAGTTTAGTTTATCACATGTTTTATCGATAATTTCTTGTATATATATGTAAGTTGCTTGCACACGCATATCAGTGCAGACAATGAGAAAACTAAATTATATACACGCACACAGATTCCTTCTCTCTTTGTATTTTTTTTCTTTTTAAGTGTCTATCTATCCCGCTCTCTCTTCCGCTCTATCGCTTTCATTCCGTCTCTCTTTCTCTCTCTCTCTCTCTCTCTCTCTCTCTCTCGCTACTCTATTTATCTATATATTGTATTAGTACAGTTTTTCATTCTCGACATTCGACGGTAATGGGATGAAAAAAAAAAACAAAATGAAACCAAAGTAAACTGTTGTTATTTTGGTTTCATATGCCACGCAGTTAGAAAAACACAATTTCACCATAGTGAATAAAGCACATAAACATTTTTTTTAAATGTATGTACGTACATATGCGCGCATATATTTCATATATTTGAAGCTCGCTAACAAAACCACTTGCTGTGTGTGGGCTAACAATGTCAAAATCTAGTGATATATACTCGTAAATGGTTTGGTTTTTACTGTTTTTATGAATAGCATGTAAAACGCATATATAACAAAAAAAAAAAAGAAAAGAAAAACATGAAAGCGTCGCTCAACACTACCGACGGAAAAAAAAATTAAAGACATCGCTTCTGTCTTTTTTTTATTGTTTATTTTAAGCTCGAATACATTTCGTTTTTTTTTTTTATATCTTCTTCTTCTTCTTTTTCTTTTTTGTAAATATGAAATTTAATGAAATATTGAAAAATGGGGGAAATAATGTAAATAATATTTCCATTGAAATAAATGCTTAACAGGCTACAACAAGAAGAAAAATCAATGAAATGAAACGAGAAACTTTTTTATGTTTTCGATAGGCACTGTTGCGTATGAGTGCTAGCGATAAAGTTACCATAATAAAAAACCGTTTATATGCTTTCAATATACACATAAATATAATGCTTATCGTACAATGATATAATAAAAACGGGGAAAAAATTACGTATTCGGCTTAGTAGTAGAACGAATCCTATTGGGATTAAAAAAAAAATTGCTAAAATTAAATATTTATTAATAAAATGCCACAAACATATATTGCGGCATGCGCGCAATTATTACACAGTGCGTGTTCACATATATTTTTGGCAGCGGACGGATTTGGCGACGTAATATGAGGTTAGATACGATCGATGGTGTCACGAGGAAGATAGAAGTTTAGCTTTGGTCGCCTTCAGTCCTTCAGTCATTGGCCGGAAGAGCTTGTAAACGGGAGGAGTAATACCTAGCGCGCGAGCAGATAGTTGTCGCATGCTGCATGTCACGTTTATTTCCACACTTTTTAAATAAATTTAGGGAATTAATGCTCAGCCAACTTTCAATGATTTTGAACTGCACTCTACTTTAGAAATCTCTCAAAGGTTAGTCATAGGCTCGATTTTGTTGCTGACATAGCTTGTCCTTCCTGAATATGAAGATCGCAACACTTGCCCATCAACGATGCAAAGTATTTTCCTGCGAACGTTGCTAAGTACTCACCGAAGTATCAGAGAAGTTGAACGCGCAGTATCTCTTTGACAATCGTGTGAGTCGGTGTAAGTATTTTTGTAAAAATGGAAAAATTAAGTATGGGAGTGTCATTGTGTGCTTGTTTCTTAAAGATTATACGTCTACACGAATTGAATATTGCAGAACGAAGACGATACTTCACTTGGGCCCAGACCAAGGACTTTATGTTCACACCGCGGCTTCATTTTTTTTTATATATCGCGGGGAATTATCTATTGTTCGCTCGGGCGTTAGCGTAATTCGGGCAAAATGGACCAAAGTCTTGACACTGATTAATGCTGTAAATGAAGCTTACATTAAACAGTTGCCTGTGTGGTGTAACGTCGTGTGAATCTCATCCCACGCTGCCCGCTGACATTTGGGTTATTCATTAAATAATGGAGTTAGACAATCAACTACAGCTGGGACACCAGATTTATTTAATGCGTATGGCCAATAAAGCTACTCTGGGGACACTTGAGACGTTAACATTCGTTTTAGGAATGATGAAAAGCGCAGCCAGCACGATACTCCCCGCCATACCCAGCAGTCAGAATTCACTACCCAACTACAAGATTGACCTAAGAACTTCCTCTACTATAGATTGGTAGCAAGTGGGCCCCCGGGAAGTTTAAAATTAGACTATAAAACCTTGAGCGTTATTTTTCGCGACTGCAGCCACGCTTTACTTTGGATCTACCGTATCCCGGTTAGTCAAATCCAGACTATTCTTTCTCAAGATATAGTTGAGTCGGTGACTACAACTGGCCAGTCATGCTCCATGCGTTATTATTTAATTTTTACGTATTCTACGTCCTTCACACTTTTTAATAAAACATTTTTTGGAGTCAGATAAAAGAAATCTTCGGACGACCATATGCCAAATTGCATGATATGCGGTAATCGAAAGAGTGAAGCTCTTTGGAGTAATGCAAATCATTTCCTGTAAACCGAAACGTAAAGAAAGATTCTGTAAACACTATGGAGGCTCTGCGACGTTAGATAAAATGGTTAAATCTTGAATGGGTAGACTCACGCTTGATCGTGCAAGCGCAACCGATGAAGACCTTTCGGGACAATTATTGAAAAAACCGCTATGATATTGGAGAATGGAACTTCTCTTGCACGAACTGTGCAAGTTCGCCAAAACGAACCACCGACGAAAAAGGTCAGTCCCGGGAACTGGAATAATAATAAGGGCTTATTATAAAGAAGAAACGTATGCTCTTTGAATATATTGACCGAATATTGCACTGATTGCTCCCTTTTAGTCCCTTAGAGATTTTTAACTATTTTGAAAAACAACTCCGCAAGGGAGATGGCTGTCTGATAAGGCTTTTGCTACGAACAAAGAGCTCGCATTGGAGACATATAACGGTTTTGATCTGTAATATTTAAAAAGCACAAAAAATTGGAAAATCCTTGGACACGATGTATGAGCTGCAAGGAGGTTATGCTTGAAAATAAAATCTAATTTTCCCTAAAAAGTTGTTTGTTCTCATTAGCACTGCTTTACCCATCGTCAATATCCGTATGATCGCATAGTTCAATGTACGTCTGCGATCGATTTAAATGTGTCCCTATGTCCGTCATGGCCTTGCAATTGCTATTGATTGGCGTTCATTGCCTACGATGAAAACGAGAGAGCCGCTACAAAGACTGAAACAGTCTTACACCAAAACGAAACTGAGTACACATAAGCCATTGGTTAGGTTTTTGGTAATGGGAGAATCCCCTGCAATCGGTGTACAAATTCATTTTAAGCGATGGCTGAATATATAATGATATCTGTTTATGGGTTTGGCTCCATTCTCGCCTTTCTTTACGATCGTACTATAATTGAAGAGAAATGGCGAATAAATGCAGTTGATGACCCAAAAAGACGTTATTTCCTTACGCTTAATGATTGGTTGAAAAAAGAAAAAAGCATTTGATTTCCACCCTAATTGTATTCATCTCAGTAACATTGCTTTGTTGGACGAATTCGATTATGAGTAAATTACCTGAAAAGATTGACGATAATTGCCACATAATATACATGAATTTTCCTTCCCCTTTTTTTTAGTCCTCATTGCGAACACGTACGAACCGTGACCGAATCTGTTATACCCGTAACCGTTACCCTAAAAAAATTAAAAAAAAGACAAAAAGCTTATTTATTTATTCTACTTATACATGAAACTCAACTAAAACCAATGACAGTCGAGTTCAATTGACTCTCAAAATAAATCTTAAATTATTATTAAAACTTAGTATAAGTATAATAAAATAAATAAGAAGGAAAAAAGAAAAAAAAAACATGTACACAATTAGCACAGAGCCACACCCACAACCGGTACAGGACCAAATTGCCAATGAACCCGTAAGCCATCGCAAACATACATAAGCTTGACAACCGATAATAATTAACAACAATTAATTTTCGAATCGTAATGGCTTTTTAGGGTTAAAAGCTAGTTTAAGTACGACGTTAGTAAATCACGTGTATTAAGCAATGTGGCTTTAATGGACTTTGGTCCGATAATGATAATAAGTGAGTCATTTAGGTTCTTGCAAACAACTCTGAGCGGGTTAAACAGCTCGTAATTATATTTACTATGCCTAAGGTTAACCAAGATAAAGTGCCTAGAGAAGCGACTTATTCCTTCAAGTAATGACGGCGAGTCAATAACATTTTACTTTTACTTTGATTGCGAAGGAAACGCCAAGAAAAAATCTACCTTTCTCAAGAGACGGTAAGCAATTTTCAAATTATTTTAGTATTTTAGCAAATTCTCAATCTTGATAGAGGCGAAGTAATGTGAACCGTCGGACTATAGCGTTTTAAGTTGTTTTTTCAAAAATTTAAAATAGGAATGGGGAGGGAGTTTTTCAATCTCGCCAATACTTGAAAAAACCTTAAAATATTGTCGATTCTTTTTATTTATATCACGGAGCGATATTGCTCGGAGCGAATGTCTCGCCAACTTTCAGGAGACACAATGGCTGTTTGAAAACAGTAATGCTTCATAATTTACACCTTCGCCGAAGTTGCATTTTACGACACAATAGAAAGTTTGAGTAAGGACTACAAGATCGGGTAAACCTCAATCGAGGTTTTGCTATTGGTGTGGATCGATTGGTTGACTTCGTTTTTGAAAGTAAAACAAGTAAGAAAATTATATTTGGTCGTGACCGAATCTTTTATGCCCATCACCGTTAACCGAAAAACAGAGGTGTACTCAGTTTATATGACGTTCAGTGGACGCATTCTTCGACCAATTTGGCCCATTTTCAATTCCAAGCTGCGTGCAAGAGTTTCCAATGTCTGCCAACTTTGAAGTCGGTAGCAGATAGGAGAATGTTTGCAGTAGAAATGACACCGACGGACAGACGGATGGGCTTAAATCGAGTCAAAATTTGATGCTAATCAATAAAACTACTTTGTGGGCTTTCTGAAGGTTCCTCCTAGGCGCTGCAAACGTTTTGAGGCTCATGCTTTGGTGGATATAAAAAACATTTAGCTTGAAAGCGCTCCCGTTTAGATGACTTAAGTCACTTTCTTACCACAATTTATTTACTACAGAATGTTTATTTTTTTCTGTTATCATTATGTGTAGGACTGCCACTCCCACTTATTATTCTTATGAATAAAGTAACAAATCGATTTGATTTGAAAAGTTTGACACACACAGCCGGATAGTTAGGTGTATGTCTTCGAGAATAATTAAATATTTTAATTATTAATAAATTAACATAAATTGAAAATATAACCTTCCTGAAGCACTTACACATTCATACACTTAAATATGCAAATTTCCATAGGAATTACTCGTCGTTAACAATCAACAAACTGTTTAAGTTATTGTGTCATGTTGAGGTGCGATGAAATCAAATTTCATCTAAACTACCATTTTCTGTATTTCTATTGCCAAACAATGGGAATGTAGGTAAGTGCATAGACATATAGATCTATATATATCTATATATATATATATATATTTATATAACACAATATATATACAAAATTACAAGATTTCATTTACTTGTGTATATGCAAACGGGTGTAACGACTTGTTAGTATGTGTGTGGGTGTGTATTTGCTTAGATATATATGCGTTCGTTTGATGGCAATATTGTCCGAAATAAAATTAAAAAAAAAAAAAAAAAGAAACTCAACAAATAATTGGAAGCAGCAAAGAGGAAATTGTCAAGGCGACACTCTCTATACAGCATATATACATGTACTCTGCATGTATATACCGAAGTATATTTATACAGTTACTAGTGTATATGTAATGTTTTCATTAAAATCATAGATTTATTAAACCGTCCGTTAGCAGAGTAACAGAGTGATGTGCGCTTAAACTGCAAAGGAGAAAATGAAAACGACAAGGAGAGAGAGAGAGAGAGAGAGAGAGAGAGAGAGAGAGAAATTTTGTTTCTCATTCTTCTTCTTGTTCCTTTCATATTTCCATTTGATGCTTTCTGCTTTTGGAAATGCGCTGTAAGATACGCTCAAGGGGTGTTTATGGATTGCCTTTGAAACGGTTAGCGGTTATTATACTGAATGAAGGCTTTCTCCGCCGATTAAACAGAACCGTTTTCCTGCTGTGCCACTTTGCATGGCCATTCACGTATTCTATGCCTGCTTGTTAGAAAAACCTTAAAAAACACACTGCTATTACTTCTATTACGTTAACGACATACTCAACGAAAATACGTTCGTTCGTACATTCGTTCAAGCAAAATTCTAACAATCTTATGGCTGTTATTCGCATAGCGCTACCGCGTATTCATCTTTTATTTCCACTTCATACGGCACTTTCTTTCTTTGAATTTCGTAAAGGACCAACGATACGATACCTACAGTAATAAAGCGTTTTCCTTTTGGCAGTAACTAGAGTATCCCAAAAACAAAGGATAACTCTCTCTCTCTCTCTCGCTCTCTCTCTCCCTCTATCATTCACTCTACTTTAAGCATTTGCATTTATTTTATTATGTTTTATAATAGAAAAAATATAAATTTTTTTTTGCAGCGACCACTCAACCCCTAATTTTTAAGGGTTGGTTTGGCAAAATGAAAAGCATTTTTTGGATTCTTGGCAAAAACACCAGCAATGCAGCATTTCCACGCAATACGTTTTGTCTGTCTATTCGTTCGTTACGACAGTTATTCCAGCGAAATTTAGTTTTTCTTCTTTCCATCTTTCTCTATAGATTTCTATACAATTGTTTGTGTATATAGAAAATTGTGCATAACCGCATTATCGCCATCATCATTGAATATTTTGGATTGGATTTTGTTCTCTCTTCTAATGTGTTCTCTGCTTCTCTCTCTCTCTCTCTCTCTCACTCTCTTTCTCACTCTCCCTACTCTCGTCAAAAGAAAATCTTTTACTTGTTGCTCTTTACGACATTTGTATATATATATATATATATATATATATATATATATATATATACATATATGTACATATATATTTATAAAAACATACACACGCTCACACACACACTTATATGATTTTACACGCATTCATAAGTACTCATGCATACACATACGTTTTTTTTCTAGTGTAAACTGAAGACCTGGTTTTTTCGCTTTTCTTTTTTCGTTTTTTTCCTTTTTGTTTTTTGCTGTTTTTACATTTTATTGTTTTCTGTTGGCAATAAAACAAAAGAAAGGTTAAAGTGGGTACAGGCATATACATATATACATATGTGTCCGCTTATTGTTGCCTTTTAATCTGTGAATGTATGCCTGCTTGTGTGTGTGTGTGTGTGTGTGTGTGTGTGTGTGTATATATATATATGCATGTGTTGTGTAAGCTTATTAAGTTTTGTATACATGCTTTTGTGTAAGCGCTTCTTTTTTTTTGATTTATAATTTATGAAAAACGGAAAAAGTCATAAAGTACTGAACAATAAATTCAATTTTTTATGATTTGTGTTGGACCAATTTATCTTTAGAAATTTTTAATGGATAAGAAGAATTGACGATGAAATGTCATATGAAATATACGTATAAAGTGATGGTAACACAATACTTCGAAGAATTTCATACGCTATGTTAAAAGTGACGAAACCATTGCCTATTTTTAAGCGCACATCATAAACTATATATTTAATAATATTATTATGGTGCATACTCAAGCAGTGAACACCAAATGATGGCCACTGACTGATCCATGTTGTAACACAAATACTTCGAAGAATTTCAACTCTTCTTAACGCTATGTTAAAAGTTACGAAACCATTGCCTATTTTTAAGCGCACGTCATAGATTATATATTAAATAATATCATTATTGTGCATATTCAAGCAGTGATCGCCAATTGATGGCCACTGATTGATCCATGAAAAACTTTCAATGGCTTTTGGCATAGTTGGGGATATCCTGATATATAGATTACTTATCGGATTATTTTCAACATTATATGTAAGGAAAGTTTTTTGATAATGATTTTTAATTTTGAATGATTGTCGATGAGGAAAGAAGATTTTGGTAAACTGTGCTTCCTTCAACACTCTGCAGTGCACTGTATAGTAGTCGAACTAATGCTCACTATTACGATTAATTTTTGCATGTAGGCTGCGACTTATATTCAGACCGCGTGAAGAGCAATTGTGCGCTCTGCACTTTTGTGGTGTAACTGTTTGAACACATGAAGATAAGAGATTTGTCTGATTTGGTTTGGTAAACAAGGTGGGCCCCATGTAGAGAAACCACATGTTAGCAGACATGGTAGCAGACCGTAGATAGAGCGCAACTGTTTCTGTAACCCACGAAATTGAAGACAGAACAGTATTGTATTTGTTTGAAAGGCTAGCAACATAAGATCAAGAGAAAACTTTAAGATTGGCATAGGCTTTCCAATTCACTTCGTCATCGGAAGCTAGCTTGTTCGATAGTGAGGCGGGGATTAGTCACGTTCACTGAGCGCATTGTAGACGTTTACAAGTTTGAAAAAGAATACACTTATCCAAGGACAAGCTTACCTAACGAATCGGATGAGCGTGATATTAAGGCCAAGGACGGTCTTAGCCTCACCTGTGGTCTTCATTCGGCTACATTTTAATCTTCAAACTCCTGGACCTACGACAGTTTGAAAGATGTATTTTCAAGGTAGACAGATTCCATTCAATTTAGACGTAGGGACATTTAGTAAGGTTTATCAGTATTCTACACAAAAGGTATAGTCGAGTATGCTTAGCTTATTCCGAATGCTTTAGGCACAGTGAAATTAAGTCTAAACTAATCTAAGTCTAAGATCTAAGGACCACTTTTGCAAGTGCATTCAATTTGCACAGGTTACTATTCAAATGAAGATCTCTAACCTATATACATAAAAAACTAAAATTTTATATCTAAATAAAAAAAGATATAATTTTGTATCTAAATAAGAAAAGCCATTACGACTTACTTTCCGGTTATATGAAATTATAGTCCTACGTATCCGTATCTCCTTTTTTACCTATAAAATAAAATATTAAATTTAAGATAAAAAATAAGATATTGATTCCAAATTTGAGGGTAAATTTTGGAACTAGAAGGTATCTCTATCTATTGCCGACCTCCTCTTGAAGCTAACAAAAAATCGTGGGGATTTCAAGCTTTACATGAATGAGTATAGAAAAATCGTAAATCTAAGTTATTAACCCATACAGGAAAGTATTTCAAATCCTCCAGTTTCCGCTTTTCAACTTTCTTATACAATGTAAGTTACATTCCCTATTATTAATCTGAAGTAGAATATAGAGTAGGAGCACTCGGTATTGCTCATCGAGGGCTTAGCTGGGTGCGTATGGTCTGCCAACTTGCACTAGGATACTCGCAGACATAAACCGGGGTAGTAGTAAGCTGCTAAACTATTGATCGTCATCAAAATATGACAAGCAAAGCGATAAATGAAGTCATTTGACCATGGGACCTGAAATGGTTAGCTATACGTTATAGCAAATTATAAGCGTCCGTTAGCTTGGCTCGCACGCTTTTCAGAAGACTTTTATTGATTACCTTTTAATAGAACCCTTTGGAAAAGTTGGGTTTCGGAGATATTCCAGAGGGTAGCTCTTATACGCGTATTACATGCGAGTATTTTCAAACAGTGTCATCTTTAGCATTGAAGAGCAGAGGCATATGAATGGAATTATGGTTATACGACTTAATAAGCTATAATAAGCTTCCTCAACAGATAGTCGGGCAGATGGACGACATGTGTGAAAATACATTGCATCGACTTTCTGATTGAATTTGTTCGCAGCAAACGCTCGGACGGACAAAAGCTTCGAAACGTACTCCGTTCCTGTTGTAAGATATTGTATTAATGTTCGTGTGGACGGAGAGACGGACATGTTTTGAAGGATTGTATAAAGGGACTCAATTTTTTCTTCCAATTTTTGTCTAAACTTGAGTCTAAAACTCTCCATCAGCAAGTGAATAGACGGACACTTCTTGTATCGAACTCCATGTATCTGCTTTTAAAGTTTAATTCTTGAGTTTTTAGAACAATCTATGCGCATATACACATATACATTCTTGGTTAATTTTATTTATTTTTTTTTATTATGTTTTTTTCTTTCGTACTTCTGACCATTTGCATTTTCTGCACAATTTTCTACAATTGTCATAATGCGACACACACAAAACAGTGCGTTCCAGAAATAACGCAGTGTGTGTCGTATAACAGCAACAACTACGTTCAAGCAAATATTAATACAATAACTTCTCGATCCCTTAAGTAAACTTGGAAAGTATTTTGGCATGCATGGCTTTATGCACGCACGCATGCATGTAAAAACTTAAATTATTCAAGTTTTCTTTTTCAAAAATCGAGAGAACGGGAAGCGAAGCACAAGCAAAATTCTTTCCTTCTTGTAAAAGGTTAGGATTAAATATAGTTAGTTGTTGTTTAAATTAAAATCAAAATTTTTATCAAAAAAAAAGAAAGTTGTTTACGATTACCGTATACAGCCACGTATGGTCATGCGTAAGCGTAAGGATAAATGTGGTTGTATACCGTCGCTGAGCATGTGTTTATTTGATAAAGTTAAGTACTTGATTATCTCTCCCTTTTGTCCCTCGCTTTCGCACTTGTACTTGCTCTCGTTCTCGTTCTCGTTCTCGCTCTCTGACTTTCTAGTTAGATGGCGCATTGCGAAATTTATTCTACAACACACCCTCAGCTTATTTCCTTAGAGCTTTTTAAAGTTACTTTAATAACATAACAGCTGAGGCTTTCTTACTTTCTTACTTTCCTAACCAAAGCGAACCTTTTTTTTTTTTGCTTATGAAGCTTAAGTGAATAGTAAACAGACATATATGCACATAAACACGTGTACACATATATTTATTTAGTGGCAGTTAAGACTGTCGTCAGTTAGCTATCAATAGTTTATTGTAGATGAACATGAATAAGTCGTATGGATGTTTATCTGTGTGTTTATGTATTTGTAAAACTTTTATTTAGCCAACATTTTTATTGTTGTTGGTTCGTCGAGTAAAAAATGGCGCATTGCTGTTGTCAGTTGTCGGCTACTTCTTTTGGCTTACAATATCTCTTGTGCACACACACACACATGTACAAGTACATTCATATATATATATACATATAAATTTATACATTCACTCCTTCATTCATGCATTCATTCAATTATTTATTCGCTTTATTTATTTTTTTTTTCCTTTCTTTTCATCTAAATTCCATTTATTTATTTGCTGCGCTAAAAAACAATAAAAGAAATTTTAAATAACAGAACATAACCAAGCATTTGCTATGAGTGAGTATAAAGAATGCGTATGTAGAACATTGATTGCTTACAACAATAATAACAAGTAAACAAACACTAGCTAGCTCTGCTGCCATCATCAAAAGCTCAACACGACTGGGGTGTAGTTAAACGCTGGGTAGTCTCTCCGTCTCTGCAGCGGTACATTGTGTTGGTACAATGTTGATGTGCTGTTTGTGTGCGAGAATGCGATGGTGGACTACTGAAATGCGACATGTTGCGACAAATTTTTCTACAGTCCATTGATTATGTGTAAATGTTCTTTATTTGTTTGTTTGTTTGTTTGTTCGTATGTAGCGAGTGTATATTTGACGCGTTGTCACCCGATAAATGACAATGCGGCAAAATGTTTGTCCTCCAGAGAGACTTTGCATAAGCATATTCTCACATATATATATATATATACGCACACACATCTACATATACGTACATATAAACACATGTACAAAACATAATAACATCTGCTTACTTGTATTTGCTTGCCTGCTAACTGCAAATACAACAGTAAGCCGAACGAACATTCACTCCGTTTTTGTATTGTGGTATGCCGTATAAGTTACATGTTTGTTTGCTTGTGTCCTCATATACATACATATATTTGTGTTGTTCTTGTTAATCTTGTGTTGCTTGTGTCGTCTTGTCTTTTTTTTTCTCTCTTCCTTGTTTTTTTTTGTTATATATATTTGTACCCATCGCTTATACACTTACTGTAAAATCGACTGTACATACATATGTATATATGCATATATATATATATATATATGCATGCACATATGTGGATATTTACAGAATCGTATGCATTTTTAATTGGCTTAAATCCCATCCGAAAACTAGTACAATATTAAGTTAAGCTTTTATAGAGAGCTACCTATCTGAACGCTATGCATAGAAGTGGATGCGTTTTTTTTACATAATACATATTTAATAATTCATTCATTTGTTAGACATATGGGAAGGTAAATTTCTAAGCACTTCCATGACAATGGGTCATCTGCAGTATAAGTTGAAATTCAAAAAAGTACTTGAATTAATTTCCATCATATGCTTCTTCTTGCTCAAAAAAGTTTATAACATAAAAAAACCTTATCCATCCACCAATTCTGTACGGCATTCTTCAGTACGGCAAATCGCTAACTCAGATTGCTCCCCTCGCTTAAATACCTACCCATCTACCTACACATCAGTTAATATAATGCTTTATTTCTTTTCGAGATAAAATTCTACCATTTAGCCGTTATGTGGAATCGGCCATAAAATATAAACTGACGCCGTCTAAATTCTACAAAATTGAAATATTCCTGCCAGAAATTGTTCGTAAAGTCCTTAAAAGCAGACTTTCCTGTTGTGTAAAGGTTCACGAACGTCCTTACATATCCACGCGGTCCGAGTTTGATACACTATTATAGATCAAATCTGGTTATAAAATATTAAAAATTAGACTTCTTGCCATATTTTGCTGTTGATGGACACCGTCATACCATATGTACTTGCGATCACATCGTTTAGTACACCGAAGCAATATCACTCAACGCAATTTTTTTTTTCATAAAATGTCTGTTCCAAAAAAAGTCGTTATAGAAAAAACGTTCGTAGAAGTGGTGTGATGTGAATCATTTTCAATAGGTTTCATCCTTCTCTGCCCAAGAATTCCTCTCGTCCCATTCATATAATATTTCCGATATGATGAGGAAACTTGTCTAAAATATAAACAAGTAAGAACATGGCAGTGGGGCAAGGTCATTGTATACCTTACACCGCTGCGCCTAGTCCAGTTATTCACTAGTTAAACCAAAAATTGCACATCATTAAGCAAAAAACGTCGGTATACAAAATTTCACCAAAGTATCTTAAAAATAGCTACCCGTAGGTTGAACATATTAAATATGGACAGACGTTAGATGGAAAGACAGACAGACAAGCTTAGATAGATTAAAAAATGTATTCCAAATCAGTCGGTATAATAAGAGATGGGTCTATTTTAAGCTCCTGTGGGTGCTACATGTGTCTGTACAAACTTAATTCACCCTTTACCACAAGTAGTGTAGGGTATAAAAAAGTAAGAAATTAAGTCAAGTCTTCAACATGTATTCATTCAATCTTAATCCACCTACTCCTAATTACTGGTAAGCTCTTCTAGGCGCTACATACGTTTGCAACGACTTAATATACCCTTTAGCAAAAGTAGTGTAGGATATAAAAAAGTAAGAAATTAAGTCAAGTCTTCAACACGTATTCACAACTCTTCATCCACCTATATTACTGTTAAGCCCTTCTAGGTGCTACATACGTTTGCAAAGACTTAATATACCCTTTAGCACAAGCAGTGTAGGGTATAAAAAAGTAAGAAATTAAGTCAAGTCTTCAACATATACTCATTCAATCTTAATACATCTACTCCTAATTACTGGTAAGCCCTTTTGCTGTTACATACTTTTGCACAAACTTAATATACCCTGTACCACAAGTAGAGTAAGGTATAAAAAAGCAAGAAATTAAATCAAATCTTCAACATGTATTCATTCAATCTTAATCCACCTACTCAATATTATTATTACTAATGCATTTAAGTAAATGCAAAAATCAAAAATAAGAGCAGCACATGTAACTTAATTTGAAAAAGCGGTTTCGTTGAACGTTATTTATTTACATTGCATCCATCATAAAGTGACATCATAATTTTTTTTGGTCACATAATTTATGTATGAAATTTTTAGTATGAGTACATGCATGCATGTTATCAAGAGATGTAAAGATATTGTTAAACATTATTAATTAACTCATTATATTGACATTACTTAGCAATACATATATGTACGTATATGCACTTACTTATATACGCTTATAAATTACTAACTAAATTACATTTATAAGTGCATGGTAGTTCATATCATTTCATTTTATTTTCTTTGCTTTTTGCTTTGCATTTTGCGGTTTTTACCACTTTTACTCGTTGTAAAAAAACAAAATAAGAAAAAGAAAGTAAGTTAATAAAAGATTGCAGAGAGCGAGAGAAAGAGAGAGAGAGTGAGAAGAAGAGAGTGAAAAAACTGGAACGAAAGAAATATTTAGAAAATGTAGTAAATTTAGTGCAGAGCTAGTGTGCAGAAATGCAGATTTTGTGTGGAGTTTTTTCACTGCAAAAGCATAAAATAAAAAGGGGTTAAATAACGCAAGCTGCAGTAGAGCGATACGTTAAAGAAAAGCACGCAAAAAAAAAAACAACAATTGGAGAACGAAACGGTTAATCGTACAATAAAACGAAAGATTAACATAGAGAAAGCGAGAGAGAGAGAGAGAGGAGAAATATTTTTTATGCAGAGTTGCAGAGCTATAAAATATGCCGAACAAAAAAAAAGTACGTTCGTTACATACTTAAGCGAAATCGTAAAAAAACCAGCAAAACTATCAAGAGTCACAATTTGAATAACTCAGTCGCAATTTTCTCTTTGAACGGATCGGACACTTAAAATAATCAAGGGATTCTTTGCGTTGATTTGAAAAAAATATAAATAAAAGTAAATATAACATCTTTGAAAAATAATAATATTGAATCAAAAAAAAAAAAAAAAAAAATAAGAAAAAAAGACTAATTTTATTAAAAACTCTTGCGGATATAGAGAGAGAGGAATTTTAAATTTCTATTGTTTTTAAGCAAAGAAAAAATATTATATCTGTACAATAGTCTGTGAGTAAGAAGGAGGAGTATTTAACAAAAAATTATAAAATAAAAATATTTCTGTATACCTTGTGGTTAAACATATATATATATACATATATATATATATGTATATATATAATTTTCTTTCACTCAACGATAGTAGTAGTAATAGAATTTTTCTGCTTCATATACTCTGCTTTATGCACAATAAAATTATTTATAAATCTCAACATTTTTTTGTTGTAATTCCTCTAATTAAAACACAGCTGTTGTCAGATGTAGAACTAATACCAAAAAAAAAAAAAAAACAAAAAATTAAAACTAAACTAAAGTAAAAAATAAGAACTCGATAATTCCCTTTAGAAATGGAAATATCGATTTTTCGTTTTTACAAAATTTGTTACAAAAAAAATTAAAGTAATTTTTTTATTTTAGTTTGCAAAGTGAAAAAATTCAGTTCTAATTAAAAGAAACGAAAAACTATAGAGTGTTGGAGATACCGAACCTAGAAAAAAGATTTTAGCGCAGCAACAACGAGTACAGTTCAGCTTAAATTCCAGGGTTAAAGGATTCTTAACTGCTTAGCCCAAGAAAAGCTTTAAAAGCAAAACATACACATCCCAACGTAGAGGAAAAAACTTCACAAATTAGCTAAAATGGTAAGTAAAAGTGAAAATATATAAAAAACACCCTGACTCGACTTGTTAACCAAAAAAAAGCAAAAATATAAGAAAAGAAAGAAAGACTGTCTTTAGTAGAACTTTTTCTTTTTTTCATATAAATGCATCCTTTGCAAATCTGCCTGAGGTTTTTTGACTGTACTCATAGTAGTATGAAGTTTCTGCTGAGACTTCTTCCGTTCTTTAGGAAACAAATGGCAGAAATGGTTTTAATATCAATATATTGAATAATAACTTCCAGGTCTTATTAAGACAGGGTTGTCACAATTTTTTTGCTTGCGAGCACTCCCTAGTTAGATTATTGGGACCAAAGTAAATAGATTTGAAAATTGGTGCACAACAAAGTTTCATAAGACATTTTTTATCATCTCATCAATGAAGACCAACCAACTCGTGAAATTGAAACTGATGACGTTGATGCTTCCCTTTTTCATTTAATGAACAACAGGTGGGCTGTGTTTTGCAAAAACGGTAGAGAGGGTCAAAACAGTTGCAAAAGAAGAATTGGAAACAATATTAACTTTTGAAGATTTTCGCAAATCCTGTTTTTTCTCCTTGAAAATTTAACCTTCTCGCAGACCAATCTTGCGAAGATTTCGTCGCTGTGATGTGTATTTTTGATTTGACAAAAAGTTAAATTTTTGGGCGTATTCTCCTTACTTTTTTTTACATTTTACTGGCGGTGATAACTTTTTTTTTTATTGCATATCTTCTTTCTTACTTACTTTATTCACCACTTTGTCTTTCTTCATTCTTCTTTCTGTCTGCCTTTTGCCGTTTGATTGTAAAAAAAAAAAAAAAAAAAAATGCGACGTGTGTTAATCATGCACACTTACTCGCAACTTGAAATTCCCGGGGATACAAAAACAATTTCTATATTATTTCAAGGGTGTGGATTTTAACAAATTAACTAAATATCTCTGCACAATTTTATTTTAATTTCTTGTACATGTCTTTTTATCGTTTGCATAGTTTTTACAAAAAAACAGAAGAAAAAAGTAAAATGAGGTTATTTTCTTTCAACGTTCATGCTCATCGCTTTATGCCTTTTTAGTAAGAAAAGACTTTTTAACAATTGGAATGAATGTAAAGCGCAAACCAAAAAAAAAATTTCTTTTCATTGTTAATTTGCTTTGCATACCTGCGTGAGCAGTAAATTATAATAAATTCCCCTATTTCGCATTTACATGCTCTCTTTCTCGCTCTCTTGGTCTCTTGCTGATCTCGAAGAGATATGATTCGTTTGTTGTCTGTGCTCTCTCTCTCTCTCTCTCTTATTAGAATCTTTCGTCATTTCACCAAAATTCATTTCATAAAGATTTCTTGCTGATCGTCTGGCAATACTTGGCCAAGGCATGTTTGTTTAAATAAAAAAAATGTAGAAAAAAATTTCTAATCACTTCAGATTGAAACTTTTGTCCCGACTTTGTTATGCTTATCATTGCTTACGCACAATAAAATTCTTATCCACACGATAAAAATACAACCCTGGGCTGGTTTTCATATACGCATTGCTTAACTAAAATTCCAACTATGTTTAGTGTCATTTAACGGTTTTCTCTGCGCGACGCACACTCTGCACATATTTATATCAAATATAAAATTTCTCTCGTTCTTTCCTTGTTAAACTTGTTTATTTGCTGTTAAATCTTTCTTTCACAATAATTTCTCCTCCTTTTTCGGCAACCACTTGGCTGCTGTATTTGCCGACTTGCCTTGTTTTCATTAATGTGATGTTTTCTTTCGTGTATGTATTCGTATTCGTTCAGCATACGAGTAATCGTTGTTTAGCTTTTGCTTCAACCGTTTCCAACCGTTTCATTTGCCGCATTGCGGTTATTTTAATGTTTGCTTTCAATATTTTCTTTGCTCTCCTCCTCTTCTCTCTCTTTCTTATTATATCTCTTAAAAATTAAATTTTTGCAGACCAGTTAAACAGCAGCAGCAGCAGCAACAGCAACAACAACCAACCATGTGTTGAAGTCTCAGGCTCCACTTCTGTCTTATTCTTGCCGTCTTATCTCCTCTTTCTTCTTTTTCTTCTTCTTCTTCTAGATGATGTTTTAATTTAATTTGTACAGCAATTGTTTAGTTTCTTGTTGTTTGTTTCTCCTTAAAAATTCATTCTCAAATAATATTGATTTTCTCTTAGATAGATTGGTTAAGAAAGTATGGGTATTTGATAATATGATTAAAGCAATGAAAAGTGCGGCATTCTTTTCATTTATTTCATTTCTTTCCCACCCCGTCACACTTTGCGCATAGAAATGTGCTTCCCATCGAACAACATGTACAAATATTTTTATAAACAATTAGGTCAGTCACATGATTTGATTACTACTGGACTCTGGATTATTGGCTTTGAAATATTGAACATGGACGTAGATGTATATACGTATAAATATTAAATAATTTCAATAATTTCCCTTATTTCTCGGATGTGTGTGTGTGTGTGTGTGCTTTAGCTAATAAGAGAAAAGGTTGAGTAATGAAAACCATAAGACATAAGTAAACGAAACAAATTAAAGCAAATTACGCTATTTATTAAACTACAATATATGAATGTGTGTGCACATATTTTGTTTTTATCAATACCTTGCTATTTAATTAACATATACATGTGCAGAAAGTGTTAATTCATGTATAAACAATACAAACTAGTTTTGTCAAGCGGATTAACACACTTATACTGTAGATAAGAAGATTCCCTTATATTATATGTCGGAATGTTAGATCAGTCTTTGTAATCAATTTGCACGTAACTAATTTATCAGATATATAAAGAAGATGTTAACCTGCTGTCTATCTTTCTTCCTTTTTTTTTTTCTGTGAACTGTGAAAACACGTTCTTAGACCGTTTTACTTTTCTTATCTTAAACTAAGTGTGTCCATCCGTAAAATGAGATTCGCATTAAATGTGAAGTAGTTACCACCAAGCTTTCATTGTTGAGGTTATGTTTGAACATCGGAATTTGCTTCACATTTCCAAAAATAAATGAAATCAAGAAAGTCTTCCTTTTTGCCAAAAGTTTCTCATAATTTTCCGACAATAGATTTATTGGCATAAAAGTTTATTGCTTGATCGCGCGTACTTCCTTTTCGATTATCTTTGCTGTCTAAGTTGCGCTTTATATTTCATTTCGCAGCAAAGAAGAAAGAAAGTTTTTTCTTGAAGTAGAATTTGCTGGCAACGAATACATATATATATCATTGTTGGCAACTTCCTTCCTTTCCTTTCTTCATCTACACAACCAAGCCTTCCAAATTTATCAAGCGAAGCAGAAGTGTTTAGCTTGTTTCAACAAAATGAAATTACATATACATATCTATATATATATATATATATATATATATATATATATAAAGGAACTCGTATTTTGTGTGCATAGTGATTATGCATATATATGTATATATATAAATATATATTAAGAAAAGTATTAATCGGCAAAATTTTCGATGATATGAAGAACTTGTTAGGCGGATATATCTTTTGCTGGCAAAATCAGTTAAAATAAAAAAAGGAGGCGCTATAGTTATTTGGCTTTGCAGATATTGATGACGAGTTCGTGCTTATGGTTGATGGATGGAATGGTCAATTATCCATGATTATCCCAATTAGCAGAGGTAACAAGCATCCTAAACGGAACACTACATGAGACCTTAACCAAGAAATTATATATAAGGAGCCTATAAACTATACGGAAGCCGAGTTGGATTTAATTTCGCGGTAAAAATACTTTCAAATATAATTTCTATTTAGACGAGACGTGGATGCGCTTCTTATCTGCAAAGGATAACAAATGGCAGAATCAGCTGAAGGTTACATCGTTAATTTTTTTTTTTAGTTGCTACCCCCTACCCTGGCTACCCTGACCACTAAAATTTGACAGACAAAGCGCGGTCTGGCGAAGCAGTAAGGTAACTTTCCTTCAAGATTCAAGCGGAACATTTCACAAAAGTGTTCTTCATGGAAAGGGAAAATAGTGAAGACAGTGACTTAAGTTGAGGCTTTGTTGGCTAACAGATGCTGTTTGATTGTAGCAGCAGAATTTTTTAAAAATATTAATAAGTATTACTTTGGAAATGAGGTGAAGAAGATTTGATTGTCATCTGTAATAGACATAAGTCCCCTTTATGCCCTCTTTCGGAGTCACGATTACGATTACAAGATTTAGTTTGGAAGATTGGGTAAATTGTTAAATTTCCTCGCGGTGAATACGGTTTCTATGTCAGAATAAGCTTTAAATCTTACGGAAATATGCAAACATTGGTCTGTGTAATAGAATGGACTTTCAAAAGAAAGCATCTACGATGCGACGGTGGGCACCAGCACTAACGATTATTGACCATCTAACGATATTTAAAAGTTGCTTTCACTAATTTCATAAAGTCCTTCTTATCTTTTCCCACTCGTCAAACATGGAGTGTGTGTAGTACAAAATTGGGTTGTAATGAAATGACTTGACAAAATGATGAAAATATTTTCTAAAATAAACAACAATGATAAATATTTATGAGGAAAACCGACAAGGACGGATGGACGGACCATGGCGTAAATATTCGTCATAATTAACTGGTTAAGCGAACATTATGATGCCGCAAAACGATTATTGTAAAGACTGCGGATGATTGTGCAGTTGCCTGAAATCATTTGGTGTCGCATTACAAGCCGGCTTTGTTCAGGCAAAGCAGTTAAAACATAAGCAAAACCGAGTTGGAGAAGAATTTGAAACTCAAGACCTTTCATTGCAGTTGAAGTTATAATCATCTGATGCTCACACAGAACGATTAGACGTCCTTTTCAAACATGTGTTAAACTCGGCACGACGTCTACAGAGCGGGCAAGTGCATAACATTTGTTTTTTCAATGAAAATTGGAAAAAACATGGCCGTCAACAGGTAGTTTTTGCACATTTCCATAGAGAGTAATCGGTTCGAAATACTATCTGATTTTTAAATCAATCTTTTCTTGGATTCAACTCTCTCGGGACAAGTGTTCTACAATACATGCTAGCTGGTCGCATTTGATTTGCAACAAACATAACAATGTAATGACGGAATCTTTAAATATTTCATTATTGTATGTTTGTGTATATGCTTTTGTAAAATTCTCAAGGTGTCTAAGCCATAATTAAAACCAATTAAAAAAAAAAAAGATATAAAAAATAAAATTCGAATAAAATTGTTGGAATGTCTGTTTGTGTGAACGTCATGTGTACATTTGCGAGAATTCATAATGAGTAACAGGCCACGTGCCCCCCATCTCCCTGCCCAGTCGGCCCAGCCAAATCTTGCGTACAATAATTATTGCCGCTGTTTTATAACGAGTGTCGTTTAAATGGCTCATAAGCTTTAGAAAAACGTGCACTTACCTAAATAAATAAATAAATGAATCGAAGAAACAAAGAAACCGTAAATTTCAATAAATTTTAATACAAAATTCAAGTGAAATTTGTGGGTAAACAAATAATTTTTGTGCAACAAAAGCTTAACAAATAAAAATTTACAACCTTTCACCGAAAGGTTATGACTGCTTAAGATCGCTGTAATTGCATATAAAAAAAAAAAATGTAATAATGTTTGTTGTTCCGTTTACATATCAAAAGCCATTAAAAAATTTATTATGAATCGGCAGAGAATTTTGTTCGAATCGATTGAAGGAAAGAAACACTTTGTGTACACAAATGTGTTTTCTATTTTTTTTTTTTTTTTTACTTTTAGCTAACGCCCGTCCCGTTATTGCCAAACAGTACTGCACGTAACTCATCCCTCATGTTGTCCTCCTTCATCATATATATATGTATATATATATGTATATAGCGATTGCTTACATCTCTAAATGGCATTCCTGCAGCACTATGTTACGTGTGTCTGTTTGGGGAAATGCCGGATATTGCAATATGCCTGATAAGTGGAACGTTAACGGATTGGGTCGCTAAAAGCAGTTGTACCGTTATATTTCACATAATGCAAGTTGATCACAGGGAAACACTGTGTCCTACACTCAGAGAGAGAAGACAAAGAGAGAGAGAGAGATATTGATCCATAATGAATAGGAGTAGAATTAAAACTCTTTTTGCAAAGGCAGGAATGTCGTTTTGGTCACCTCCCTTGTTTGCTTTTCAAGAAATCGGGCGGAATAAGTGATATGGTTCTTGCCTTAAACACCCTTTTCCCCCCTTGATCATCGAATCGAATTGATTGAAACGGGAACCTGACTTGTGCAAGAAGTGATCGGAATCGAGTATTCACCTTAAAGTGAACACAATGTTCTGATATAAAATTGCAAAGTAAACCAATTTTTATTAGTTTTTGTTTTTCCATTTGACTTTCCAATGCGATAAGATTTCATTTTATAAATTGATTAAACCTTCTAAAGTGCAAACTGAACTGATATCGAGCCATTTATTGAGTATTAACAAAGCACTTTTGCTCAAGTTTTTGTTATTATTAATGTCTTTACTGTACAAACATAATCAACGAACTGAAAAACTGTCTTCTTATGTAATCGATACGATAGATAAACCCGTATAAAGCAGTTGCTTAAAGATGTCGCCATGAAGTAAGTAAGAAGATAGTCCAAGATTGGTCGACGATAAACCATAAATCAAAATGATTGATTATTCCTCCCATAACTGTGGAAATGTTGACTACATTTTTAACGCTCCTTCAAAGGCAAAAGCTTTTACGTACACTCTCTCTATTGCATGGCGATTACAGGCCTATCAGTTAGCCGATAGAAACTGACCAAGTTTAGTGGGTTTATATCACATTTCTGCTTATAATCAACTTTTGCTGAGCTTTTAGTTCTTTAGATGTTGTAAGCTCAGTCAATTATCCTTGCGCCCTAGACCAGATCTGGTGAAGAATACCTAAACCAAGTTTCGAGAATCCAAACAGTATGTGAGTGAATAGATTGAGTTTGATAGTTTAATTTAGGTTTGTAACTCTGATAGGCCTAGGATATCCATATCCATATTGGGATCTCTGGGATGTCATTGATGTATCCCTAATCTTTGCATGGGGTGAACAAACAATTTTTTGATGAATAATATAAGCTGTCTTCCCAAGTTCACCAATACCCGAAAATATGAGGAGATTTTTTCTGTTTGTCCCATCCCGTAGTTTTTTTTTTTTTTTTTTTTTTTTTTGATAAAGAAAGATTCACAATTTTTGAGTAACTGCTTTATCATTTTCACTCCATAGTCCACGTTTAAAGAATACGAAAGTATTGCCCTCTTCTGCAACAATTGTGTGCTCCTCAATTGTAGGTAACCTATCACCGAGACACAAATTTTCTTACAAGTCGGTCTGCCCTGTGCCGTAGGCTTACAAAACTGCAACTTCACGTATGCGACCTTATTGGGTTAAGGTCGAAAGTCCTATAGCCCTTGCTATAATTTTGTATTTAACCCCACCATCAGCCAAAAGTTTGACGAAAAAGCAGTTAAGGCTTCGCTTCCGACGCGCTCCCATTCCTTGCTTTCCATTCATTTGATGCGATTGTCCGAAGATATCATTACTTATTAGTAGTAAATTAGCCAAAGAAATGATTTCTAAGACTGAAATCTTAAAGCTCTAGCATTCTGAGGGTATCGGGTTTATTGAAAACTCTATCGCACTTGAGATTTGAACCCACGATCATTGAACTGTTAGTCGGGATCTTTTGCCTACGCGGTAACGCAAGCGGATATTGGCCGAAAGTAATTACCACGGTCTTGTTTAAATCAAAATACAGTCGTAAGTATGAGAAGAATCAGATTCTAACGCGTCTCCAATTCCTTATGTTAAGTGTCAGGCTTCATTTCTATTTTTAATCCCCCGATTGAGTTACACTTGACTTTGTATTTGGTATATGACACTCATATGAAATAATAGTAGGTAAGGCTTTCAAGTCAACTAACTGGATCCATCCGTTGCCCTACCTGTCATTGTTGAAATGTTAAAGAAAATTGAAGATGGACATATACAGATTTTCTTTCCAGCCACAAATTAGGTTTGATTAGATTGTGGTTACGCCCACAATCACATGATATATTTTAGGAAAAACTTTTTATTTGCCATTCATGCTAGACATTTATCTAAAAGTCAGTAGAAACATTTATGGTAACCGGTTCCAAGATCAATGAAAGAGAAATTGTTACAAGTGGGGGGTTGGATGACTAAAAATGGGAAGCATCTCTTGCAGATTAAAGTATTTCGTAATTGATTTTCTTGAACGTTTCGAAAATGAGTTCACACTTAGGTTCCTGTGCATTTTGCTTAAACTCCTACTTTAGTTAGGGCGATCTTCCATTCAATAAATAATTCAGCGATTCAGCGATTTTCTGCCGTCCCCGGGCTAAAGGCTTGCAGTGCTTTAGATCGCTTACAAATTCTGGAGCACTGGAGCTTGGAAGCATCTGATCATATTTTGCTACATATGCTGGAATATTTACGAAATCCTATACCCAATTCAATTCTCTCCACATAAGGAATGCGTTCCACAGTCAAGTTAGTTAACAGAAACGCCATTGAATTGTTATTCAAGTTCATTTTGGTCTTGAGAAAAAAAAAAAAAAAAAAATATTTTTTTTTATATTAAATTGCATCTTTAACCGTGTGTTTGTTTATTGTAAATTGTTTTAGTTTATTTTTGCTCTTGTTTGCTTTATAAGCGAACAAGTAGAGAATTGACGTCAGCAAGTGCTGGTTTTAAAACCGAACAGAAAAAGTTGCCCTTTTTCCTTTGTTGTTCCTGCCCGGCTTGTATATTAATGAGTTTTATTTTTTTTTTTTCGTTTTTCTTCTGTTAAATAACAAATAAAAATATCATTGAAATCATGTCTTCAGGCATCTGCTGTATATATGTATATAGATCTAAATATATGCAAAGATAATAGCCAGAAGTCAAACTGTGGAACCAAAGCTAAAGTAATTGTTATGCGTGCGTACGTAATACACATTTTACCGCATTCGAACTCATCTTCATTTTGCCAATCTATTTGTAATCTAGACAAAGTTGAAGATGAAAAAAAGGGAAAAGGAAAAGAAGGATTTTTCAATCAAGAGATGTTGCTCGATATCAGACATAGCGGACAGATTAATTAAGAAACAGTTTCCGCAACTGACCGCAAATACACATACATTTGAATGAAGTCACTCGGAATTGACAGGAAAGTCATCAGATTTGCCTTTACCTACTATCATCCTTCCTTTCTTTCCTTCCTATTGAGATTTGTGGGCGACAACAGGTAGTAATCTTTATTCTACGTCATTTTACTACTTTCGCATAATTGTGAGCTGAGTTGGAAGGATTTCAAAAAGAAACTGCAAAGCTTTCCATTCACACTTGGCAGAAACGGAATAGTTTTCCAATGGAAAATTTAAAGCTCAAATAGTCGATCATTTTAAAAGGAGTAGAAGAGAAAATGCCTCAGATTAGAGAACACTCAGCCCAATGCTCTCTACATACCGTTTATGATACAAGGGACCTTCTTATTAGTTCGTAAAAAAAGCGAGTGTACCTTTCTTTAAAGGATTCATAATTTTAACCTCCCCGTTGCTGTATCACTCCTAAAAGCTTTTGCAAAAACAATGCACTATAAAGAGGTTCAAGATTCGTTTGAACTTTGCACTGACAAAACTCGAAAAAGACGAGACATTGCCCTCAAGAGAACTAATTCAACGGTTTAAAGCATTTATTGTTCTGTACGAGTTCTTGAGAAATCAACTTCAGTAAACTGTCGCATATCGTTTATTTGCATCTTTTTATTTTCTCGATAACCCCCAGGGTAAGATAGAACTGAAGTGCAGAAATGAAAGGAAAACGTGCGAAGAATATTTTAAATTAATATTTGCATATGAAAAAGTTTTATGCGGAATGAATGCCGCGTTTGCTGCTAACAGACACAGTCAACCAAAAATAGCATCATGTCGGTGATTCAGTTTGCAACTATTTTAGAGTACTTCAGTTGAATATTGGCACCGATTCGCAACAATAAATAAAATGCGGATACATTACACATTTGAGATCAATACGAGTCATTATGAGTATGACAGCACGTTGCCGAGACTACCTAGACGAGGGGCCACGAGCCGTTATTCAATGCTCTACATTACCCTACAGTCATTCATATAACGGCTTTTTAAAATAACGCTTTATATAGAAGGTGCTAGAAGAAGTGCTTCGATACGAACCACTTTGCAATAGCGTTCGTCCTTACGCTAGAACATGTTTCAAAAATTGCGATCTTTAGGCTGAGCATAAGAAAACACGACGGTCAAACGGACGGACATGCTTAACTCAAATCAGAATGTGATTCGGAATTGATCGGTGGCCATAAGAGCACAAGAAAACAAAACGGACAGATACGCTTACATCAAATCCGCCTGAATGGCGGACTAGCTAGGAGATGTCGACTAACAATTCAATGGTCGTAGGTTCATATCTCAAGAGCGGTAGACTTTTTAATAAAACCGCCACGCTACTGCTTTAAGACTTTAATCTTAGTACTTATTTTTATGCTTGAATTAATTATAATAGTAATAATAAATTAAATCAGAAAGTGATTCTAAATCGATCGGTAGAATAAAAGTTTGGTTTATCTTAAATCTTTCTGAGTGTTCTACACATTCGCGCAAAATTTACATACTCGTGTACTCTCACCGAAACCCTTAAATGATAGTCGATTGCTGGTCCATGAATTGTTCCGCGAACTGCTCCTTCATTGCGTCGCATTTTCTAGACGCATCATTTTTCCCTAAAACAGGAGGTCAGCTCTATGAAGAGAGATAGAGAGAGATACAGAGAGGTAGACAACGAAGGAGATGCCTCGAATCGGGGCGTGGAGCTTGAAAGGGAATTCTTTCTATGCAAAAGACTTGCAATCATTAGAGCAGCTTTAGAATAAGCGCTAACCCTAGAATAGGGAAAAAAGGAAGCTACATACCTATACATTTTTATAAGGATGAAGAAAATCGGATTATTCCTTTTTGGCTTGCATTGCGAAATCAATTCTCCGGAAATTTGGCTTAAAGATTCGAGAAATTATATCAGCCTAAGATATGGATTAATTTTTCATTCGAATAGAATTCTCGTGGTTGTGGAGCTTCAGCTTGGAAGTTGGAGTTATAGAGTAAATTTGTTTTTCAGCTGACAGCACGAGGACTATTTGAAAGAAAAATCTACCCTTACATATATTGAAGCAAGTGTGGACCCAATAACGCATGGTATGCAAAATTTGTTGTAAGGTGAAAGTAAAGTCTTTTTTTTGTGCCTTGTAGTGTGCATATAAAAATGTATACTTGGCCCGATTCTATTCATGATCATAGTTCGTAGCGTCGTAGTTTCCTATTCCTATTCAATTTAGGGGCGATGTTTGTACTCTACTTATAGAATGTCCTTAAGTTGCATACAACCAAGACTCGCTTCACTTCAACTTTGCATAAATGCATGATTTTTTCCAATTTTAAATATTAAAAAACGTGGCAAAAAATAGACAAAAAAAAAAAAAGGTATAGAAATACTTTTTGTATACATAGATAACCGGCAAAAATTAAAAATGATCACAGCAACAACAACAATAACAACAACAACCGGCAAAGCATATCAAACAAGACCGTTCCAATGCAATTCGGCGTACGAATCAGTTATTCTGCAAACACTAACATAACAATTCATTTTATTAATAGATATACTTGTGTTTGTTTCGTAAATACATGTACGACGTGTGTGTGTGTGTGTGTGTGTGTACATGGCATAGAATTCATATCTGAACATGGAAGTAATTATAGAGTCATTTAAAGTCATTTATATGCGAATTCATGACTCATTCGATTCGATTCGTATAATTCGTTGCTCATGATTTCAATGGAAAATAAAATTTCTCGCGATGTTTTAATTTTTTCAATCATTAGCGGTAATATTGGATCATTTTCAAGTTAATAGCAAGAACAACTAATAATTTGTCACCTTATCGTCAACTGTTAATTATTCTAAGTAAACATTAAAACTCTTCCTTATATATGTGATTCGAATCGATGTGTTAGGTATTTGCAAAAATTCTGATCACTTTTTCATTTGAGAAAAGCATTTGTTGTGGAAAATTTGTACAACATTTGTAAATAAAAATAGTTTTCTCCGTTTCCTATAATATTTTACAATTCGTTTGGTGGTAACATGACAAAATCATGTCGAAAGAATTTATATCAAATTTGTTCAAATTTGTGAATACGCGTGTAGGCCCAACCATGCTGCAGCAATCTGACCAGGTGGTTATCAGCAAGCGTCATGTCTAGTGAGTACGCTGGGTGTGGCAGAACTTCCCATTCGAGCTGCAACAGTGTATCCTGGACAACCCTTGCAACAAGTGGCCAAACAATGGCATTTTCAGTCGATTCGTGTCGTCGCCTTTGCACCGTTGAACCTAAAACCGACAGGAGCAGGGTCACCATAAGCCTCTGAACATGTTTGGTGGGCTTCGATAGCAGATTTCTTCAAATGAACAACAAAAGTAATGAGTTTCGAAGAAGAAGAATTTTAAGAGCTCCATGATTAGCATCGGCGTACCCTGGATAAATCAATAATATTAAGAGGAAAAGTGTTATTTCATGGAGAGAGAGAGAGAGAGAGAGAGAGAGAGAGAGAGAGAGAGAGAGAGAAAGAGAGAGAGAGAGAGAGACAGACAGACAGACAGACAGACAGACAGAGAGAGAGAGAGTGAGAGTGAGTTCAAAACCATTCAATTCAACCCTTATGTATCTCCCTTTTCTTAATCACTTTTACCTGAAAAAGTTGCTGATCAAAATTTATGCAAACACCTAAGATTAAATTACGTATCAATAAATAAGTGTTAACTTAAGTCTGGAAAAAGTAAAATATTCTGCTCTCTTTATACTACTTGGTGGGCTACACGGGAATACGCCCTGGGAAAGACACTATTCTATTTTCGCATGTCCAGTCTTGGCTATCTAACTAGAACGATTATGTGGCTTACATATCTCTAGGATAACTGAAAAGAATTCTAACTCTGAGAATAATCTGGGAAGACTAGGTTTGTGATATCTTTTGCAAGATAACTTATAGACACATGTATCGAGCCGGGCGCATTCTCAGAGTCACTGAATTTGAGTAAGAAAGCTAGAATGCGGTTTCACAACAAGAACACTGGCCTCAATTTGTCTTTGATAGCAAAGTTGGGATAATTTTTGCATTTTTATTAGAAAGTTGGAAATGAAATGGATGGATGGAGGGATGGATGGATGGATCAATGGATGGATGGATGGATGGGTGGATGGATATATTGCATGACCCCGGCCCTGATTGCGTTCTGGCGAATTTCAATTATGGGCATGTCATATCCTTTAGCAAGAGCATTTCATAATAATATTTACAAGTTGTTCTCTTTATTTTATACTAACGTCGAAGTGGCGGCAAGTTTTGCCGAACACATTTTTCGGTAACGTGTGTACACGAACTGCCTGAAATGAAGAACGAGGTGAACATTCTTCAAGGCCTTACTATGGTAATAAAGTAGAGCTCTTTTATCATATAGTCAGTCAGTTAGTGCATTCAATCGATTCGCAGATCTGCCTAAAATTCTACTACAAATTAACTTAAGGGAGAATAGCTTTGTCAAAATTTTATACTTTTTCGTCTTAAAAATTGAATTAAAACTTTTTGTTTAAAAAATTTCTATGAGTTAGCTATCAAATCTACCAAATGTACTGACAAGTCAATCAATCAATTAATAAAAAAAAATAATAAGAGAAAAAATCAATTTAAGAAATCGGAAAAAGACGATTTTCTCCAAAAAAAAAAAAAGAAAAAAATTTGAAGGACGCAGCTAACGCTGTACGAGATAATCTATTTGATTATTAATCGTGATTCATAAAAAAAAAAGGAAAAAAAAAACAAGAAACGCTAACTATTTGTTAAGATTACCTTCTCTTTCATTCTATTTAGTACTTTCGAGATTTATCTTAGATATTTGTATAAAGGAATTTTCGTGAACTATTTTTTGAACTACATATGATACTTATGGTGTGTATGACGATTACATTCTTTCTACTATTCTTTATATATTCTTAGTTAGGATTACAAAATAATCCTGTTGTCTTTTTTTCTATCTTTTTTTAACAATTTACAGGCCGATCAACTGACAGAAGAACAAATCGCTGAATTCAAGGAAGCCTTCTCGCTCTTCGATAAAGATGGTGATGGCACCATTACAACAAAGGAATTGGGTACAGTTATGCGATCACTCGGACAAAATCCCACAGAAGCCGAATTACAAGATATGATCAATGAAGTCGATGCTGATGGTAAGTGAAAAATGGCAAAATCGGAAAGCGTTAAGCAATTGCGTAGACAAACAGAAAAAAAATAAATTACTTAAGGTGTGTGCGGTAGCAATTTATTGAAAAAACGAAGAAATGGGAAAAAAATCATTTCTAGAAAAAAAAAACTCACTTCACACATATCCTTAACCTGCTTATCCTTTTCTATTACATTTAAGCCCATTTAAATTTTGGTACCTGCGCAGTCACTTACTTTACTTTGCACAAAGCAAAGGAAAAACATTATTTGCACAAGAACTTTTTATTTGTATAACGTAACAATAACGCTACGGTAGTAGGACAGGTGTCCGGGGGTTGGCTGTTGAATTGAATGATGCATATTTGCTAAATTTTTATAATAGAAGGTGGAGTTTTAGTTTTTTTTTCCGGGCCATTTCTTTTTGTTCTCGTTCATTGCTCCAAAACTTTTGGGTGGAGCTGGCTTCGGAGTTTACTTTGTGTTCTTTTTTTTAATCCTTGAAAACTTTTATCGCTTTGAAAATAAATGTATCTCAGAGAGGTTTCCATATATTATTTAAATAGTAAATAATAAGCAACTTTTCACTTCATCCGTTTTTGCAAGAAAAAAAAAAAAAGAAGAAATATTAGGTTAAATATGCAAATTTTTTTTTTGCTGCGAGTGCTAACAACTTTTTTGCGGTTCTGTCCGCACTTATGCATTTCCAATCCTTTGCCGTCCAGTCCGAAATGTTGGGTGGATACATATGCTCGCCTGCCGCCATCGATCGACTACATATATATACAAAAAAAATAATGCCATAAGTTTCCTTTGCCCTGAGCGCATTTGAGCAAAGTAATGCAAAGTACGTAAGATAGGTACAAATGAATGTATACTCAAAACCGTATCGTCTTGAATTGTTGGTAGGAAAATCTGAATAAGAAAATAAATGGATTTCTTGTTTGCTTTTTAACGCCTAACAGCACTAATCGATGTATTCAAAAAGCGTTTGTATGTATGTTCAGTAGAGTTCAGATGTAGAGTTGATTGTCTCTTTCTTTGGATTTTAGCGGGTGTGAAAACCTAGAATATCCGCATTCAAATATTGGTAAATCTCTACGAACACTCAAGAGAACAACACATTTTCTTACGGAAGGGACCTTATAGTTAAACCAGTTAACAGTGTATGTCGAACGTCAATGTCATGAGAAATGTACAAAAAATTTGTGTTACGATATGAAAATCCATCCGTCCGTCCTTTGCGGATCCCCCACAAATTTTTATCATTACGAACGTGTAGTTACCATAATAATGTACGTTGGAAAGTGTGTATGCCATTTTGTCAACTTGTTTCATTAGAATCTAACTTCTTTATTACACATACCCCATGTATGACGAGTATACTCGTCATCGCTGATTTTTATGCGCAACAATTTAAATGCGCGTTCTCCGCAGTTAACGATACATTTAACTGACTAATCAACAATTTCTAGGGCGATTTGTGGTTTATATTTCCTTTAAACTTACTATGGGACGAAGAAGAGTAAAAACCTTTTAAGCTTAATTAGAAGCATACCTTATGGAATCTTTTTGCAAACTTAACATGTGTCGGCCAAGCTTTAACGCCATTGCAAAAACACAATATCATCGACATGTGTTGATATTCTTCGCAGACAGTTTTTAATTTCGAACATCTGTCAATTTTGCTGGGTATTAACGAAACGCTTAACTTTTAAGTTGAATGTATAGCACGCTGAACACACGGCTACCAACCAACCAATCAATCAATCAATCAGATATGGATTGTAAGAGTCACTCACTCGTTCATGTTGAGGTGTAGTCTGTCAGTCAATGTTCTCCTTTTTTATTTTTTATTTTTTTTAATATATTTTTCTTGTTTGTTTACCTTTTTACAAGTCAGTTTATTTGTTGCTATTTTATTCTTATTATCGAAAGATAAATAAGGTGAAAAGCGGTGAAACTTTATTTCAA
Source organism: Glossina pallidipes (assembly GCA_000688715.1). Taxonomy (NCBI): domain Eukaryota; kingdom Metazoa; phylum Arthropoda; class Insecta; order Diptera; family Glossinidae; genus Glossina; species Glossina pallidipes. The sequence continues at coordinate 555,365 of KK499790.1, read as the reverse complement.
ATATTGTTGCTCTAGAAATATAAACAAAATTTGATTATAAAGCCGGAAGCGCGTCAAACGTGTACTGTGCACGAAGTGTAGTGTACACAGCATCGAGGTTAAAACTCTTCCCCCCAAGATGTTTTAGTGAACAATCTTTGCACCTCTTTATAGATGCTTTCCTCGGCTTTTCATATCATTGCTCGGACTCAACCCTTTAATTACTGCATTTACGTTTAAGTTTTACATTAAAAGCCATAGGTCTGCTGGTCCAAATTATGACTGATCAAAATTCATGTAACATTGAAATCTGTATACATCACGCTATGCGCAATTGGGTTCTTGAGAAAAGGCTTGGGCTGAGATATCTTCATTTCTAACCTTAAGAGGGATTCGATTGTAATCAATGGAAAGATCGTTACGATCCTTCAAATTCCGTTTTTACGCATGGTATAGTAAGTCGCAATATCTAGGAGAAGTGAAAAGTGTTTAGGTTTTGCAGCAATATCGACAAGCGTACTCTACTTACAGAGCCCTTGCATCCTGCACAGACATTATACAGATGTTAATGTAAAACTTAACCATGTTTACCTATCTAGGCTTTTATGCAGAGTTGCAAAGCAACAAACTTGATACAATAGGTAGAAAAAGTATGAGAAGAAAACACATTGTGCCCTTACCAATGACGAGCGATCGATCGATCGATCAATCGATCATAACACCAGAATATGACTGTTAAGCAACAGCCGGAATCTTGCTGAAATCGATGACCCTTTTCCTTCTTTGTTCATGGAAAAAAGAAAGTGCAAGCACGCGTAGAGAGCATGTAATAAAAATGAAAGCAAAAAGACTATAAAACGCTGCACATATAGTTAACATTAGCTAAGTACCTTGTAGAAGCCAGCCACCGAAGCAAAAGTTGCCTTTTGCACTCTTCTCTCTCTCTCTTAGGTGACTAATTTTATTTCATTTCTCATTACTCATCCCCCTTATGCTGTGCTTGTGCATAAGTAAAAACCACGTGCTTGTGTATAAGTCGAAATTAATCAAACGCAATCATTTGGATGGAGCGCGCAGACTAGACGCCTGTGCTCTCAAGTGAAATGATTTAATTGATTTTATGGCTGAAATTCTTCTGCATTCTCAATGCTTTTTTAAGGTGAAGGTTTAACATTAGAAGTAGTTACCAAGAGTCGTGTAATAACAATTACCATACAAAGCGATACTTTCTCGATCTTTTCTCTAAGGTGGCAACTCAAGCAGTAGTAAAAATAAAATACGTTATAGTTTGTAGTGTAAGTTGTCAGCTTTCGTTTGTAGATCACATCATCCGCTTACTCTGTTACCTCTCTATCTCTCTCTTTGGATCCTATTTCCACAATTGTGAGCCTAGGGCTATTTACCTAGTTAGCAACAGGTAATTCTAGACCTAGGAAAAATAGAAGCCGTTTTAGCTTATACTGTAAGTTTTCAGCTTTCGTTTGTAGATCACATCATCCGCTTACTCTGTTACCGCTCTATCTCTCTCTTTGGTTCCTATTTCCCTAATTGTGAGCCTAGGGCTAGTTACCAAAGGTAGTGTAAACATGCATAAGGTACTTCCTTGATATTTTCTCCGCGGTGGCAACTCTAGCAGTAGCAAAAATAAAAATCGTTGCAGTTTTTGTTGCTCATATCAGGCGCTTATGCTCTTACCTCTACCTCTCCCCTTTCCTTCACTCTCTTTGGCCGCTTTTTCCTTCTAATGGCTCAAGCAATTAATAAATTCGATTGTTTTATATTCTATATGTGCATGTTTTTGAAAATTAGTCACGATTTAATTCTGTATAGTATAAGTAAGTAGTTGTGTGTGATGATGATGATGATGATGATGACTACATTGGTATAGAAAAACTATAAAAAACTATTAAATGAATTTTCTATCGTACAAAGTAAATCTCTGTATATTTTTTTTACATTTTTCATTATTTCTAAATGAAACATGAAACACAAAACACACCTACAATGGTGATTGCGTGTCAGGGGTTCGCGAGTAACGAAATGATTTGGTTTTCGATGTTTGTTTTTCCAATGAATACGTTTAGATAATTAAAACTTTCAAAGTCACTTAATAAATGTGATTTCGAAATGTTGTTTTTTCTACACACACATATATATGAATATGTATAAGCAACGTGTGATTAAAAATATGCATGCAAATTAATTAATGAAATTTTGCAAAATTTATTTAGGCAACGGCACAATTGATTTCCCCGAATTCTTAACAATGATGGCCCGTAAAATGAAGGATACCGATAGTGAAGAAGAGATCCGAGAGGCATTCAGAGTATTCGATAAGGACGGCAATGGCTTCATTTCAGCGGCTGAATTGCGTCATGTTATGACAAATTTGGGTGAAAAGTTAACAGATGAAGAGGTCGATGAAATGATCCGAGAAGCTGATATCGATGGTGATGGTCAGGTCAATTATGAAGGTAAGTTTCATTTATATATATATATATATATATATATATATATATATATATATATATATATATATATACATCTATCTAAACCTATATCTATATGTAAGGGACATTGTAATGAAAAAGAAATCTTGAATTCCTCGGTAATAAAGTGCACACACCTCACCACCTTTCAAATCAATTTTAGGTACAACTATATATATATGATCTCAGGCAAATGTGCTGTTGCTTTTATTTTTGTTTTCACATTTCGAAATTTGCGTTTATTTTTTCTCGTTTACATCACCTAGAAATTAATTGCATCTCTATTGTTTTCCTAATACAAAAGAAATTAAAAAGTAAATATATGTAGTAAGTAATTTACATTTCCATAAATGTTTAAACAAGAGGTGCGAGATATTAGGCGGTATTAATATACTCCTAACTACTACTATGGCAATTATCTTTTTAAGGCAAAACAACAATAGAATGATAGTCTTACTGCAATATCTATCATCATCGCAATCATCGCTTAATAAATGTGAATTTTCTCTTTTTATTTTTTCATCACAATAATACGAAAGTAGGTAAGAGCAGTTTCGCCTTGAGGGGAAAGAACAATCCGTTGTTCAAGGCAATCGAAAGAATTCGAGCAACATCTCACTATCCAAATGTTGGCATCCATAAGAACTAAAATCACTCGAACGAAATAAAGTGTAATGAGGAATACGGCGAATGTCGACATCTCCTACTCCAATGGTGGGGATTGGGCTGATAGCTTCAACAACTTAATATTCACATGCATTTTTGCTTAAATCTATTTCAAGAGGACGGCGAATGTCAACTGTCCTTCTCATGTGGTGTCGGGATTGGACTGAGAGCTTCATTTGCTTATCATTCACATGCATTTTTGCCTAAGTCTCGTTAGTTTAGTTGAATTCAGTTCTAGATTTGAATACCAATGATGTTTACGCGATACCGGGACCACATACCAAAGTAAGCTGTATTGTTCCCGTGGAAAACAGAGCATCACTTTGGGCACAAAAAACCAGTTTTAACTATCATGTCATCGTCAACGCAACTTTTTTGCATTTAGCGCCAGCGCAAAAGGTCAAGTTTTCATCACTGGTGCCCATGTAATGCCGGCAGAAGTATATCGGGTTTTTATACCCTACACCGCTTATGGGCAAAAGAACATATGAAGTTTGTGAGGATGTAAGCACTTAAGACAGGCTCACCTTTTATTCAATCGATCAATTCAGAATCGCTTTGCGCTTGTCTGTCCGTCTATCTATTTTCTTTTCTTGTGTTCAGGCCGCAATATTTAAGATATTTTGAAATAACTTAGTACAGTGTCGCGCTTCGCACCAAGGACGAATGCTATTGAACATGGTTCAGATCGTACGACTTTTTCGACCACTTTCCATGTAAAGTTTTATTTTGAAAAGTCGATATATGAATAACTGTAGGGTAGTTTAGGGTGTTTGTGATACACCATTGGATGGAATTTTCGGATTAGCAGTTGTTGTATATTGTTGTCGTTGTTGTATACGGGTCGTGTTTACTTGTCTAGTACTGATGTATGGGGAAAAACACACGGATGTCTCTGCTTCAAAGAGCTCCGTTCGACATCTGCCGACCTCAACTTGTATAGCATTTAATTTGTCATTTCTTAAGTCTTTTCCCATTATATTTGAAATTATTCCACCTACACTTTTGAGAGCTTGCCATGGATTTGTTTTCATATTCAAGACTATTTTTCTTCATGTGTTTTGAATGGTGGCAGACTTTTCTTCTTAAACTGAAAACCAATTTGTTTGAATCGCCCCAGAAATATGTCAAATGTTTTCTTTAATAGGAAGTGCATGTCCCACCTCATAAGTACCTTCAGGACACTTTGCAAGCACCAGCAGCATTGGGAAGTACCAGAGCAAAACCACCGCCACGTTGTTAAGAATCGGAATGACTCGTATCGCAAGATTGCAGGAATTTTCCGAGTTAGCAGATCTCTGATATCCAAGCGTACACTTTGCGAAACTTTATTTTGCCTTGAGATGGCTGCTTACCCTTGAAACAAAAGAAATTAGTTCAAGCGATATGTAAGCAACCGCTGATTTCTTATAAAGTTTTTAGAATTTTAAAGCGATTTTCAAGAATAGGAATTTTGGCTGGAAACAGACAGTTGTTCCCATGCAACGCAAAGCGAAGCACATACAGAGTAAACTCATGCGCACATATTTTGGAACACCTTATGACTATATTTGCTTTTGATCTTTTTTTACCACGTAAGCATGTTATTGTTCTTGTCGATTGCCAAAGGCCTGCTGCCAAGATATTGATTTACAATTATGCGAGTTTATATATAATGTTTTTTTTTCTTTTTTTTTTTCAGTTAATATTTTTATTATAATTCATTTTTAATTGTGTGCGAATTTTTCGGCGGCCAATTTTTCTGTATTAGCGCAAAAACAAAAACAAACTCATAAATAGATTTAAAATTTATTTCATTTGGTGTAAAAAATGTTTTTTTTTTTTTTTTTTTCAAATAATTTTGTTCCTCATTGTTGTGGCATGTTGAACAACAATTTTATTGGGTGGTGGGTAAAGAGTTTTCAGTTATTTTTAGATATAAATGTTGCCAACAAACACCTGCTAAGATTGAGGGCAACACATACAACTATTAAAGAAAATAGAATCATGTTTTTCGCAGACAAATATACGCGAGACGATCGCGGACGAACGTGTAATGTACCAGGAGATGGTAAAATAAATAAAAATCTTTATTGATGAGAATGCATTGTCGTGGTGTGTTGTCTGCTTATACGAATGCGGCGGCAAACATCTGCCTTAAAACAACTAACTGAACAAGAAAACCTTTACCGTTTGCTGCGTCACAATTTTGACCAGTTTCCAATGATGATGATCAGATGAGCAGCAAGCATACCAAAGACAAGTTCTTTTCTTGAATATTTTGCTTTTTCTCTAAAATTATCCGCGATGATCAATAAAAAAAAAAAGCGAAGCATTTTCGCATATAATCTAAATAGTGCCGGCGGCTATCCCGTTTTTATTTATGTACAATATATGTGCATGTAAATGTTTTATGTTTATGTGTTTGTTTGTTTGTTGCTTTTGTTGTTGTCATTGTCTCGTGATGTTTAATTTATTTATAAAGGTTCACTGGCAGCACATTTTTATGACTAAATTGTTGCAGTTGTTTATCTTTCTCTTGTTGCCCGCCCCCCTTTCTTCGTTTTCAATTTCTTATTATATTGAGAGAATCCGGTTTTTTCCTGTTATTGTTGATTAACATTAATTTGTGTTGATATTCACTCGAGTTATGCCTTTAATTCAGATATAGTTCGTTATTTATTTATTCATATATTTATTTATTTATTTAATTTTGTTTTTTTTTTTTGCTTTGTTCTTTCGGAAACTCGTTATCTAATTATTGTTATTGTATTGTTTTTTTTTGTTTGCCTTAAAGCGATGTATAATGTTGTTGACCTAAGGCAAGGAAATCATATTTTCATTCATTGTGGAAACTGAAAACTGAAAAGAAGAAGAGTTTCCACCTTCTCTTTGGCTCTCATACATCAGGCAAAGTGTTTGAAAGAAAGGAAACCACGACAAGCTCTGATACTTTTATCCAATACGAAAATTTTCATTGTCCGTCCATTCATTCTTCTTTAGTAATTCTCGATTATTCTCAGAAAGTCTTTCTATATTTCAGGCACTGAGACAGATGCCGGCAACCCACTTTAGAGGAGTCTTATGTTCAGACAAGCTTATATCTACTTCCTTTAGAAAGAGTCCGCGGACATTTATTCTATAATATGATAGGGTAGGCAGGATTGCATTGCCAGTTATAATGGGGGGGGATCGGTCATCCATATGCATTCTACACTATCACTCTTCTTATTGGATTGCGAAAAACGGAAAAAGCGGGGGAAGGCTGTACATTTTAGGTACACTGAAGCATGATATCGAGATGGACTTTTCTTTTGTGAGCATTTCTGTCCACCTCAGCTGTAACGCTTTATCCACTCTGGTTTGTGTTCGTGTTGAGCGATTAAACAAAGCCCACTTACCACTGTGGCTGTTCAGAACAGACTTTTATTAATTGCAAAACTCCAATCACTGGTCGCGTTCGATGCCCAAAAGCGATGTGGTTCTCAAGATGTTAAAGATGTACATCATAACCCCGTCTTTTATGGCCGCCTACATCACTTCTGGCATAGGTAATATTGTCTGTCCATCTGTCCAGGGGTATTTTTGTGAGAAACCCATTGAAAATGAATTGGATCGGATCATTTTTGCAGCCCTATCCTAATAGCGATCATTAAGTAATAGTTTTTCCGTATACTAAATTGATATTGTTGAGAAACTTGAATGGCATGGGATGACTTTTCTGCCCACATAGATTCTTCGTTATCACAGCATATAAGGAATCAAGTCTTGGTATTTTATTACGAATAATATAAGCCAAATATTGATGTTTCTCGTCATCGAGCGCCAACATCAGGAGATAAACACTTCAGCAAGTCGATATGTGCAGTAACAGTAAAAAGTCTGTGTGTACCTCTATGAACTTTACTAATGTTATTACAACCGTAGGAGACATCACGAGATATTTTTCTTAATTAAAACTTCAATTCAAACGATTCCGGGTAAGACAGTTGGAATCGCTTGAAAATTCGAAGGAAACGGTTTATTGCAGAAAGTTTGCCGAGCCTTTTTCAGAAGCTTGTCGGTTTACCTGAGAAATTTTTACTATTTTAAAGCCCATCTTGCTTGACTATACATTCATCTCAGGTAATGGAGAGCGGAGGCGAAGTGCTTTAAGGTGTTTTTTTTCGCAGAAGATATATATAAAGATGATCCTTGAGTTTGGTAAAGTTTCCATTCGTTGAGCATTTATTTGGATTGAAGATGGTGCAGGTGGTGCAGAGGAAGGAGGAATGATTCTTACTTTAGCTTGTTGTAATAAATTCTTAAATATATATTTTGTTTGTTTTTTTAATGCTTATATAATTTTTTGTTTTTTTATTTTTTTGCAGAGTTTGTGACTATGATGACATCGAAGTGAGCGGCTAAATTAATTCTTTTTATTAAGCTTTTCTATGTTTTTAAGATGTTGAAGAAGACTGTAGCTGTGCGCCCTAACATCGCGCGTTGCTGTTGCTATGGATAAAAACAACAACAAAAATAAATAAAAAATAAAACAAAAAAAAATATATATATATATAAAACCAATATGTGTAGACATACATATAAAAACATTGAGAGAAATCCGTGAATAAAAATTAAAAATAAATAAATAAATCTTTCAAGAACAGCATAAAAACAAATTATATATAAATATATTATTAAAAAATTAAAATGAAAGAATTCATAACACAAAGAAATAACTACAACAACAACAACAACAATATACAAATAACTTGAACTTTTAAATTTAATATAAAAATATTAAAAAAAAAACCAAAACATTTAAAATATTATACATATTATTAATACAAATAAAAGAAGAGAAGAAGAGAAAAAGAAAAAAAAGGAGAAAGATATTAAAAGAGCAGAAAAAGATAAAATAAATTTTAAACTGTTAGAGCCGACAACATTTATAAGAATACAGAGAAGAAAAGAAAGAAACGGGCGAAAACTATTTTGTTTTTTAGATGAGAATCTTTCCCAGAGGCTCCTCAAATATGCACTTGAACGTTGAGAAACGGTAAAGAGAAGTTTGTTTCGAGCAGCAGGCGAGTTTAAATACAGTAAAAAGTACAGATTTTGATTAAAAAACAGCAACAACACCATTAACATATCTATATATATATATATATGTATATGTATATGTATATGTATATATATATAAAGGTATGCTAAGAGCAAAAGTAAGAAAGAACTCTATTGTAATCCCTGATATAACAATTTACTTAAAATTAAATAAAATTAAAGCAAAAAACAATTAAAAATAACATTTTTTTCTACTTTAGTATTTTTAGTCAGTCAAAGCTAGTTTATCAAAAAAAAAAATAAAAATAAAAAAAAAAAATCACCCCTAAGCAAACTTTTTGAAATAAATTAAAATAACAAATTGTGCAGTTGGCGGAAACGAGCATTCAACTTTTACCCTTACTACAGTCAGCCAGTCAAACAGTCATCATCATCTCTCTACTTTTTATCGTAAGGAATAAGTCTTTATTTTTTCTTTCTTTTTCTTTTTTAATTTAAATCGAAATGATACTTAAAAAAAAAAAAAATTTTTTTTTTTGTTTTTTTAAAAATATATATATAAAAATAAACTTAAATGCATAACACAAACGTTACACTCCTTAATATACATAATATAAATATAAATAAATGAAAAAAAGGAAATACACAACACATTTAATTAAAACTTATATATAAAGATAATAGAAATAAATTTAAAGTAAAACAAAAAAAAAAGCAAAAAAAAATTATATATATATTTACACTCTCAACACTTGTACTCTCTCACCTGTTTAATGATAAACTTAACCTACCTTTTTGCTTACAAACAAGAAAGAAAAAAATAAAAGTAAAAAAAAAATAAATAAATAAACAAAATGGTAATGTTTAAATTTTATAACATTTACTCTAATGACGATGTATGTGTAAAAGAAATACAAGAAGAAGAAGAAGAAGAATAACAACAACGACAGCAGCCAGAAAAGTTTCTGAAAGTAAATATAAAAAAGAAATGAAAAACAAGCGAAAAAGAAGTAAATGTAGAAAGGGAAGCAACGCTGTGCTCTCTCCCTCTCTCTCTCCCTTATTCCTTTTAGGGGAGAGTGAGAGAAACCGTACACACCCATATACACAGTGTCAGCATAATAAGTTTGAGTTAACATGTATTTATAAATATTTTAATTTTCTTCTTTTATTATTATTATTACTTTTTCCTTTTCTTTAATTTCTCGTAAAAAAATTTATAAATAACACAACAGAGAGAAATCCAAATATAAAATTTAATTATAAAACAACAAAAAAATTCGTTTTAAGTATAAATTTAAAATTGAAAAATAAAAAGAAAATCTATGAGAATATAAAAAATAAAAAAAAATTATGGAATTTATTTCATTTTTACCAAAAAAAAAAAAAAAAGAAATAAGAAAGAAAGAAAGAAAAAGAGAAATTAGCAAAAAAATTGTTTGCCTATATTCGAATAGATTCGTGTGTGGAATGGGTAAGCACGAAATGTTAACAAGTCGTCCCTCGTACCTTCTATAGGCGATACCAAAGTAAGGACACAATTTGATATTAACTTCACGGCCGATACGTTATTTGATTGATTAAAAACCGAAAACAATGCAAACGACTCATTCTAACGAACAGAATGGTTGGTGGGGAGAGAGGGGCGAGGAGAGACAAAACAAGCGCAGAAACCAAGAAAAACTTCTGTGATCTGCGTCAAGCAAAACCACCTGAGAGCTGTAGTCACTTAAGGGACGTCGACAGGTCCACACAGGTATAAATGATCTTATTACAAGTGTATGAACAAGATGGGATATCTCGGTTCGGCAGATGCTTGAGCTTCATCGAGGTCTTTAGCTAAATCTTATCAATGGGGATGTGGCGCTGGCTTGACGAAACACCTTAATGGAATCGCAATATTATTTTCATTACAAGCCTGTCAATGGGCAATTAAGCATTTCCATTAAAATTATTCAGTTCTTGTCTCACTCTCGCTCGTAAGGCTAGACTTAGTATTTTTAAGCGGATGAACAGGGTTGAATTATCTAATTCTGCTGCTATGTAAAGCTTTAAAGGACGGATTGGCCTTTTTTTAATCTTAATCGAAAAACTGAATTGAAAAAACAAAAACCATTGGAAAAAATCAATCCTAATAAGGCCTTAATTTTTAAAATTAAGTAAGAGCTTAATCGTCGTTTGCATTTAGAAAAGTTTTTTCAATCAATTTTACGTTCAAAAAAGAAAAATTATAATAAAAATAAATTAATAAAAAAAAAGAAAGAAAAAAAAATCAAATTTTTCAAATAATTATGTTAATGTTTAGCTTTTCGGTTTTGATAAGAAATTTCGACAAATAAAAACTAAGAAATACCTTTTTAAATAACTAATAGCTATGAAGATAAAATAATTTCTATTTAAAATATTCAAAAAAAATTATTTATAGATTCCTTTAAAATAAAAATCACATATATTTATATATACCTCTATATATATATATAAATATAAAAATACACTGTCGCGGCCATATTAGGGTTTACAAGTTCGTTTTTTTTTTCATTTATTTACTCGTCCATCTCTTTATAAAAAAAAAAAAAAGTCTAAATCTTAACTCTATATATGTTTCTTAAAAATTAAAACAAAAAATATAATTCAAAATTGATTGAAAATAAAAAACACAATTAAGTCAAGGCTTTCCTTAAACAACTGATATTTTCTTATAAAAAAAAAAACTGAACACTCGTTGTATTATATATATATATATATATATATATATATATATATATATATATATAGTACATGTACGTGTGTTTTTGCAATTCACACAAAACAATTACTAATATTTCTTAAGTGTATTTAAAATAAAGCTTTCGCTTTGAATGTACAGTTAGTTAAAAGCTTAATGAATGAATGAATGAATCGCACCGAAAGGCATTCAATTCATTTCAATTGCAGTTAATACGTAACGTAACGTATAATAATAAAATAACGGACATTCATTCTTAATCAAAATTAAAAATATTGATATATTGATATATTGATGGTTGATGAATATATATGTAGGATATATATTTATGTATATATACATATATGATATATGTAAGTATATAGTTATATATGATATATATGTATGATACATATATATATATATTTAATGTAATTTATATACATTTAATGTGCTAGCATTTCTTCTATACGTATGTATTCTTCTATATGAATGTATATAGATAATTAAATCAATACAACAACGCAGTAACAAATATTCCTATAAATTTTAAGTACTTCTTTCCTTCTACAAGAGCTAAGAGCTAAGAGAACTAAATTTTCTGAAGTAAAACGACTGCAGCTTAACATTTTTTCGTCTTTTTTTTTTCTTCTTCTTATCATAAACAAAGAAAAAATCTTCTGAAAGAAATTGTTCGGTTGTTGCATAACATTTTTCCAGCTTCTCTTTTGCATTAATTAAAAGATTAAAGCGACTCACTTAGCTTACTGTAGAATACTCGAAAGTCTCTTTCTGTTTCTATGAGAAAGCTTCTTAAAAAGACACGTCACGTTTCGATGCAAGGCAAAGCTTAAGGGTTCAAATAAAGATCGTCATGTTTTTTTTTTTTTTTTTTACATAAACATTTATTATTTTTTAAAATTGTTTTCTTTTTTTTTTACTATACTTTAAATTCAGCTGAGTAAAATTTAAAAAAAAAACCAAAAAAACGAAAGCGTTTTAGTGTAAAAATTTGTACTTCAGCTGAGGGAATAAGGCTTTCTTTTAAAAAGGCAATGCCGACGAAATGAGGAAAGAAATGAAAGGTGATTATGCAGAATTTTTAACTTTTACATATGTGTATATATATATATGTATACACATGTGTGTATATATGTTTACATATGTAAGTGTATATATGTATATATATATATATGTATATATGTATATATGTATATATGTGTGTGTAGATATGTGTATATATATGTGTCTGTATCTATGTATATATATATATATATATATATATATATATATATGTATCTATGTATATATATTTGTATATCAGTTTAAAAGCCTTTTAAGAAAAAAAAAGAAGCAAATTCGAGTACAATCAGGGATTAATTCGCAAAATCATCTAATGTTCTTTTTGTGTTTGCATTAAAAGATTTTTTTTAATTATTCATTTATTTATTCAATTCATTAAAATGTTTGAACTGTTAGTGGTTCCGGTTAAGGATAATATTTCATGTTTTCTTCGCAAAAGTCATAAGCTAATGTCGTTCAGGCATGACGTGATATCAAGCGAACTGTGAAAAATTTTCAAATTTTTTTGCATTTATTTTTATATTTATGTTTAATAAGTTGCATTGCTCTTTATAGGTTAATATTAGTTCGTGTTTTTGCTGAATTTTATTTATACGAGTGAGTTGCTTTTCCGCAAGGATGTCTGCGGTTTATTACATTAATTAAATTAATTATTGCGGTAAGTTTTTCGAATATTTTCTACTTTGTTTTCGTAACGTAAAGTCTATAAATGGGTTTACATTTAATTTAATTAATTAATCAATTCATTGTTCTTAATAAAACAAGATTTTACTTGGCTGAATTGCTTTTGGGTAAGTTTTTCAATTATAATTTATATGTTTTTCCTCTTCTTTTTGTTTTTTATGTTTATTTAATATTTTAATTATAATTAATAATAGAATAATTCCCAAATGGCTTAAGACGTGTTTTTCTTTAATTTGCATTTTTATGAAATGTCTTTTATTTTCTTAAATATTGCGTTTTTTTTTATTTTTTATTACGACTATGTTTACGTATATATATATATATGTATATATATATTTATATATATATGTATACATATTTATATATATATATATATATATATATTTATNTATATATATTTATATATATATATATATATATTTATATATATATATATATATATATTTATATATATATGTATACATATTTATATATATATATATATATATTTATATATATATATTTATATATATATAATATATTTATATATTTATATAAATTTAAATATATAAATTTTTTTCGTTATAAAGTTATTTTCTCTTTCACAGAATTAATTAATGACTGAATTCTTTTTTTTTCTCTTTTATTTATTTTTTTAATTTCTATTTTTGTTTTTTTTTTAATTTGTTTAATTATCACGTATGTTTTTATTTTTAAGTCTTGGTTAACTGGTCTATTTTGATTTATTTTTTTTAATGTTTTCTTGAAATTGTTTTGTAATAATTCATTAATGGTTGAATTGTTTTCTCTCTCTCCGTTCTTTTTTTTTTATTGTCGCCTATATAAAAATATATGTGTATGTGTATTTATTTTTAACACTTTATTTATTATGTCTAGCTTTGCGCTTACGTGTTACGTGAAAGTTCTTTTGCTAATTTTTTTTTCATGAAATTATTATTTTTTTATTTATTTTTTCAATTTTTTCTACATGAAATTATTATTATTTATTTTCATTTTCTAAATAATTACACAATTATTGAATTCTTTAATTTTTTCTTTTTAATAGTTTCTCCATTAAATTTTTTCTAATAATTAATTAATGATTGAATTGTTTTTTTTTTTTTGTTTCAGTTTGAAATTTTCTCTTTCATTTATTTAATTATGATGTACATAAATGTATGTATATATATGTACATGTGTTTTCATATTTTCATCTATTAAGTGTTGAAATTTATTTTTAATTTTTTATTTTAAATTTTTTCTTTATGAAATTATTTTCCTTCTCTAATAATTAATTGACGATTGAATTTTCTTTTGCTCCTCGCTTATTTATTTATTTATTTTTTTTTTTAATTTTTCCTATATGAACTAATTCTTCTTTTCTGATAATTACTTAATGATTGAATTTTTCTTTTTTTTTTGTCTCTCTTGCTTTTTTTTTATAGTTGACCAGTCAGTCAGTTTTGAGCCCTTTTATTTAATTCAAAAGGATACTTACGGAAATTTCTACTGTAGTAGACATCAGATCAGATCAGATCAGATCAGTGAAACCGAACAAAAGAAACCACCTAAGTAAAGAAAGGAAAAGAGAAATATTAAATGACAAAAAAAAAAAAACTAAATAAATAAAATAAAATAAAAAATGATATAATAAAATAAATAAAAATGTACCTATGAATAAATAAATACCCAAAGATAGACAGACATAAAAATCAATTTAGGTATATTTTCTGAAATTGAAAATCTTTTTAACCATTACAGGCATATATAACATATATAAATAAAATAAAAACGCGTATATAGCGAAAGTGCAAGTTCTTTGGTACTACAACTACCAACATCATTATATAGAAGAGAGTAACTGATAAAAAAAAAAAAAAATAAAGAAAAAATAAACTACTTTAAGTATTAATGTTGTGTAAAGTATTTATTTATATATGTGTGGCTATAGAATAGAGATAACATTTACAATAGATATAAATACCAATCAGATCTAGATGTATAAGCAAAACAGTTGTATTTACAAAAAAATATATAGTTAATGTGAATATATTTAGAATTTTAAGCCAAAATGCATGTTTGGTTTAAATTTTTTTTTTTTTTTTTTTTTGTTTAATTATGAATATATAATAACGTAATTACGTAATTAAAAACTATACATCAAAATATGTTAATGAAGCAAAGCAATGTTAGGCCTTTAACAAACAATCTATATATATATATATATCTATATATATATATACATTATAGAAATGAGTATATAGAACTGTATCCATCTAGACTAATATAGATGATATCTTAAACACACACACATATATCCCAATATAAAATCCATACATATATATAATCGCATACCTTCTTCATATATACATGCTCAAGCAAAAGCTGGACATGTATATCAGAGGGCTGGGGTCTTAAAAACATTATGAGAGAAAACACAAAAAAGAACTAAAAAAAAGAAAAACACTAAAACGACCAGTTGTTTAACTTCTTTTATTATAAAAAGCAAATGAAAAAAAAAAAACAAAATATACTCCAAAGACGTAGAAAATTAATTGTAAGGCTTAATATAGAAGTAAGTAGTGATACCAAGTATATAACTTGAAGAATTTTTCTATTGTTTTAGATGCTTAGATGCTAACACACAGCTATACAAAAAATAGATCAACAAGTAACAATTACATTAACGATTAATTATGAAAGCAATTGTGTCTGAATTGTGTCTACTGTAGGTTCCCCGTAACTAACTGACAGCAGCACACAATTTTTTGTCTTTACCTACAAAGTATCGGAGTTAACTCTCACAAATCTTTACAAGATTTAAATAAATAAATCTTTTAAATATTAATGTTCGTTTATATTCATATTAACCAAAAAGAAGCAAAGAAAATAAAAAAAGATTCGAGGCAGCCACACATTTTCGTCTCTCTTTCGATTTCTTTCACGTTTACTTAATGTATTTACTATAAAGATTACAATGGAAACTAAAAAAGAATAAAAAACAAAAAGCAGGAGTCAAATAAAAATATTATTATTAAATAACAATTAAAATATGGTTCAAAAATGAAAAGAAAAAAATTATTAAAACTAAGTAAGAAAGGCTTTATTACCAAAGACATAAACACAAATATTATTTTTACTTCATTTAACGAACTATAAAAAATATTAAAAATATATATAAATTAAAATACAATTTTTTATTTATTTATTTATTTTTCTTTTTTTCAAAAAAAAAGAACAAGATATTAAAATATAAAATAAGGAATATTTAAAAAAGTTCAATCAAAATTATAAATATAAAAATCTAAAACTAAAAATCTAAAAATCTAAACAATTTTTTTTTGGTTTTTTACCTAAAAATTAAAAAAAAATTTTTTTTTTTTACAAATTTTTAAAAAGGTTTTTCCCAAAGAGAAAGAAAAAAACAAAAAATAAAAGGCTTTAGTTTCTATTTCTATACCACTGAAATTGGCCTCAAATTATATATACATATATATATATATACTATAAGTTATTGCTATCGATGTATTAAAAGGACAAATATTTATATGAAATTAATTATAATAATAAAAAATAGTAAAAGGAAGTAACGAATAATACTAACGTTAATTATAATAATAATAAATTATAAAATATATATAAAATATATATAATAAATGATAATAGCCTCCTAATCCTATATATGTTCAGTTAATTACGCTAACCATTACAGTGGTATCCATTATTCTCTGATCTCCGACAGATATTTAATTTTTCAGTTTTTTTATTTTTCGATTTTTTTTTCGTTAAACGATTTCTAGCCATTTTTTTTAAAATTAATTTTTTATGGATTATAACTAATATTAATAAGAAGAATATTAAGGATATACACCAACAACAATTAAACAGATATTAATATAATATTAACAAATTTCAATAACAACAATCACGTAAAGAAAAGTAAAAAAAAAAAGAAAAGAAAAGAAAAGAAAACCGAAAATACTTTTGTTTTCATTGCAATGGCAAGTATTATGGAACATACCTGGCAATCATTTCCAGAATCCATTTGATATCCTTTCTTTCACATATGAACGCACAAGAAGGCTTTTATGAAGTCTTTCGCACAAGTCGTCAAGGTAAGGTTTTTTTTATTAGGTTCACATCATTAAGTTTTTTCTATCTCTCCGGTAACGTCTTACTTTGATCGCATATTTGAGACGTCAAAATTCTAAAGTTAGTGAGTTGATCGGGACATCGAACAACTCAATGTCATGACACTACAATTTCTTTATTTTTTATTGTACAACGATTCGCTCAGGGCATCTCCAATATTCGGGTAATACGGGGACGGTCGGAAGGAAGTGCGGAAATAGAAGGTGACGGCGAAACAGGCGCAGTCTAATCGGCCTTCACCAAGTGAGCACTCACTATAACTACGACCAAAGATTTCAATCCGCAAGCACAGGCTTGGTAATCGCGATTTTTACCTACTCGGCTGCTCATGCGCAGAAAAAGATTTCATGATATGGTTTGTGAGATTTTTGATTGTTTATTGGAACCCTAAGGCCTTTCCTAGTAAACTTTGCATATTAAATGAAAGTAGCATAGGCCGTTTTAATCAAATTATTATCGATCACTTTTGATCACTGTTTCTCTTAGCTTTGTGGAATACTCGTGAAGGGACCCATTTTGGCATACCGTCATAAACAGCTCCTCTCAAAGTGGTATTAAATCATCGATTGGAAAAATTGTGTTAATGAGAAAATAACGTTTGGTAAAAATTTGGGGGGAGGAGGTCAATGCAGCTGCACGTCGAACCATTGCTGCAATGTAGAGCCGAGTGCTATCTATAGTATCTTCTTGCATCTTTTTCTTTTAAACATCAACTAAGCCATAATAGTGGTTATTAATAGCGTTGTCGAGTAGTGATTTCATTAGATCAGAGCAGTTCATAATAATACTTTCTATTTTTATTAGTCTGCTTAATATTTTTCTATTCTCGCTGGGCTCAGATGCTGATCTTAACTATTTTTCAACACTTGCCACAACTTAGCTGCACTTTACGTACAGTAACTTCCCGCAAATGGGGCATAGAACTCAATCCACTTAAATATTACGTTCTTTACGCTTCAGTCGAACAGCTTGTGGTCCTCTCTACCTCTACCTGGAAGATCCATATTTTCGTTTAGTGCTCTATGGAATGAGTTATGCTCTCTCGCAGAAATTAATTCAAGCGTCCAATATATTGAGCCAGATGTTTGTTTCGAATAATTTCGCTTCGAAAATTATACTTCTCGACAAGGTTCAGGGGTTAGTGATAAAACATATCGTATAGTGTATAAAAGTTAAAATCACCTTGCAAAGTATTGAGCTCTTTAATCGCTCGGCAATTCGCATAATCGGGAAAGTCGGATTATTAACGGAACGCTCTCGAATCCTTTGTCTTTGAACTTTGAACCAAAAGAAAAGAGAACTCTGTGATTCTTTAATTCAGATGCTCAGTTATCCGCCTTTTGCGATAATTATAACGATTAGAAGCTGGTACAGCCTCATTTACTCTGGAGATCGTAAGCAAATTTTTATGGTTATTTGTATGTATGTAAATGGAGCAAACAGAAAGATGAAATTAATACATTTGCATGTTTCGATGGTAAGTATAAAATGCGACAGAGCATAGAGTGCAAGAAACTTCTCAAAGATCATGGGTAAGTTAAAAGTGTATGTCTTGATCCAAGCTATTAATTCAAACTATATACAAAGGAAGTAAGAAGGAAATGGAAGCATATGGCAAAAATACGCACAATGAACTATTTTAATTTGTATTTTGAAAAAAGTGAATAAATGGGGAAATGTACGGAAAAGTGTGCACATTTTAACCTTATCCTTACATATTTTCGTGCGATCGGAGCATTTCATAAACTTAACATATCTCTTTGAGTGAAGAATCTAGAATCTCTTAAGGTTTCGAAACTTCTCAAAGATCATGGGTAAGCTACAGGTGTACAGGTGCGAAGCGGTCAATGCACGCTACATAAAAACCAAAAGAGAAAGAAATAGAAGCACTTGGCAATAATACACACACTGAACTATTTTAACTTGTGTATAAAAAAGTCAGTAATGCTTTACGGTCACGTAAACTAGAAAATGTAAACACTTTGAACTTATCCTTGCATATTTTTGTGCGATCAGAGCATTTCATAAACTTAACATATCTCTTTGGATGAAGAATCTAGAATCTATTAAAGTCTCCAAGCTTCTCAAAGATCATGGGTAAGTTACAGGTGTATAGACGCGAAGCCGTTAATGCAGGCCACGTGAAAAAAAAGGGAAAGAAATGGAAGCACACGGCAACAATACGCACTCTGAACAATGTGAACTTGTTTTGAAAAAAAGTCAATAAATGAGGAAATGTATACACTTTAGCAAACGGGAAAGCATGTACACTGTGAACTTATCCTTGCATATTTTTGGGCGATCGGAGCATTTCATAAACTTAACATATCTCTATGGATGGAGAATCTAGGATCTATTAAAGCCTCGAAAGTTCTCTAACATTATGGGTAAGTTACTAGTGTATAACCAGATCGAAACTGTTAATGCACGTAATAGGTAAAAGAAATGAGAAGGAAATAGGAGCACATGGCAACAATCCGCACACTGAACTATTTGAACTTGTATTGAAGAAAAATACGATAGTGCTTTATGGCCATAAAAAAGTGAAAAATGTAAACACTTTCAACTTATCCTTGCATATTTTTATGCGTTCAAAGCATTTCATAAACGTGTCGCTTTGACGGCTAACAGTAATAAAAAAAACAGAAAATGAGCAAAAGACAGATAAGCGCGGATGTGGTCTTAATCCGATACAATTTCTTTCCCATTTTGTTTTTACGCGTTTAACTTATAAATATTATACATTTTTTGTGCAATTAACACTTAAAGAGTTTGTTCGTTAAAACACTAACTATTGAAATCTAATTTTTTTATTGCTACTAAAATTACTTTCAATTAATCCTAATAATAGTTTTTAATTAATTATCATTGTTTTTTATACGTTTACCTTTCATGGCATTAAATAGCGAATTGGGAAATAATTGGACTTTGTCTCATAGTAAATATATTTTAATATAATTCCACATTACCTTGTACTTGCCTTCCACCAAATTTCAAGGCCAACTACTGTCATCTTCTGCAGAAACCGAACGACTGCACTTGACAACAAACAAGTACGTTATGCTTAATGTTTTGGGCGTTTTTTCGACACCCACTACTTCGACATGATTATTAGCGCATATACGTTACTTTATAATAATTGCATCACGAGAGTATTTTACTACCGATAAAGAGTTGCATTCACTTTGTACGTGAACTTTAGATAGTAAATCTTTTGTTGGTCAACTACTGGCCTTAGTTTGAAAACATCGGCTTTAGAGTGTGAGATGAGATTTTTGATTAGAGACATACGGACGGAAGCAACGAAGGCCATTAACTGTTAGCACCTATGCCAAAATGGACTTTTGCTTTTTCGGTTCAGCGAAGCGATCTTCGTTGTATTAGAAGCGGAACGACAAAACTCGAACACTACCATCCGTGGAGGATTAACGTAAAGAAGAGCGCACGCGTGTGCATAAGAGATGTTTGGGACTTCTGCTCATTAAACGCGTAAGCAATTAATGACAAGTGATGTATGGTTTTTTAGTTAGTTATATACGGTGTTTGTGTAACTCCAACAGAGCAACCCATAAAACTGATCCCAACAACATCATCCAGGCGGTCTTGTTTTTCAAAGTTCGTTAGCTTAGAGGCTTAAACTAAAACCATTTACTTTTAGATGCAAGATACGGAGTTCGGTTCGTTCATTCAGCGCTAGTGTATGCCGTTTACGTTTGTTGTTTTTGTTGCTGTTGCTGTTGTTGTTGTTGTTGCAAACAGCATTTCTTGTTATCGCTTTCGTTTCTGCGCAAACTTCCATTCATTGCCGAAACTAAACGTAGGTAAATGAATGAGTTGAGAGTGAGTGTTAAACGTGAGTTGCTTGTAGTTGGGATGGAAGTATAAATCGAATCTGGATTCGAACCATAATCACAGTCGAAGCCAAAGTGTCTTACAGTAACGTACTCTAAGTATCACAAAAATTTAAATTTAAACTCCGTTATCGCGTGTCCAGGAAATTGTATTCCTTATTAATTAATCTAATAAACATAAAAAACATCATGAAGTTTCTTGTAAGAAAAAAGTTTTTTTTTTTTTTTTCATTTGTATTCATACAAAGCCGATAACCAACAATTGGAATTTTTTTTTTGTTTTTTTTGTTTTTTAGATCTTGTGCTCATTTGTAATTGTGGCCGTCAGTGCTTTGAAAATCCACGATTTAGGTCATTACGGTGGACATGAACATGGACATGAACATGGGCATGAACATGAACATGGACACGGACACGAACAGGAGCATGTGGAATTTAGCCATCATGAAGTTGCTCCCCAACACGAGGAAACCGAACATCATTCTCACGTTGAGCACAAGCATGCCCAATCTCATCAAAGCGTCAAATTGCACCACTATCATGCCGTTCCTGTTTATATTAAAAAGGAAGATCAACATTTAGTCAAGAAACCTGTTGAAATTGGCGGCACCAAGCAAATATTGAAACTCATTCATCCCGAAACTGAGAAGAATCATAACCACGGTGCCGTATTGGAGGAACAAAGCGAATCCAAATTTCATCATATCGGACATTATGAAGAGCCCCACTATGAACATTACCATCATCATGAATAAAAAACTCCATAATAAGCTTCATGCGTAGGCTGTAATTAGTCGATAAGAGATCCTTTTCGTGAAGTTCCTTTTTTCTCATTTCAACCATTGTAGGAGTAAATCTCCAAGCGATAGTGATTTTCTTTTCGATATAACCCAATAAATTAACACAATTTCTTCTTTCATGGATTTCCTTGCTTTTCTTGCTCTACATTTTTTTTTTTTTTTTATTATTATGTTAATTTCGCGTTAAATTGAATTTTTTTTATTTTCGTTTTTTTTTTATTTTTTTGTGTGAATGATTTAAATTGAAAGAAATACATTTTAATGTAACCTATTCATAGTGTAACATGCACACGCATATGTTGCATAATTTAGATAAAGCATGGTGCACACATTCGTGCAAGATACGTGAAGTAAAAGTGACTTACTCGCGTGCACATAACACCAATGTTATTGGTAACAAGCTGGCCAACTGTGCACATTGAAGCGATGCACTTATGCACTTTTCTCCTTTCTTTTCTTGGCGAAATTTATTAAGAATTTTTACCTCATTTGCATTGGTGCTTAGAGCAGAAAATTGATAGAAAATGGTAATTAAGGAATAGGGATGCGTCATGTGCTTCCTGCCCAAGACAATGTAAAGGAAATTGTCCTCTGTCGTGGAAAGGATTGTATTGTGATTACGATGCCTCAGGCATCGCAGAGGGCATTTTCGTAATAAGTATGAATTACCTTATGATTTGATAAAGGGAAGTGAGTATTCTTCTCGACGTGTATTCTTGAAGCCAACAAACAAATATATACATGTTCTTGACCACGTAATTTATAACAAAAGAGCAAAGACATGGGAAACTTGAATCAATGAACTCATGCTGAATAGGAATGCATGCATACCTGAATAACATATGACTTGTGTTACTAGGTATTACAAAAATAAAAAAAAAAGAGGCGACAACATAAGTCACCCTTCATCGATGGGGAATTGAAGCCCGGTCGCTCGAATGATTGGCGAAGATACCATCTATTATAAAATAATGTTATGCTTATTACAAATTATTGCAATGAAAATTTTTTTATCACTGCTATGCTTGACATGAAAAATATGTCATGCAATTTTTTTATATCCTACCCATTGTGTGATACAAGCGTGTATATATAAAGTATGCATTTCATTCGCATTTCATTTCATTTATTTAGTATTCGAAAATATTATTTTTCATCGATTTTTGTCGAGGAATATTAATAATAGAAAACTATTTTCGTATAAATTGTAAAATGAAGTCTTATGGAGGAAGTTGCATTAAAGCCTATCCGATCCTATCCGTTTTAATAGCGTTCACCGCGGGTTGACCAATTAGACACATGGACAGACATCGGACAGAAATGCATAGATTTGAATCATTTTCTAAGTTGATCGGCACAACCAATCGATGTCTATCCAATCGTCCAGCTCATTGACTCGCGTTAGAAATGATCTAAGGTAAGTGGAAGATTCTCTTTTTTTATAACAAAGACAATTGTCTTCGCTCAAAAATCGCTTTGTTTAATTCATTTTCTATCATTTGATCTTGTAGCTCTTGGGCGCACACAGCTTCTCATCTATGACCTTGAAATACTGCTGTGAAAAGCTTCCCATCATTTAAAGTTTTTCGCTTCAGCTTTTGTATATAGCTTTATAAAAAAAAATTGCACTTTGTATAAAAAGCTTTTGTTTGCGAAGAGTTTCAATTAGCTCTCACTCTCTCATTATAGCATGGGGAAGTAAACGATATTTTTTCTTGTTGCGCATAATTATAAGCTTTAGAGCTTTTTTATATTGCCTTTTACGTTGTAAAGCTGGTACCATGAATGGTTGTTGTTGCAAAATCCAATTTTTGTTTACAGAATTCAAAAGGAGTTACAGCGAATTCAGGGAGGTACGACGAATTCAAAAGGAGGTATAGTGAAATCAGAAAAAAAAACATATGAAATTGTTTACAAATCAGAGAGATGTACAGCGAATTTAAAAGAAAACATATGAAAAATGTTTTCCTTCAAGTTCTTGCTTTGCACTTTCTATTGTTTACATTTGAAAAGTAAGTAAGTACGCAAATTAGTAACACGTATGTTTTGTTGTTGCATTTTGTACACAATTTACATATTTTCCCTTCTCTTTAGAGTTGTTGCTATTTCGTTAATTTAGTTTATTTATCACAATTTTTATTCATAAAAAAACTATAATTATTATTATTAACTACTGAAAATATAATAAATTCGCTTTTTTAAATTTAACTTTTGCACGTTTTGATCTTGATTTTCTCAATATTTGTTGGATATAATGGTGGAATGAATTGAGGATTAGTGCTGTTGGTAGTATAATTTTTTCTTTAACTATTCTTCCAATGTATCTTTGAAGATTTAACTTTTGAATGAAATCATACATAATTAGCGCCACAGAAGCAGTAGACTCTGCCGCTCGATCAGCCTGCTGATTTCCCAATAAATCGATATGATTTGGTACCCAAGACATTTTAGTTTTATCGCCACATGTTGCGATGATATTCCTTAAGTTGTTGAAGGTGCTCCATCTCGGAGTCGAAGCATTTCGAATACGTTTTAATACAGACAAACTATCAGTGACAATGACAGTTTTGCGTTTGCCTTTAGAAGAAAGGTTTGTAGCGTGAAGGGTAGGTCTGACTTCGGAATGTAAAAAATATATAAATTATAGTAAGATTGGCCATACATATGCTTTTCTTGCATTGTTTTATTAAACACGCTAAGAACTACGGAAAAGATTTTTACATCACAAACCTACAGAGATCTCTTCAACAGAATTTAACGTAGTCACCATAAACATAATCAACACCGCCGATCATATTCTTAATAATTGTTGTTTTTGGTGAAATATTTTCTTCTTGTTGTTGTTATGTAAAGTATTACGTCAAGTTAGAATTTATTGAATAATTAACCATAAATTAATTCTTTCCTTTGGCGAGCATTAAAACTGCAATGGGAACATATATTTAGGATAAAAAATTCTCTTAATGGCAAATGTTGTTTTTCGTGATAGAAAAAGCTTTAAAGCGATGGCTGCAAAGCACAGTAGAGTATTAATTTGAGATAGTTGTGAATAAAATATGCATTATTGGCAATACTGTTTCGCTCCGCTTTTTAATAGGGGTTTTAAAAAGAGAACTGCCAACACAACTGAAAATACCTTCAAACCCCGCAATCTTTTTTCAATTTTATACCATTTCATTGTTTCATTTCGTTTGGTTTCAAATGCATTCCAATTCCATTAAATTTGCAGTTGACAATCGCGAACGCTCTCTCTCTTTACTTGCCACTATTGTTTGTTGGCATTTTTTTTTTTTACTCCTGTCTGAAGAAGAGAGAACGAAATAGAGAGAGAATCACCAATTTTTAACAATTGCTTACATGAATATAAACCTAAGCATTGATTTTTTTTTACTCGTTTTTTTCTGCCGCAGCAAAGCAAATTTTATTCTCTTACTATCAAAGAGGCAAAAGTACACAGCAAAGTAAATTTTACTGTTAAAACGGAACAAATTTGAATAATAAAACAAAAATAATCCACATTTAATTCATATTTTGGGTATTTAAAAAAATTTTAAAAATATATTAATATACGAATAATATTTAATAGCTTTAACACATTTGTAATTTTTAATGCTCAAAGTTAATTATAATAAATGAAATAATTTAATCTTTTCAATTTTACCTTTTACACTTTTTTTTTAATATTAATAATAATGATAATGTACTTTTATTTTATTTATATAAGAGAGAAAACGTCGCATTGTAACAAAATCCTTTTAATCCTTACGAATACTCGAATGCTTCATACATTTGGAAAAGATATGCAGAGGACGGAGAGGATAAAAGAAAGTATATCATGCATAACTTTCTATAAATTGAAGATTTATGAAAAAAGATTTATAAGAAGAATATGCCGTTCATCTCTTGCAAATCAAGTTAACATGTCAATTGTGATGTGTAAAGTCGTTTAGTCGATCCAGTCAGCTCAGTTATAAAAAATTCCAGTTTAACTTCATCTCAATGTAAACTTTCCAATATTAATGAATTTCTACGTCAAGGAAGGGTTTTTCAAAATTCGACTTAAGCTAAACTTTTAATTTAAGCATTTAGCAAGAAGAGAGAAATCACTTCCTGAGAATAAAATTTACTTTGCTGAACATTCTTATGCAAGATTTTTTTTTGACTTTTCTGAGAGTAAAATTTACTTTTCTGAGAGTAAAATTTACTTTGCTGTGCATTTCTTATGGATGCCCAAATAAATTTGATTGAGAATAAAATTTTATTTCTGAGAGTAAAATTTACTTTGCTTTACATTCTTATGCAAGCTTTTTTTTGACTTTTCTGAGAGTAAAATTTACTTTACCTTTAGTTTGAAATGTTTACGACAACACACAATGCACAATATGTTCGAGGGTTCGAAGGTTCGAAGGAAGCCTTTCAAACCCATGTTGCCCATGTTTGAAAGGCGAAACAGATTTGTTGGTTAAAAGTTAATAAAACTTCGAATTGTGTACTTTTACGCCATATACCCATCAATTTAGTTGTGAATTAACGTATCATAATATAATATCCTTGAAAAAATCCTTGAAATATCATAAAATCTGATATGAGTCTAAAAAAAAAAATTTATTATTCTCAAGCACTGCAGAAAAACAAAAACACTTTATGTTGAACACCTGCACTCATATTCGCGGCATACAACAACAAGTATGGCGGCGCGCATATTGTATGTATTAGCCATTGCAAAGAATTTTAAAAGTTGGACTCAGTTGTTTTTTTTTTTTTTTAATCAAACTGAAATATAAATGAGAAATGAGTTCGACCACCTGTAGGAATATAAAGAATTTTGGGTTTTACATCAAACTTCAGTAGAAATTTTGGGTTTTACGTCAAACTTCAATATAAATTTTGGGTTTTACGTCAAACTTCAATAGAAATTTTGGGCTTTACGTCAAACTTCAATATAAATTTTGCGGTTTACGTCAAACTTAAATGTAAATTTTGGGTTTTACGTCAAACTTAAATAGAAAATCTTACATGTGAAAAGCTGCACTTGTTTACATGATTATTTTTGTAAATATATTAACACCACGACATTCACTCCGTTTTTGTATTGTCGGTATAAGTTAAAGCAATTATAACATTATAACTACATTGTGTTGTTAATTATGTGTTGCCAGCAGTTAAGAATTGCAAAAAAAAAGAAAATTACAACAAAAACAACAATTCTCTCAGCTTTCTCTATTTTATTTTAGCTCCTGAATAGGAAATGCACGGCAAAGCAAATTCTACTCTCACAAATAGAATTTTATTCTCAACAGAATTTATTTGGACATCCACAGCAAAGTAAATTTTACTCTCTGAAATAGAATTTTATTCTCAGCAAATTCAAAAAGCATAAGAAACACATAGCATAGTAAACTCTTGCTCTCAAAAAGGGCAACCAGCCATTTGTTTCTTTTTGAACAAATTGTGCAAATAATTTCTTCGCGAAAGTTAGTTAGGATAAAGAAAAGGATGCGTAAATTTATGCAGCTGATCAGCTGCCGTGTGCTGAGTATGCTGAGTAGTTTCTGTGATTAAATCTAGTATTAAATCAAAGTATAGAGTAAAAAAAAAAAAATAAAAAAAATAAAAAATAAATAGTAATTAAAAAAAAGAAATATTTTTAATATTAAACGAAAAAAATCAATTAAAAATATTTTTTCAATTCCAAGCATAAATCTTTTAGTCCTTTAACGAAATTTCAAACGTATACCGCTTTGATGTTGTTGTCGCACAATAAACGGAAAGATGTCCTTGTAAGCTTTTTTTCGTTAATATACATATATGGATATATATATATTTATTTTTTTTGGTGTGTATTTTCGTTATAAACGTGAACTTCCTCGTGTTTATTTACACATAAAAGCATACACATACATGCACATACATATATGCAAATATTTAAATAGCAGCTAGATAGTAATGAATAGTGTAGACGGTTAAGATGGTAGTGGTTTGCTGTGATTTGTTTGTTGGTTTTTTTCAAGTTGTTTACCAGTGAAATGAAATTCAAAGGCAACTCGAGTGCCTTCTTCTTCTAGGCTCAAAATAGCATTAACGCAGGTGTGCTTACTCTTCAAGCAAATGCAACAATAACAATTTTAAAAGCAAGATTTTAGTTACGCGTGTGGTTGGAGGTTTGTATGCATTTGTGGGAGCTTGCATGTGTGCGTGTGTGCCGTATGTGCATGTGTATGTGTATTTGTACGGACACGTGTGTGTGTGTGTGTGTTTGTGTACGCGAATCTTTGAAATGTCAACTTTATTTACTATGTCACGTGCAGAGCGAAATGTTGTAAATATAGAAATCTTATAATAAGCAAAGCAAGCGAAAACAAGTGTTTCGTGAATTTTTAATGTCGGCTGCTGTTCCCATAATGTTGTGTTAGCATACGTTGGCGAGAAGAAGAGCTTCCTCTTCACAAAATGACTGACAAATTTGTAAATTTACAGTTTTTGTTATGTTGAAAGTGTTCTATCAAGAAACTGAAGTGCTAAACGTGTGTCTTATTAAAAAAAAAAAAAAATAAAAAAGAAAGAAAAGAAAATCAATGAAATATATTTAAAGCCACACATAATGGCATATCATTATTAAAATTTAAAAACATTGCTTCAACAAATAGATTGGCTACGATAATGGCCTCGCGAAAGTTTCTCTGTTTCCTTTTGTTTTTCAAGTTCTGAGAAAATTAACATTATTTAGCTATTCTTTCCATACATTTCCTGTCTTGGTTTTTTTTTTGTGTTGTCGTGGTTTTCAACTCGCATTTCAATCGTTATGAGTGAACGCGGTGTTGTGAGCGCGGGTGCGGGCCGTTACGCTCGTGTCAGTCCCATACCTGGCCGGGGTAGTAAAATTGCATATTCACCCTGCCCGCTAAACGATAGTCAGGACATGGAATTGGCGGGAAATTGTTTAGCTATACCGATGTCTTCCATAAACACAAACAATACAACAAACAACAACAACAACAACAACGTAAACAAAATGAATAAAAAAGGTGGGTGCTGCTCTAGGTAAATATTAAAGAAAAACCAAATAAACATAAATGTCATAACTAGTTGTAGTTGTTTGCTTGTTTGCTTGTTTGCTTGTTTGCATGGCAATGGTATTTAATTTTGTATTAAACAAAAATTGTTTTTTTTTTTTGCTTTCTTGCATGCCATCATAGTTATTCAAGGCAAAGAATTTGATATCGTTTAAAGAATCTAATAAATGCTTCATGCTTCTCCTTCATCATATACTTAGCATCCGGGTGTAAGCGTTTGCATGTTACATCGTTCCATTTGTAATATGAAGAAAATATACAGAAAATAAAAATATTTCAAATTTACATATGTCCGTCTATTCGTCTAAGATAAAAAAGTGAACAAACATGCTCTTGGTTAAGATTTACAGGTCAAAGTCGAAAATGCGATAAGCGAGTTTTGCTGATCAGCGGGCACCGGAAAAATTTTCTCACTAACTTGCTAATTAAACTGCTCGTCATGATACCTTTACGGATATGTCGGCCTTTTAAGGCGAGCTTAAGTTTTCATCTATTACACGTTTGCTCATGCTACCAGGAGAATCTTAGTAAGCGTAAGGTTTTGATCCGATTTAAGGCATTGCGAAAAAAGGGTCCTTCCTTTTCCATTTAAATGGCACGGACTCATCACACACAACATATAATATGCCACACGCAACGCCAACGTATCATGTACTTTTGTTTTAAAGTAGGGTATTTTTAATGCACTTAGCCTTTATATCCGGTACGATGGCAAGACAAAGTCTTAAGTAGTTAAGGGTATTTTTAGTGCACTTAGCCTTTATATCCGGTATGAAGTGAAAACAATGTTCACCGGACGGGCTTTGTTTATTTCAAGAAACGCGCGCCTGAAGTATAAAACGGACGCAGTCCCGCATTGCTATGATATGATTTTCTGATAAAAAGACTCAATGAACCAATAAAATACGAGGCGGAGCATTCCGGCTGTAGGTGTAACCCTTAACCCAAAGGAAGCATACCCTCCAATATGATTTCTTGTTAACAGCTTGGCTCCCTGGAAAGAGTTCTTAGTGCACCAGATTGCCCTGATAGAAAAGGAAGTTTTATTACCTTTTAAGTATAGTGGTAGCATATTTTGTCCTTCCATTGTAGTAACAGGCCAATAAGTTCATGTATATGTGTACGCGTTAGGTGAAATCCCTCGAAATTCGCAACAATAACAGAAAAAATGTGAACAAAAACTTGTCAAAAATATAGGTAAAGACTTTGAGGTGAAGAAACAGTTAACGCTAAAATATTTAGCACAAATTCCAAAGACAGGCATCCAAAAATTCATTGCCAAAATGATCCTAAACCAGTCGACTGCCACGTTCTCAAACAACTTGAGAAAATTGTTTTTTTTTTTTTTTGGTTTTATTTAGCAAAAGTGATTTTTATGGGCTTTGTTTCTTTTATTATTGTTATTGTTATTGTTATTGGCCATAAGTTGGCTTTTGTTTAATCGTCTGCTTTTGTTCCTAATAATACCGCAAATGTAATTTGAGCAAATGTTCGCATGTGAATGTTTTTAGTAAATCATCTGAAATGAAAGAGCTGTCGTGTCGTTGTCATTGGTTATTGTTATTGGTGTCGTTGTCGCTGTCGTTGCAATGTTGCATGTAGATCCTATCATTGTTTTTGCATACACTATCTGGCAGGGTTGTCTTTACGCACGCATAGACACACAATCTACTCTCGCTACTCAAACAAGAAAATGTGTATTAATTTTCTCATTGCGTTTGTCAAATTCATAAGGATCAGTGTAATCGTGGCATCGTGCCATCGTGGAGTGTACATATGTCCTTGATCAGCTTATTTAGGACTTACTTATTCCATCGCTTCTGTCTGCACATTCAATTGTCCATCTGTCTGTTTAGTTAGTCGTCACATGTAGCCTTTGTTGTGGGCTATGAAAGATTGTATGTCGATATCGAGAATTCACTGGCAAAAAAAGGCCATTCTTTGGGCTTTAGGACCGATTCTGACTCTAATCTGAGCATAAGAGAGCAAAGGGAAGCAGAAAACTACACTTATGACAAGTAAACTTAATTGGCTTATTAGCATGGAGACGTGAGAAGTGCCCCACACCCAACACGGCTGACTGACCAATGAAACGTTGCCGGGCTTTTATATATTTTCCTGAAGTGTAGCACACGTTTTACACTCGTGCTGTGGCGACTATATATCTTTCGTCTTATTTTTAAATATTTTGAAATATATTTGTTTGATATCGAACGTAATCGTCTGCTTTCACATTTTGCCAACAAATTTTGCATTTATTGTTGCAGTCAGTTCGCATTATCAAAAGATGATTGTTGGCAGCATTTGTTCGCTAACATGTGCTAGTCTGTAGCGGCAACAATACCAGCCCAGCAAGGACTTGTTTTTTGTATAATTATCATCAATGCAGTTGACAATTGACAGCATAAATGATTTATTCACTCTGTGACTGTGTATGTTCGATGCTATTATTTACACATTTTTGTAGGTCATTTACAATGTTTTATGATACATGCACAATACATATTCTACAGCTTTTTTTTTAAACAGTTTTCCTTTAAAAAGTCGGTAAATAAAAATAATAAAAAGCAAGTAAATGTATTACAGCCGGCCACGGCCGACCGCCCAACGCCACTTCGCTTTGTATGGTCATAAGGCTTTACATGTTTCCAGATTACATTACATTTTCATTTACTTACATTTCATATAAATTACATTTTCATATACTTTTCAAGATAAGGTATTAATTATAGGCGAAAAGATGGTCCGATCTGAACCATTTTTCAGTAGCGTTCGTCCTTGGGCCAAAATAGGTTAGTGTATGAAATTTCATCAAAATATTTTAAAAATTCCGAAATACACATGGACAAATATGAGATGGGCAGACGGACAGACGGACAGACAGACTTAGATCGATTCAGAAAATAATGCTGCTTCTGGATTGGTATAATACAAGGTGACTCTATTTCAATTCTTTCTGCTACATACATCCATACGTATTTAATATACCGCATACCACAGATAATGCAGGATGTAATAAGCGAAAAAATTATCTTCGGCTTTCACCAAACCTTTAAAATCGACTATCTCCTATCTCTCAAAAAAAAAAAAGGAAATTTGAAAAACCAACAACTACACCTTCGTGCTTTAAAATATTGAGTGAGCTTCGCTGACCGTTGGCTGAGGGACTACGTATAGAAAGTGCATCGAAATTGTTATCGTTACATGTGTTCTAGTTTATGAGAAATGTAAAGTAAAGTAAAAGGGGTTTTCAGCTTAGGTGGAACTGTGATATCGTATCCCTTGATCTGTTCGGCCCATTTTTAATATCAA
Organism: Glossina pallidipes; assembly: GCA_000688715.1. NCBI lineage: Eukaryota > Metazoa > Arthropoda > Insecta > Diptera > Glossinidae > Glossina > Glossina pallidipes. The sequence goes on along the minus strand of KK499790.1, from coordinate 523,568 downwards.
TGAATGCATAGGAGCTTCGCTTGTTTTTGCCAAATACGGAGCGAATATCTTAATGCTTGCCAGAGACAAATACACAAATGAGTGGACAGAGGGACAAATATATGCGCAAACACGCCTATATCGACTCACAATTTGATGCTGATCGTGAACACATATACTTTCTACGATTATTGAACCTTTCATTTAGGTGTTGCAAACACTCCGAAGAAATGAATGTGCTTCCATAATGTGATGGTGTCAGTATAAAAAAAAAAAAACAAAAAAATAAAAAAAGCCCATTAAAGCAACTATTAGAGCTTAAGGTGATTTTGTGTAATCATCAGATAAAGAGGTTTTTTTCAAAGCTTTGTCGGTCGTGAGATTGAGATCATTTTCGCTTTGAACTCTTTAGTGAGCCTTACAGTTTCGAAACGGTACATTCGGTAGATCATAGGACATTGATTGTGTTTTCTAACAGCTAAGCTGAGGAATTTCTGTTCTTCGACTTGGCTTATGTTTCGTTCCAAAACCTTTTCATATACGCAAATGTTCAGCTTCAACTTTCTATCTCGTGCGATCTCGAGAAATACTTAAATCGAATAAGAATCACATACATACAAAACATATACTTTATGGAGTGTTCGAGACGCATTTCTAGCTGGTTAGACCAAATGAACAAAAGTTGAATCACTTTTTAGTAATGCGAACAAAATATTGCTCTAAAATTGTGCAGGGACTGATGCTTAGCTATATGTTTTTGTGTTGAAGGTACTGGATAGAGTTTTCGATATATGCCCGATGAAATTGTTATGCTGAACTTTTTTCGTCGATAGACAAATCTTATTGGAAGTAAATTGGACGATACTTCTTCCATGACAACTGCCCGTACTAGATAACGTTAGGTTTACGCAAAAGTTATCACATGAAAAAAATTGCATCATAAAATTTTTGATATTTATCAAGAAAATAATCTAAGAAGTAGTAAGAAAATTATATTCGGCTGCGGCCGAATCTTCTATACCCATCACCTTTATATGAACATAGAATATATGAAAATCTATTGCGGCAAATTTATGAGTAACGAATAAAATCTTAACTTTGTTTTTGTGTTCAAAACAGAGTTGTTTGCCGCGTGTATGTCCCTCGATCCATTTAGCACATTTCCAATAATAACTTCCCTGCGGTACCTTCCAATGTTTTTACAATCGCAGGCAAATGAACAAGCAGGCAGGAAAACGGACGGATAAATGTGTCTAGATGAATTCAACATTTGATACTGATCAATAGTCTATACACCTCTCGCACTTTCTTTTAAGATGTTGCCGATGGTTTGGTAAAAAAATGAGAGCATGGATGGGCGTAGCTGATTTCCTACATATTCCTGCAGGTGGTTGAACATGTTTCAGCACTTTTTACAAAGAAAAAGCCCATAAATAGCAATAAGTTCCAACGGCTAGTATTGTGACGAATTCTTAATCTTAGTAGAGGTGAAGTGGTAAAGGATATTGAATGAGCCTTCGGACTGTAGTGCTCTAAGCCCTTTCTCAAGAATTTGAAATTAGATAGAAAATTTGTCAATCTCGACAATACTTGAAAAAGCATTAAAATATCGACTCTCTTTGTTTATATCGCGGAGGGGTATTTTCAGGAGTAGTCACAACCCTCCGAACACCGAAATGTTTCCTCCGATCAATACAAATGCAAACGAGCTGATAGTTCAACTTTACGACATAGTAGACTATCAGATCGGCTAATCCTTAGTCGATAATGCCATTAGTGTGTATCGACTGCTGGGCTTCGTGTTTGGAAATAAGAGGATTAAGAAAATTATATTCGGTCGTGAACGAATCTTTTATACCTATCGTCGGACAAAAAAAATAAAAGAACTAACTCTTCATCCTCCACAATATCGAGTGGACGGGGCTTATTTTTTCTATTTTTTCTATTTTCAGAATAAAAGTGTTTTTCGCATAGGTGTGTGGCGTGAACTTTGAAAAGCTTAAGTCACTTCCAAATTCTTTTGAAAATTTGTAGGCGATAGCTTCATTTTCACTAATGAAAGAATGACATGCACAATTGCACTTCGAATTTGAAAACGACCCAGAATTTATACAACTTATGGGATTTTTGAAACTTGCTTCTCCGAGTCATAAAGGTATTGAAAACAAAAATTGAATTTGATACTTTATAATGTTCGGTAGGCGTGGTCAATGGTTCAAATATTTTTACAAGCGTTAAAACTTTGCCCACAGAACATGCGTTCAAACTTTTGTAGATGTGTAGAGACGTTCTCACTTTACGTGGTATTGCAGGCGTGTCCTTTAACTTATTTGGATCAGTTTTAATACCAATCTGCTTGCAAGAGATTCCAATGTTTTTGCCAACCTTGAAGTCGATAGCTTAATTTTTGCGGCCAGGAAAGTGTTTACAACAGACATACAGACAGACATGTGCGCATACTCCAATCGGTTCACAGTTTGATGCCGATCAAGATACTTTGTGGGAATTCTGAAGCGACAAAACGAATACACTTCTCATGGGTATAAAGAAGACAACGATGTTCCTAAAAATCGACGGTACTAAGAGCATTTCTTTTGCCTAATTAATGTTGATTACTCATCTGTGTATTAAAGTGGACAAATCAGATTCTAGGGTCAGTTTATTTAGGTATCGAATGTGCATTTTGAGAATTTTCTCGATATCGAACGGAAAATATCGCCCGCTTTTAACTCGAAAGCAAAAATGTTCAAATGAAAAATAAAGTGAGATATTGTTTTAACAGCACATAGTTGTCAAGATTACAAGCGTAGACTTAGAGAACCTCAGAAATTCCAAAAAGCTTGGCAAAAATAATAAAATTAAATAGCTATTGTTGATGCTTTTATCTGTTGGGGCCATAAAATATGAAACCGTATAAATGGATATGGACGCAACGGAGATATTTCTAGAAATGACAAAAAGGGAAAAGGGAAGGAAAATAGTTGAAAAGTATTTCGGGAATGCGACAATTAGGGTCTGTTTGGACAGTGCACATTCTATATGGACGGACAAAACGAATTAGAACCCTAATGACTTTAATTCAATTGATTAAATATTGTTTTATATATTTGTTTATGCAATATTTGAAATCCTTTCATCAAAACGTCTTTTTCAAATTTTATATTTATTTTCTTTATTTATTTATTTACTTTTTTTTCTTCTCTACTTTGCTTTATTTTGTTACACATATACTGACGCTATCGCAAATATTCCGTTGTAAGTGTAACGAACGAGAAGACCAACTTGACACCGAAGCAATCGTGTACCATTAGGCCAAACGGCGATCGTATCGTTCTGATCTTTCATATCGTAAGATAGCTCGATAACGAGAACCAATGTCTGGTATATAAGAAGCAAAGCAATGTCGCCTTTTGCCAAAATGCCTTATGAAAGGGTGGGAAGTTTTTTTATAGAATTTTGTTAAGGGCTTAACATACCTCCGCAAAAAAAGGTGGTTTGTGCCTTTGCTAGTTATATTTAAATATAACTTCACACCCTTGCTTTGCTTTGGCTTTGGTGATCTCAAGATAAGCTGGTTTTCTTTGTCAATATGGGGCCACTCTTCTTTCCCTCTCTTCTTCTCATGATTCTTGATCAGCAACTTGCAGAACCATATAAGGGACATACCATGAGTTGCTAGCCATCCAAAATATCCTTTAGATCTTGCCTTTTTTTTTTTATTGACATCCTATGATTAAAATTTGAAATATCTACAAACAACCCCCAATACCATTCAGACAGACGGACGCCAATCTACTTGGGCGATCTTGGTTTGCAATTAACAAACGTGAGGGCAAGACTTTGCCTGCAAGTAGTTAGGACTTTGTTATCAATAATTTATGTCTTCCACAACAACAACAAATATTTTATCGAATCTAGTATCGTAGAATTGTATACTGATGTAACATACAATGCGAACATGTTCGACATGATAGACTATAAGTCTGTCAGAACAGATCATAATCTATGTGTTAAGTATAATGACTTGATAGCCTTGAAAACTAATACTTAATATACATCGATACGTTTTCTTTATGTCTCTCTATCTGCAGATATATTTTATGCGAAAACTATATATGCGGACAAAGTGTGTCAAGGACACACAATAGGAAAGCATGATCAGCAACGCTTTCATTCTTTTTTTTTGAGATCACAATCATGATTTTCTATATATGTCACTAATATCTCTATAAATGTAAATACAAAGAAATGAAATACGATAAAAAAAGCAGAGATTCCCAAATAGTAAAATAAGTAAAACAAAAAAAAAAATGGAGAGTTGTCTTCAGCTTGTGGATGGAATACATTCATACCCAATAGTACTTTGCTCATACTTGTTCAGTAGCTTTGGTAATATTGCCATAGTGAAGAGTGCCAATGAAACAACAACAAATGGCAGGATCCAAATTTAGCAAACCCAATTTACTTCCTAAAAATTTTATTATTTTCCAGCCTCCGTTATAAAAAGCTAGAAATTAGATTTCCTTTCCATATAAGGGATTGGTTTTCACGACAATTCCTTTATATGTTACGATCTAAAAAATAGACCTATGTGATCCAAATCACATAACAATTGCTACTATGGACCAATGTTCATCATAAAATATTAAAAATTAAACCATTTTCTCAAAATCTTACTATTCACGCGAAATCTTGGGCTCCAAGTGGGGCCCAAGGTATAAATCCACGTGTTTGAAACTCGCTTCACTTAGTTACCAAAACAATTAGGCCTTTTTGGCTTACTTCTACACATACGAGAATCCTTATATACCCTAGTATCTTAAAAATAGACCTAAGTGGTCCAAATTCGGTAAGGCTGACTTCCATGTCAATTTGCTATTATGCGTCAATTTTCACCAGGAAATGTTGAAAATTATATCTTTTTAGTTTAAGTAGAAAGGGTTAAGTGAGGGGGGTTCAAAAACTTGCCCAAACCAAACCAAATTTTTCGATCGACCAAATTTAAAATGTCGATGTACTACTACTCAGCGAGTTTTGTCGGAAATATTTGGAAAATTTTATTAATTTTCCATATAATGACTTTTCAAAATTAGGGTTTATATGGAGAGTGATCGATCCGAACCATTTTCAATAGCGTTCGCTCTTGGGTCAAAGCATCGAATTTCATCGAAATGCCTCTAAAATTTCAACCTGTAAGTTGAACACAAAAACACATGGATAAACATCAGGCGGACAGACGGACAGACAAGTCTACAATCATTTTCTAAATTGATCGGTATGATAAAAAGTGGATCCACCTTAATGTCTTTTGGGAGTTGCACAAATTTACTATACCCGGTACCACAAGTGCTGTAAATTTGAAATCAAGTTTGGGTTTTAAGACACCGTTTTGATATATTAACCGACGGCGGACATGCGTAAATCGAAAATATGTATACTTTATGGGGTTTTCGGTGCGATATGGATCCATGCGGCCTAATACACTCCCTGAAGTAAGAAGTAGAAATGTAAGAGCAATGGTGTAATTAGCAGGAAATTTTTAAAAAACTAAAAAAAGGAACTACATACGAAGCAGCGGCCCCCTACAAAGATGCTTCGGAGACACTGCAAAATTAGAAAAGCTTATAATATGTATAGTCTTCCTTCTAAGTGAAATTTTTTTTTTTTAGAAAACGAAAAAATTTGAGCGAAATTTTTGTTTTGCCTTTTGCATCAACTATTCGGCGCTCATTTGTCGCTTATTTCTCAAATCAGTTGATGGTACCGATCATAACATTAACGTGTGACAGTTGCGAGAATACGCGTCGAAAGTGCCATATAAGAAGCAAGAAAAGCTACAAGATTTTGTATAATTTATTTGGTGAAAAAAGAAATTTTCTTTCTTTTTTGAATTTTTTATTCCTATGATAGAAAAAATAATAAAAATCATTTAAACGGGGAAAAGTGAGAAAAGCAAATAAAGCGAAAATTTATGTTTAACTAAAGAAAAATTTTTTAATATATAATTAATAATATAATCATATAAATAAATTTCTTTCATAGGCAAAGAAATGTCTGTTTTTTATTATGTATGTATTTCAAAAATAAAATGAAATTACAAAACAAAAAAGAAGAAGAAAAATGTGATAGCAAACCTTACAAGACCGGTGAAGAAATCAAAAAAAAGAAAAAAACATAGAAAAAAGAAAACCTTTTCTGTTACATTTCGGCTCTGGAATTACACTAAAAACTCTTAAATAAGAGAATGTGAAGAGAGAGCACATATGTATACATATATATATATATATCTATTCAAGTCATTTAACATTAAATTGTTGTTTACAGTTACAATTCGGAGTTATTGTTACCTATCCTTTGAAAACGTATAAGACCGAGTTTATGGGGAAAAAGTTTGCTTCTTTTTTTTTTTTTTGTTGAATTTATAATTTTATAATCAAGGTCAAGGGCTTAATTTTGTCTAGGCAAGCAGGCAGGCACGCAGGCAGGCAGGCGGGCAGGTATAAAACATACGCATACTAGCACTCAGTCCCTATCAACACATTATTTCGTTTGTCCTCTCTCCCAACCTCTCTCTCTCTCTCTCGCTCTTTCTCTCTTTCCCGTTTCCTTTCTTGCTATGAAGCAGTTGGTAAACAGACAACAAAGTGTTTTAAGTTTTCATTTCTTTTGCTACATTCGGTTAAATTTTCTACATATATTTCTCTTTTATATCTATCTCTTTCGCACTCTCTCTCTCTCTCTCTCTCTCTCTGTGTCTTTATTAGTTAGTTATTAGTTGTTAGAGTGGTTGTGTAAACAATTAAAATTTTCAATGTTAGCCCCCCTCTGCTAGGCGTATACGGCTTGTGCATGAGACGGTGCATTATATTCTATCTCTGTAGATGAAAATAAGAAAGTTAAGTTTAAATAACGCCTTCCTTTTTTTTTTTTTTTTTTTTAGGCCCTTTGCGGCCTTTCATTTATTACTGCGCATATTATTATTCCCCTATGTCGTATGCTGTTACAATTCATTAAGTCATTTTTTTTATTGCATATAATGACTTTCTCTCTTCGCTCTCGATTTGTTTGCCGCGAGCGGGACAAGGGGACTATTATACAATGCATGTGTGACACTTTGTCTGGCAGCTTCATAAATCAAGTGCACACACCATAAGATCTACCTACCTACGTGCATACATACATACTTTTGTGTGTAAACACAAATATAATTTTGTGCGTTATTTTTAACTGCATTGTGTGTTTATTTTTATGCTTCGAGTTTATTTACTGTTCAGATTATTGGACGTAAATATTAAAATAAAAGAAAAATGAAAAAAAAAAAACGAAATACAAAGAGAGAAATAAAAGTCACAATAGCAACTTTGTTGTGTGTTCTTACAAAAACAATGTGAAAATAAGTTTAAGTTTAACTAGGCGTATGAGTAATATTCACATATAAGTGAATTCAGTTCAGTTTTCTTTCCTTTTCTTACTTACATTACACTGGAGAGTTATTAAGAAACAGCTTTGCGTGTTAAACGGCCATCACGATGGGAAATATGTTTTTAATAAATGACAGTTTAATGTAGATTTTGCTTCTTTTGTTTATATTCATACATATCTCAACACCATTTACTGAACACGTAAGCCATGCATTGTGTAAAAATTGCAGGTGATTTTTATTATAACCAGCATTGCATTTAATTTAATAGGTTTTCCTTGTAAAAAATCCGGTCGTATTGTGAAACAAAAGTTGCAAATCGATCATTTAAGGCACCTTTCTACCGGTAGATAGTAATTTTCCATTTTTCTTTTCCGAAAGCATGCGAACTCTACGTTGAAAGAATAAACTTTGACTTGTTCAGGATAAACCGGCAATCATCGGTTGAAAAAGAAATAATCAAAAGGGACAATGTCGAGATAGAGTGTTCTGAAGCACACCTCCCTGTTCTATAATCCACTAAACTTTACTAAACCAATCAGACCTATGCTAAATGCTATCGAAGAGCTTTCTCTTATTTAATCGGGATTTTGCGGCCCTTTGTCCTTTAAGATCTCTCCCAATTAACTAACTGTGTTATAGCTTTCTTTGTAAATGCCTCCAATTCCGATACTTCCACACACATGTCGCGAACTTACACCCAAAAGGGTTTTGCTTCCAGGAACACTTTCCCTTAAACTGCTTGCAAATGTTTTCAATGCTACTTTCTCGTGGCATGAGGGCTAAGGGCTTCTGATCTCATTTTCAAGAAGGTTCGTAATTATTGTGTGTATAAAGAAGCTTTGAAGGTTTTTCTTGTAACCTTGAAGTTTTATTCAAAGTGATTGTTGCAATCTCTTTCATTCAAAGTGTTGTCCATCGTTAGCTACGGCCTTTCGTCAGCTTTCAGCCAATTTTCGAACTTCATCTCGAGGCTATACCTAAAAGAAGCGAACAAACGAAGAACTATTCAAAAAAAAATTAGTCATCTCTTGAAACCTATGCTAATCGATTGGAGTAATATTTGCTGATAACAGTGGGGAGGGTAGGACACTTTAGGTTAGAACTGCATTTTCTGAGCGAGTTTGGCCATACTGAGCCGATTGCGTCCATACAAAAAACTCACGATATCAAGACTTTTGGTATATTGCGGCCATTTTTTTGCGTTATTGCAGCAATTACTGAAGCATTCCTTAGGCATGGTTGCATTTGGTTCGAACAAACGTTAAAGCACCCCGTTCAGCTGACCCCTCAAATGGGGCCATCAAGCCCCCATATCGCCTTATCGTAAATGTGATTGGTTTGCACGCAGTCTATCCTAGTTATTTAGGCTTCGGACATCGCAGCGCATCCACTGTTCATCACTTTTAAGGATTTAGACGCAAAAAAAGCAAAATTTTTTTCTTTGTGTATGCCTTAGTGTGATAATTTTTACAGTTGCGCACAGCTTAAAAGAAATCACGGTTTTATTATATAGTGTCAAGTGCGATCTCTCTTGCCGAATCAGACCGAACTAATTTGCGCAACTATCACCTATGACCAATCACTCAAGGGACGTCTTTCATTCACGTTACGCGGTGACCGTCAGAAAGAAGTGGGGAAAGAGAAAGAAAGAAATAGGGAGTTGGTCGACGCAGCCTAGTGGATGTTTGAGCAATCGATAAATGTTATGTTTTGACTGACTGAGCACTCACTATAGCTATGATCAAAGCAGTATTGGGCGTTAGATGTACGTATGTTTAGAAACTTCGAAGTCTTGCAAGCCTGAAGTTATGTATCAAAATACATTTATTTTGCGGTAAATACTTTCTCTACAACATAAAGTTTATGCTAGTAATCCTTTTACTTATTTATCTCAAGTCTGAAGTGATTATCAGTAGAATCCTTTATATGCTCATCAACTTTTGCTATAAATTTTTGCTTTTGCTGTGGAAAACTTTTGTGAATTTAGGAAAGGCATAAGGGACATATCCCTTCAAGAACTCTTAGTTTAATCGTCTTGAGGAAATATGATTTGCCCCCTTCTTCGCTAAACACATACACTCTCGCCATGTTTTGTGTTCATTTGAGTCAAGAGATTTGCTTAAAACACTCTTGTTATTGTTTTATTCATTGTGTAAGCGATCAGTTCCTGTTGCTTTTCAAAACAATGCAATGCATTGATACCATTAGCTACAAGTTAAACTTTGACGTTTCAAGTTTGTTTATAGGGAAAGCAGTTGGCCGCACTTGCGATACGCCTTCAGATTGTTTGGTTTTAGCGAAATAGTTTTCTTGTTCATTGTTTTGTTTCGACTGTGGTTTTGGTTTCCATTTGTTGCTGACATAAAAGTCATGCCAAACGGATATTTGCAATTTCCTTTAACCGGTAACCACCAGCAAGTGCACCAGTTTACGAACTGTTCTTGTTTAGGGAAATATTTAAAATATGTGTAACAGCTTTCTCTATAGCCAAGTACACAGTTTTAAATACATTATGCAAAAAAAATAATTTTCAGTAACAGGTACACACACACAACTCGAGAAAAATAAAATCAAAAAAAAAAAAAAAAAAAAAAAAAAAACAAAACCAAAAAACTGTTGTTAACGACCAACAAACAAAAATTTGCCTTAAATAAGAATTGAAAAAACATTTAACATAAGACATCCAAGAAAATACCAGTAAATCAATTGAGTTCCTCTTACACACATATATATATATATAGATCTATATATCTAACGAGAATTTCATCATGAATTTAATGTTTCGTAAGAATTTCCGTGAAGGCGGTAGCGGTAAGGCAGCAGTTGGCGGCGGTAAATTGCAATCGAAAGCAAATCGTACGAAACGTTCACGTGAAATGGGCGGCTCTGGTGGTGGACAAGGCGATGAAATACATTATAGGACTCATCTGTTTTTTGCACCCAGTCGTCCCGGTTATGATGTGGGCGAAGGTAGGCGCTCACTAATCCCCCTTAAATCGTTTCCCCCTCTCTCTCTCTTTCTTCCACCCATATATACAGACATACATTCACTTTTCCATACACACTACGAAATCACAAAACATAAATTTTCTAAACTAATTTTTTTCTTAAGAAAAAAAAAAAAAAAAAAAAAAAAAATTAATTAATTTTGAAAAAATTTTCAAAAAAAAAAAAATAAAAAAATTTCAATTAAATTAAAAAATTACTAATAACTATTTGATGTGTAAAAGTGTGGTGTGTTGCTAACTTCTCCCCTACTTTAATTACTGTGTATGATTGTATGGCAATAACAACTGCAGTATAACCCATAAGCCATAAGTAAATCTTCAAAATTTCTTCTTAAAAAAGGCAAACTAAACTAAACTAAACTAAACTAAACTTAACTAAACATAATCATAATCAACGTTTGTTATTATAGAGAAATGCTTCACAGAATGGCTCCACGTAAGTTTTTTCTTTACTGAACTCTTTTTGTTGTTATTGTTTAACTTGTGTAGTGGCAGAGTGTAGTTTCTCCCTGCGTTGCCGTTATAGATGTTGCAGATAATGATGACGGCTTATATACAATGTAGTGTAACCATCCACGTAGTAAAGTAGAGTTTTTATTAAAAAAAAAAAAAAAAAAAAATATTTTCTTCTTTTTTTTTTTTCTTTGGTTTTCTTTTGCTTAGACGAAAAAAAAAAAAACGGCTCAACATTTACACAAAATTCAAGTTGATTTTTTCTTCGAGAAAGCTTTAAAACTAATATTTTATAAATTAACTAACAAAACATATACGCAGTTTGTTTAGAATGCTTTTGTGAATTCACGTTAAATAAACTTGCTTTAAATTGTTTGTAAGTGTGTGTAAAATAGTAGTAAAAATCATCTGCCAGAATTTTGTTATATATGTCTTCTGTGAATTGCACCAAAACTATTTAATACACTGTACACTTGCTCTTATAATCAGCATTAATTATTAGACAATAAATAGTTTTTCTGTTGCTTTATGGCGCGATTAGCCAAGAACGTATCGGTTCGTATCGTACTAAGAAGCACGATGTGCTTTAAAAACCCCCCAATTAATTATCAAGAACATGCAATTTGCTTGCTGATAGCCATGACACTTTTTTTTATGGTGCAAAAGTTTTAATTTTAAATGTCTTCGCTTCTATAATTAATGTCCTTCGACGGGGTAACACTGACAGCGACAGGGTCAAGCAATACAACAAATTACGTTAACATGTGTTGTACGAGTTCGCATCTTTAGTAGATGGTAGATGGATGACGTTTTCACTGGCAACGACCGGACAATTCACGCGGCTTAGAATTAGTGATATTCCTCACCCCAGGGAGCCAGGGAGAGTCTGTACTGTATGATGTACTGTATTCGCGTTTCGCGTGCAGCGACTTGGTGTCCCAAGCAGTTCAGAGGCCTATTGCACTCGAAAACTGTTCGTCACATCTCCAGATATTTAACATAGGGCTTACTTCCTCTCTTGATCCCAATATCATGATGTGATCAACAAGCATATGCGCCCGATGGCATATATAAGGCTCGGTAACTTCTGGTATTCGACATTAGCCTCATACTACGGTACATTTATTATAAGTTATTCCTCTTAAGGCGGAATCTGTCTAAAACGATTATTTTCCACCTGTCCCTCCCGTAGATTTGGCTGAGGTAGAGAAAGGTTTCGAATTCCAAGTACTTGTGCCTGTCACACGCATGCCCATATCAAACAACTTCCAACAAAGAAAAGACGAAACCCTTCTACTTCTATACGATTGTTCCTATCCTACATTTTAAAAGTGGCCCTGTTGTGGAGTAATGTGTGCAGTTTCTCTTTGCCTGAACAGTAAGTTGAAAGCGGAACAACACAGTTTAGTCGAAGAGATAAGACTCGCGACAACGTAGTCCATATACGCTGATCCTAGTCTCTATGAAGTGGAGGATATTTAACCGTAGCTCTGCCGGTAAAGGCATAACACATAACATTGTCGATTAGAGGCACACGCACTATCCCTAACTCTCACCTCCTATCTCTTTCTCCATTTCTTTCTGAATGTAACCGTCTTCCACGTACAAAGGGCACTCACTGAGGGATGGACCAGTTCGAAAAGAAAGAATGAAAGAAAGAAGATGTGTATTGCCAATCACTACCAAGATATTTTTCGAGCAACCGTTATGTTTGCTTTGTAGTAGATTTCCAATTAATTGTAAATTTTCGGTTGTCTATAGATGAGGCAAATCCTTGCAATACAGATGAGCATATAAGTGATCTTCTCATGATTTCAAAGTAAATCATTGTCAGTACGAAGCAACCGATAAAGAGAAATTTTCGTCAAATTTCATACGCGAACTCCATACTGTCTCAGATTGTTGACATTAAGCCTAAGAAGTAAAAAGATTTCAGCGTAAAAATTAAATTTCTATCCTCTACGATGGTTGGTTGTTAAGGCTCAGAATATACGCGGATACTTTCTCACTATGTGTAGTAATAACAACGACAAACTCTGAAAGCAAACAAAGGCAGACAGACGTACATTTCCAAGTGGTCGATCGTACGATATATATATATATATATATGTATAATGATATGTTATAAATGCTATATATAAATATGATATGATGATATATGTATATATATGATATGTCCTCGATCAACAACTTAGGCATGTACGTCTGCCTTTTACTTATTATATATATATTTATAAATAGGATGATATATATACGATATGTTATATATATTATATATATGTGATATGATATAATGATATATAGATATAATATGTTATATATGACATGTATATATATATGATATGATGATATACACATATATATGATATGTCCTTGATCAATAGCTTAGACATATGTCTGTCTGTTACATATAATACATATATATATGTGTGTAATATGATATATATATGATATGATGATGTATATAAGATATATTATATATATTCTGCATATGTGATATGGTATAATAACATATATATGATATGTTATATATGATATACATATATGATATGATAATATATATGATGTGTTATGTATGACATATACGTGATCAACGACTTAGATAAGTACGTCTGTCTGTCTTGCTCTGCTTTCAGAGTTTTCGCTTCATTACTAAACATAGTGAAACAATATCCACGTACACAAGTATATATATAATACATATATGTTCTATAGAATCTTTGAGGCCTCTTTCTGGGCCTTGCATACGTTTTGACAAAACGAATACAAATTTTGTTGGTGAATCGAAAAAAAGACATTCATAAAATTGCTTAACGAGAATTTTTAGCATTTTGATGACGCCTTTAGGGAAATGTATTAACACCTAACTGTTTAAGTTTCAATAATTACTGTGTCACATAACTTCATGTGACAAATTGCTTGTTATGCGTTTTTGTTTTTTTTTTTTAATACGGTGCGAGCCGATAAGTTGTTTCCTAAAGTAGTTGTAACATGTTTTGCGGCAAATTATTTCTATTATTTAAACAAGTCCTTGTTTTCCTATCTCCACGTTAATTGGATTATCTCTCATTACCATACACGTCATGATATGTAACGTACTTCATGAATACTAAATACTTTTGCATATTTACACATTTACATACAAGTCATACACATGCACATGCACATGCACATGCACATGCACCTACAGAACCTAACATCATATACATAATGCATAAACCTATGAATGTATAAGAAGCAAAAAAAAAAAGAAAAGAAAAGAAACCAAAAACCCATTGCAGAAAGGTGCAGTGGCTTCACTACACTACCCATATCGCATGAACTGGATGCACCGCAGCCTCTAGTCGATCGCAAGCCGTCCGTGTCGCTTTTAAGATGGAACAACTACAATTACAACGGCAACAATAACAACAACAACATTAGAGTACAAAATGAATTTAATCCATTGCTAGAGACTATCGATGAGAACGTCTCACCGGCAACCTATGGTTATCCCATTACAGGGTTGAATGCGGCCATCGCCTGGCAAGGTTTGAGAGAATTTTCTGTTGAATTTCTTTTTTTTTTTTTTTCATTTTCTATATATCTTTTAACCATTATCATGAGATCGTTATATAGCTAAAAAGAGAGAAATATTAATAATAATTAAAAGTCAAATTTATTTATTTAATCACCGAAATTATGAAAAAGCAAAAAAAAAAAATTCGAAAATACAAAAAAAAAAGAGAAAAAAAAAGAACTGAATTGGAACAGATAAGAACCAAATTTTTAACAATTAAGAAAAACAAAAAATAAAAAAAAAAAAGTTGAAAAACAAAGCTCTGTTGTATGTTGTCGTTTGATATTAATTGTGTTCTCCCTTCTCGCTGCTACAAAAACCACCACAATCCGCCGCAAATTTCCCATTAGACTCTACTCTAAAATGCAAGTATTTGATAAAAATAACTTTTTAAAATCACACACACACACACACACACACACATAGTTGCATTCGTGCCGCTCTACTCCTATGATCTTCTCTTTCATTCACACACACACACACTAACCATAATGCTGGTATCCATTTACGGGCTTTTCCGCACAGTAGTGGGCTGCCGCTATTTTGCTGTTGTTTTCTTGTTGTTGTTGTTGTTCTTAATAACTAAAATGCGTTTTTAATAAGAGTTTCGTTCAATTTGAAAGTTCGTTTGGTTACTCTCGTCATATGTAAAAAAAATGTATTTCTCTCTCTCTCTCTCTTTCTTTCTTTCTTTCTCTCTTTCTCTTGTTTATATTTCTCGTACTATTTTATGCTTATTCCTTATTTCGTTTTTATAACAATAACATAATAATAATAAACAATCAAAAGAAAACTTCTTCCACTATACAAGAAAGGAGCCGGAAAAAAAAGTAGATGAAAGCTTTTTTTTTTATATAAAAAATATGTTGTATTCTTTTTGATTTAGTTGTTTTAAAACTTATTAACACAACAAATGAAACCGAAATGTTTTTTGGTTTTTTTTTTATTTAATTTTTTTTTTTTGTTCGTTTTGTTGAAACATTTCGATAAAAAAAGTTTATATTTTTAGCTAACTTTGGTGGAGCAGTTGTGCCCGGTTCCAGTGCGGCTAGAACTGAGCCAATATCACTGGCAGCGTTAGATCGTGATTGCTTCATAATACCCGTACATAGTGTTGATCGTTTTCTACCAGCTGGCATACCAGTAAGTTATGGTTACATATGGGTAAAGCTTTGATAAATTCTTAAGTGATACTTTTTATTATCTAAGCTACCACCTACACCGGTGGATGGAAGTACCGGTACTAAAGCATCGAGTCCTTTAAGTGTTTTAGAAGTATCCGATCCGAAAATGTGCATTTTAGTGCATTTAATGAGCCCCTTAGAACCAATAGATCCGGTTTTAGAGTCCCCTTTGGCCCATCCCTTACTCAAGCAACGAAGCGTAGCCTCTGAATTGGTATCAGAAGTACAGCAGGCCAATACCGCTATGGGTGGAATGCTATTAGCCAACATGGAAAAAAGTTGTAAGTACACAACAAATGTTAACCGGACAGATAACCGATTAAGAATTCAAATAATTTAATATACTTGTATAGCGGAATTTCCTTTTATTGCTTATTATGCCATAAATACGACACAAACGGATCCTTCCTCCTTCTATTCGGGTATACGTGTCTCGTCATTGTCAAAATTTGAGCCAAAAAATTTAAAGTACGTTGGTAAACAAGTATGTAAATACATAATTGATTGTGTGTGTGTATGTATATATATGTATTGATGTGTTGATGTGTTGATGTATTAGAAAGTAGAAATATGTGAAAATTAATTAAAAATCAATTGAGTTTAAAGCTTGAGCTGTACAAGTATTTTATGTGGCATAACAGTTGATAACACTACTCATAAGTAATGGCAACACTACATAGATAACGTTTACACAATAACAACTTGTTAGTTTTCAGATATATATGCAGTACAGTAGGTAAATGCGTTCACAATTTTTCGATTTATAGGCACATATAGTATGTGGGAGGGCAAAACAAAAAAAACATTTAAGGAAATTTCATCACCATCTTCTCTCTCTCTTTCTCTCTCTCTGCCTGTAATTGGTTATAGATACCCGTCAATAAATGAAAGCAGATGAGTTTGATATTTCCTGCTTTCCAATCCAGTGTGTACACCTAATTCTCTTTTTACATGATAGATACGTTCCCAAAAAATACGTGTAAACAAAAATTCGTGTAAAAAGAGAATTAGGTGATAAGATCCCAAACAAAAGAGCTAATCTGGGACACGGCGAGAGCAAAATCTACCGAGTTTCAGCGACTTTTTCTGAGAATAATTTAAGCGCTTCGTACACTCGTCGAAAAATCTCGCTCTTTGCTCTGTGAGATTGAAGAAAAATTCCTGGAATATTAAAAATCGTGTTAAAACAAAATAATTCGTGTAAAAAAAGAAATTTTTTTTTTATTTGAACTCGTGTTAAATCAAATTCATGTAAAAAAAATTCGTGTGAAAAGAGAATTTGGTGTATTTCACAATTCTGTAGAACCCGTATAACTACATGCTAGATTTATAATTCCAATCGTAGCCTAAGAGATGTACAGTTTTCCCGCTATAAGCCAGCATGGCGTTCAATGTTTGCGACAATGTTTTCGAGATGCGTTATATTGCCTGCTTACCTGGAAGATAACTGCAGTTGAGTCCTAAGGTGTGTTGAAAACTATGCATATGCTACGATAATCCCAAGTATCAAAAATCGTGGTGCATAGTGAGGACGAATCATTAATATCGACGATAAAGTATGGAACGTTCGTTCCAATTTATGGCATTAGCTAAAGAGAGAGCAACTAATGCTAACGAGTAGTCGGTCATTACAAGCAGTAAAGCCATACAACAATCATACACAGCAAAAGTTGGCCAGGAAATATTGGAAACACTACCACTGGGATATGCTACCTTTTCCTCTAGTTTCAACAGGCCACTTATCATTGATTGCCATCGATGACTCTTCGTCTCCCTTGCTAGTTCTTCGATTCTTATTATATAACTATAAAAGAGTAGTCTTTTCGTACACGATTTCAAAAAACGTATTGTTGTTCCTTCTAAACACAACCTAAATGGTCCCAAGACACGGGAAAAAGTATTACTTTAGGTAACATTTTTACAAAGTGTTTTTTCATTCTTGATTAGCAGCACAATAGCCTAAGTCGTTTTAGTCATGTTAGTCTTTAACCTCCGTTTCCCGAAAGTCATAAAAATTTAGATGGAAAACTGAAACTTGTCAGTATATATGTATGTGTGGTCCAGTTTGTAAATAAATCAGAAAATTATATCTTTATCTCGTAACAAGCGACGCTTTGGTTAAAAAACTCAACTCACCAGTTGAACAGTGGAACTTTTTTGTTCATTTTATTCTCTTTTGAGTACACAAAGCTGTAGTATTTGTTTTATTAAAAATGTGTTTGTTTGTTTGTAACAATGTTTTGTAACTAATTGTAACGCGTAATCCGTTTGTTACCCATTGGTTGAGTGAGTTTTGCCCGTACTTGACGTGTTTGCATTTCCGTTTCCGTTTATTTTCGCTTTGCCTAGATACACTGCCGCTCATACATTGGATTTGTATAGCGAGGTGGCGGCCATATGCAGACCACCATTAGTATTGGGACCCAGTGATGTTGGCGGTTTTAAAAAAACTCAAACACCAGCTACCGGCTATATAATCTCTGTGTTTAAGGCAAGTGCACAGGAGCAGATAAGTAACAAACAAAAAACAAAAAAAAAAAAAAAAATAAACAAATAAATGAAAACAAAAACGCTATCAATTCACTTTACTTGATTTTGTTTTGTGTTCTTTGTTTTTGTTTTTGTTTTCGTTTTCGGTTTTGTTTGTTTGATAGGTTTTTGAAGGTGATGATGGTGAACGTTTCGAAAAGAATTGGTTATATTGGACTGGAGCCAGAATGTTATACAGGTATGTGTTGGTTGCTTTTTATTTAATTTTTCAATAAATTAATAGATGTTTATGTGTTTATATGCATATACTTATATATATATATAAATATATATGCATAGATATTTACCACGTACTGCCGGTTTACGACGCATTGCACTGCACAAAAGTACTTCATCGAAGGGTGATAAAATGTATTTATTAGTTTGCGAATGTTCTGAATTATTAAAGGATATAACAGCAGCTGCCTTTTTAATACCCGCCTTAAGGGCGCGCTTATGTGGTTATACAGGACTCTATCGACCTATACAGGCATTTTAATTAATTGAAAATTTGAAAAAAAAAAAAAAAAACAGAAAAGCAAAACATTATTTTTCTCATTTTCATTTGTTTAGTTTTTATTAAATTTTATTTTTTTTTTGCACTTTAGTTAATCATCAATTTGTTGCTCATTATTTATGATTTTTTTTTTTTTAGAGGGAAAGGAAAAAATAAATTATCATCAATTGAAGAAATTTATAGTAATTAACTTTCTTGCTAGCATTCATTTGGGGAATGAGCTCTGAGCCAGATTGTCCCCTAGCAAGACGAAGAAGAAGAAGAAGAAATCATCATCAATTGAAAAAATTTATAGTCACTAACTTTTTGCTAGCATTACGTTGGGAAATGAGCTCTGATCTAGGCTGTCCCCTACTAAGACCCAGAAGAAGAAGAAATCATCGTCAATTCAAGAAATTTATAATCATTAACTTTTTTTGCTAGCATTAGCTTTGAGAATGAGCTCTGAGTTAGGCTATTTCCTAGTACGACCATCACAGTGGTAGACTGGACAGCAGGAATGATTAGGATTTTTTCAATTAGACGTTTTGCGGAAATTATTGCATGGGTTTTTTATTTTGCTAGATTTCTCAAAGCCCACAAGGGAAGGCTATATAAACGTACGTTCGCTTAAGGGAGTGATTTCCAACTACGTCCGTCACAGATTTGCATAAATAGAAAGCGTTTTTCACTAAGAACTCCCCTCTCCAGGCTTAAATTTCAATTTTTTCATCAGTTGGGTAGAATTCTGAATCATTTTCCGCGAAGACCTATGTGTACTTTTTCCGACACTGATGCCAGGCTTGAATTTCAATTTTTTCCGTTAGTTGGGTATAATTTCGAATAATTTACCGCGAAACCCTAATGCTGATGTGATACATTTCGCTTTGATCATTCGCTCGCGATTAACTCGCGATAAAATCGAACTTTCAATTAGAACCGTTTTACTCGCTACGAAGAGCATACATAACCTCAACTATACAATCAACTTGCTCTACGGACTTGTGCACGGGAAACCATGCCAATGTCAAATGGAAGTTTCTCTCATATTTTTGAAGGCTTTTGCAATCGTTCGGGTTTGTTTAAAAAAAAAAAACAATATTTGCATCTTTTTCTTTTCCATTTATTTTTAAGTTGACATTTTGTAATTTCCTTTGTATTCGAAATTTTATTTAATCTTTAATTAAAAAATCTATTAATCATGTGATAAATATGAAAACTGTTTAATTAAGTAGTCAATAATATGAAAAGAAAAATTTTTAAATCTTATGCAATCAAATTGAACATAATTAGTAAGTGCTAGAAAGTAGATAAATTATCTAAAATTTTAGACTCAAAAACGACGCAATCATATCGTTAATTAATTCCTATGTTATAATAACTTTTAGATCGTTAGAGTAGTAAAGAAAAATTTACTTAATTATATCAAAATACGTAAACATTTACATAAATAATAATGAATTCTATTGGACCATAAAATTATTATAAATGAATTAATAAATATATTAAGAGATAAGCACTTTCGAAAAAAACAAAAAAAAAAATAAAAAAAAAAAAATCCAAAAAAAGATGTGATATACGGTTTGGGCCAAATTTCTTAATTTCTCTTAATTTGTTAGTCTCTGTGTGTTCGATTTCAAAATACATAGAACGAACATTCACATCGGTTGGTTATATTTTCAATATTCGGAAAAGCGAAAAAATTTGTCCCTAAGAAGTGATGGCAGTAGAGATTAAGAGAAACCAAAACTAAAAGAAAATTAAGCCTTAACAAAAAATCAATTAAAATTTTTTTCTTAATCTCTTTAAGAAAAAAAAAAAAAAAAAAAAAACAAATAATAATAAGTAAATATTAAAATTAAAATAATATGATTTTAATAAAATAAAAATAATAAAGTAGAAGGAGAAGTAGTAGAGAAGAAGTTATAGAAAATTTCCGACTTTACGTGTAGTTCTGTAGCAAAATCAAGACAGATGTCGTTTTTTCTTCTTTTTTTTTTTATACCCACCACTGTAAGATGGGTGTACACTCATTTTGTTTTTTCCATAAGGTATGTTACACCCAAAGTATAAGTATTTTCGATCAGCGTGAAATTCTCAGTTGATTTAGCCATGTCTGTCCGTCTGTGTGGTGAGTGTTGTCGGTACTCTCTTGGTCACAAAAATGAAAATATCGACTTCAAATTTGCTACAAATATTGCAAGTTTCTGCACACAGGTTGACAGTGAAAATGGGCAAAATTGGTCGGAGCAGAAGCGCGCAGTGGAGTGTAAACTGAACGCAACCTAGTTTTTTTTTTTTTTTAATTTTTCGATTTTTGCCGGTTACTCGGAAATTATTAAAGTTAGAAGGCTGAAATTTTGCACGTTTGCTTTACGAGACACGTTATTCTCTAGGTCCAAAAATGGAACCAATCGGCCATGTCCACGCAAAGTTACGAGCAATTAAATTTAATTTTTTTCACTTTTTTGAGGTCTAATACATGCAATTTTTCATAAGGCAAACAAAACCGAATCTTTAGAATTATTTCACACACTCCTCCAATGAAAATGTATTATCTGCCTAAAAATCGGTTAATTTTAAAATGAATTATGAATGAATATGATAGGCACTGCGACCTGGTGGACTAATTTTCTCTTACCAGCAATATGGGTATCATATAAAAGAACTTGGAGAGTAGAATACGAAAACTAGAGTGGTGGGTGTGCGAGATTCGGCCCCCGCCGAATATAACCTTCTTACTTGTTTTTTTTTTGTGGCAGGAATTGCCGAATCACTATCCATTTCCGGACATTAATTAATGTTCACAAATCTTTATGAGACATCGAACATAACCTCAATATTATTTTCTAGATTTAGAATTCTCTACGTAAAGCTCGGTATTCCAAGTTAGCTTAATTTTCGCTAATAATTATTACACTTTTGCTACGGAATTATACATGGGTCCAATGCATTCATTCCAATGCTAACCGTTAGGAATAAAGGGGTCAAAAATTTCTTAACGAGCATATTTTAAATATTTGACTGGCAAGGATTTTTTAGGATGGATTGAACATATCTACATCCACGCACGTTCACACTTAAAAAAAATGTGGATTTATATGTCATAACGAGGGATCGTCATTTGCTGTTCCGATGACTTAAAAAGCGTTAAGTCGACGGTACGGAAAAAATGATTGTTTGAGAGTTTCTTTCCATTTTTAATTGTGCAGATTCCGATCCATTAGATTCCAACAAACGAATAGCATTTGTTCTGTGCATATCCTCCGTCGGTCGGAGTAGTAGTAAAATATCGCTTGAAAGCAATCATTAGAAAGTATAAAAAACATGAAAAACTTTGAACCTCTGCCTCGCTTTGCAAGTTTTCCATTCGTTTTAGAGCAAATTTTTGACTCGAGTTACTTTAGTCTTCAATTAAATCCGATTAAAATAAGAAGAGAGTGCTTAAGGTCAGCTTCAATGCATATAAGCAGTTGCTCTCTTAAACCGTATAATAAAAATTTTTATTGAAAATAAAAGTCGAAAAGCTTTAATCTTCAATATCGAGCGTATCGGCACGTATTCGTTGATTCTTATCTCGATGCAATGCGAACGTTGCTTTTATGATCATGTTTTATGCTTACCTAATCGGCGTGCCCTTCATATACACTACTGCAAGTAGGTTGTGATCAAAAATTCCCAGAATAAAAAAAGCTTTGGGGCAAGATTGTTAAACGATAGGCATTCGAAAACAAACATTTTCAAGAATGTTAACGTAACAGTCGAATAAGTTCAGGTGCAAAGGCATATTAAATTTGTGCGGACATACGTAACATCCAGAAGAAGTTAAGATAGGCTCGTTCATGATCACTTAGAGACTCGATTTAGGCTTGTCTGTCCGTCTATCCGTCTGATGTCTGTCCATGTGTGTTACTGTTCAACCCACAGAGCGCAATTTTGGAGATATTTTGATGAAATTTCTTTTACTGAATTTAACCCAAGGACAAACACTGTTAAAAATGGTCCGGATCGGTTCACTTTTTCAAACACTTCCCATATAACACCTTATTGCAAGTTCCAAAATTTCTCGAGGAAAATCACTGCGTAATAGTAGTACGACATTTTAAATTGGTGTTAAAAAAAATTGTATTCAACTGGGCAACTTTGTGCATCGGGCTGCGGGCTTTGTGTCTTATAGCCGTTCCTACGAAAACTTAATCTGTAGTCTGATGGAAAGGTATACAATTTTTAATATTTCGTGGTAAAAATTTGTTCATTAACTTTGCAAACTAACATTGAAATCAACCTTACCGAATTTGGACTATATAGGCCTATTTTTTAGACCCCAATAGAAATTATTACGAAAAGTAAGACTTTGTACGGAGAGAAAAGTGTAACTTCCAGATTTTCTGTGACAGAAATTGAAATACAATAACGTTTTTGTTAAATTTGGATAACGTCATGTGATGTTTTGGGCATCCTTCACTAAGCGGACTTTCATCAAAAGTGCGCCTTTGCAGAAAAATAATGCGAAATGATGTAGGGTATCGAACGATCAACCTTGGCCGACTATACAATGCTCTCACTTGTTCTATGAGTATGAAAGTGGTGCTCAATAATCTGAGTAAATTCAGATAACTCTAAAGAGAAACATTTAATGACACAAGATTCGACGTACATAGGTCTCGATACCGAGAGAAAGTGACGAACAAAAGTGCTCAAGCGCTTTTTAATTATTTAATACATAAGTGGACAAAAACTTCATTGTCATTTTCTTGAAAGAATATATGTTTTTTTGATTTCAATGATCTTAACGTCATTGTGAACTGTTAGCCTACACTTTGCCTTTCAAATCTATCAGAAAATAATCAAATAACATTAAACACTAAATAATAACAAAAAAAAAAAAATAAAAGAAAAATCTTCTAATGTTAAGGTAAACCACTAAAGAATTTTCTCAAACACAATACACTTTATTAACAACTTTTCATTACGGAAATAATATTAAGATTTTTTCGAACATTTTGAATAATTTTTTTTTTATTTTTTTTTTTATATACTAAAAATGCTTTCTGAAAAGTCGTTTTTTATTTTTGAAAGTGACCTAAGTCTACTTTAAGTATTGTTAATATTCATTAAATTGCTAAAGGGTGGAAATAATTTCTAACAAATAGTAAGAAAATGTATTATGAGAGAGAGAGAGAGAGAGAGAGAGAGAGAGAAACAGACTTGGGTCACTTTCAAAAAGAACGATACAACTGATAATAATAAAACTTGTGCACACCTTACCTGATATTCTAATTAAACTTATTTAATAGCTTGCTATACGATTAATTAATTATTAATGAGAACAAAAGAAAATTAACCAAAAAGTGCTGTGATAACCAATAGAGAACTACAACACACAAACATTATATAAATAAATTTTTTTTTTTTTAATTTCCTTTGTATTTGTATTTTTGTTTTTTTTTTTTAACCAAAGTTATAAAATTTTATATTAAAAAACAAGAAGCAACTAAATAAAAACTCATATACGCCAAGAATGTGCTGCAATTTGCTTAAATTAATTTTATAATATATAACAACGAATTCTTCCAATAAATAAATAAATATTAAAAAGAATAAGAAACATGAAAAGCATGTCTTCTGCACAAAAAAAAAAAAAAAAAAGAAAAATATTTAAAAACAAAAAAGATAATTAAACATTGCATGGCTAAAAAGCAGCAAATCATGCGGTACAGATGTCTAAGCAAATCTGTACAATATGCATGTGGGTCATTCAGTTATTTAAATGATAAAGACAAGATAAACTTTTTGAAGATATACATACAAGCGCTAAACGATTATATAGACCAGAACTGACTTTGACTCGCAACATATGGGGATAGCTTCGCTTAAGCAAAACTTTATCTGTTTCTCTAACTTTTTCTACCACTGAATGACTTACACATATATGCTAGAAAATAATTTATATAATATAAAATTTTTTATACTTCAAATTGAAGCATATATATACATACAACAACAACAAACATCTAATAAACATGATTTGAAAATATTAAAACACTTACCAATGGAAAAAGAACAAGAAAGACAAGAACAAATTCAAAATTTAATATAATTTTTATTCCAAAAATTTTTAAAACTAAAGCTTAAGATACATACTATGTAGCATATCGATCGAATAATATAGTAAATTAAATGCATTGAGAAATAAATCAAATTTAGAATAAATGAATGAAAAAAAAAAAAAGAAAATGTGAACCATCTCTTATTAATGCAATAATAAAACAACAACGGTGAGTATAGCATGGCACACGAGGCTCTCTCTCTCTCTCGAGGAAATCGATCCTTTTAACCGAAAATATTATCGTAAACACGACTACGCCAGCTTAGCGTTAAACTATCATTGTAATCGAAACTTTTACGCTGCAAGTTGTATTCATCTAATAGCTTGGCTTCTAAAGGACCCCAATTATTGGTGGGCTTTAAGGCTAAATGCAATTTCTGTGTAAGAAATTATTTTGAAAAAAAATATTTTTTCTTAATTTTCTTTTTTCAAAAATTTTTGCTTTTACTTGTTTAAAAGTTTTTCCCGATTGTTGAGAAATGGTGTAGAAAGCCCAAAATGGCAATTGGCCCACACCTACAGCCCAGATCAGCCAGGCAAAGTTATAAACTGCATCTGGATATTTGACGCCTTTATAGTCCAGCGGTTGATAGTTGATTAAACTGTAAATTAATACCAAAAACATTAGACCCGGCGTTATAATGGCCCAACAAACACGCCAATATAAACCCGTTTTCAAGCCCAACATAAATTCAATGTCCTGACATAGCCGCTTAACGCCTGCAAAATAGAACGAAAAAAAAAAACAGTTACAATAATAAATCAAATCATACGAAAACGGAAATTAAATCAAAGAAGAAAAGAAAATAAGTCGACACTGATCGAATGCATTGTCTGTTTGATTTCTCTTATAAGAGAAAATGATCATCAGAGAACCCTTACTATGTACTGTGTATATAATAAATCCGAAATTTCAAGTCAATTCGTGTGTCTATCTGTTTAGCCATTCGCCTTAATAGCAATCGCAAAAGTACGCACCAAAAGCTTGCTTAGAGTAGATGCTAGAGTGACACTATAATCCTTATCATAAGCTTTGCCTTTTTAGCTTATCCTGGAACTTATGCTAGGAAAAGCAACTTTCACGTCCAATGTTATAAATTAACAAGATCGAAGAAGAACTTGCAAACGATGTAGACATTCCGTGGGGCATAATGTGCTGCCCAGCCAACTGTCTCATGCTCGGATTGAGAAAGCAAGCTTTTAAATTAGGAATTCATTCAGATCGTGTAGATCTTCTTGTGGCGTATCTCGCAATGTTCGCGTTGCCATCACTTTTCCCATTCTCTCTCGTTTCTTTCTTCGGAAGTGTACGCTAAAAAGCCCTCTACCTTTTCCTCTTCCTCTTGGGAAGTGTACGCTAAAAAGCCCTCTACCTTTTCCTCTTCCTCTTCCTCTTCCTCTTCCTCTTCCTCTTCCTCTTTCTTTCTCATTCTCTTTCTTTTCTCCTTCTTTTTCTCTTTCTCCTTCTCTCTTTCTATCTGAAGTAGGCGCTTAGGAATTCCGTGAGCATATCTTTTATAAGCCATGAGGTTTTGAGATTCATGTCAAAGCATCAGCGAGAAGGGATAGCGGAGAAGAAAAATATAAGAAGAGCAGGGGTCCACATGCATCGAGGGGGTTCGTCTTCGCATGTCAAAAATTATAGCGATATTGAAGAAATTCTCGTTGCGTTCTAGGACGCTGACAGTGCCATGTAAGTGCTATAGAGGGCTAACTATAGCTGTGACTTCTCCGCCTGGAAGCATTAGCTTTCAGCTTAAAACAATGACGAAAGTGCACTGGAGTATTTAAAGTATGCTTTTGTGCAGTTTTAAGTAATTCGAGTTTTGTTGCTCCTTTTCTTCTTCATCCGAAAATTTATGGCAGGCAACTAGTAAAGAATGTACTACCACGTCTAAAACACAAATAAGCATAATTCAAACTAGACAAAGCATAAACATAACCGATAAAGTTCCATTTTGCTAAAAAAGTCGGCACAAAATTCTACACATGCATAACTTACTTAGTTACATTTAAATATCTAAGAAAGCTATCGCTGTGAGGCAAAAGCTCATCTCTATAAAAGTAAAGTAAAGGTGAGCTTTCTTAGTGAACCGACATATAAAGACCTTTGCGGTGAACTAATAACTACACAGTTTAGAGTCAAATCATTTCAGATCAGTTTCCAACTTACCGTATAACCAGGAAACTGCCACCAACTGAGCTATGGCCAAAAATAAAGCGATAAACGAACAGCCAAAATAATCGATGAGATTTAATATGTATTGGCCGCCAGGCGTAGTGTACACCAAGCCGACAATGAAACCCACTACACCCATACCGCTAGCCAATAGCCAATGAGGTAGATATTGAAAACGATCCTTAATTACGGTTATCACACACGAAGCCATGCCGATATTGCTGCCAATACCCAATACCAGTAACATTAGAAAGAATAAAACAGCAAAGACTTGTGGTAGATATTTAAATTTGGCAATAGCTTCGGGATAGGAAATGAAAGCCAAGCCCGCGCCGCCCTTAACCACATGAGCAATGTCGTGTGTATTCGTCTCATACGCTAAATTCCCCAATATGCCGAATATGATGCATCCAGCTAATATCGATGTCATCGAATCGACACTGGTGATGATGATGACATCCCTGATGAAAAAGAGAAGCATTTAGTTTAGTTAAATAAAATTTCATATTCAATTAATTACCGATAGACATTTTTGCGAAAATTATTATAGGAAGCATACATTACCAAAGTACCGAAGCAAATGGCCAAAGAAAAAAACATTTGTGTAATGGCGGCATACCAAACCTAAATGCAGGATGCAATGTTTGAAATATTCTTCTTCTACTTCTTCTTCTTCTGTACAATAATAATTTATGATTTATTTAATAATACGTTACATTTGGATTTAATAGCTGATCCCATTGTGGTCGTAAAAAGTAAATGATTCCATTCAACGAGCCTGGCAAAGTTAAAGCACGACACAGCAAAATGCTCATTACAACATAAGGAAATATGGCTAAGAAGTAGGAAGCTTTACCGCTACTCCGAATACCTGTCATATTATTAAAGATACATCACGAAATCGCCAAAGCCAAAGAGTAATGAGATAATTTTGCAAAAACCTTTTATTAAAATGGTGCAGATTATCAACCAGGCGGAGAGGAGACATAAAACTAAATCCCAATTTGGCAAACCAATGCCATCATCAATGTTATCCTTTTCACGTAAAATAGTTTTACTAACGTAGAGTAGAGTAATAAGTGAAAAGTAAGTTAATCTTTACCCAAGTTGTTGCCATAAGCCATAAATACTAACGTGAAGTAAAGTTCTGCCGATGACGTCGGTTTCCCTAGGAGAGTATTATTTAAATGTGTGTGATTGAAAGCCGCAGTTGATATGCATAAAGGACCCCATTCTGGTTGACAGTAACTCCAAGGCAATATTTCCGACAGCGAAGCAATTAAATACTTGATAGTTAGGGCCATCACACAAGCGTAGTATGTAGTCGCTAAAGCTGTAGCGTATACTTGACCGTAAGCAATGCCTTAAAAGATTGTTCGTTAATTAATACAAATGGGATTTACTTTCATTAGGTTATATATGTATATGTAAGTACCCTTCATTAATGGAACCATATCAAAAGCTTGTATGCAGCCCCTGCTGGCAAACTGTCCAATAATCACTTCCATGTAGTAAACGGGGCGACCAATAAGCAGCAAGACAATAATGTAGGGTATCACAAAAGCACCGCCACCGTTTTCCAATGCAATGAAAGGAAAACGCCAGACATTACCCAAACCGACAGACAAGGCAATGCATGAGAAAAGAAATTCAATTTCTTTACCCCATTTTTCGCGGCTCGTATCACTCGAACTATTGGTGCAGCTTACGGAAAGCTGTTGGATAAAAAAGCAAGAAAACGTGTAGTAGGAGTAGTAGTAGTGGTGGTGGTAGTAGTAGTAGGAAATAAGATGAGCATGTCATGAAAATAAAACAATAATTCATTTTTATGACCGTTGTTGCGTTACTCGTTATCACGTAATTGAAAGGCATATTAAAGATTAGTTGACAGATAGGTAATGAGTAATGGTTAGAGATTAATGTGTACGTAGTAGACATAACAAAAACTGGAAGCCAAACATACATAAACTAATAACAAAATAATGATATGAATGAACACAAATTAATGAATTTATTCACCAACATTATCTCCTTTAATAATAACTTTTTGGAAAGTCTTCAAAATGCCTCCTTGCAAGCACTTTGTAAGGGAAAAGGAATTCTTAGAATGAATGGAAATTCTGTCAGCATGGTATGGGAGAGCGAGGAAGTTCACAGTTATAAATGAATGTGTCTTTGCCAAAAGCAATGCATATGTGAGATGAGCCAAAAGACATATAAAAGCGAATCGCAACTTATGACTAGCAGTTAACTAGTAATGGAATTTAATAGCACGTCATATACGATTAGTTAACATGAATGTCGATGAAAATTAGTTTCTCGCACTATAACAAACAAATTGCGTTCATTTCGCATGTGTAGATATCCAGGGAAAGTGAAAAACATGTAACCTACCGCATCATTATCCTTGATGAAGTTTTTTGCTTCAGGCTTCGCTATTGAAATTTTAATTTGTTGCTGGCTTAACTTATCATATTGTGAATCCATGTTTATACAATAAAATTAAAAAAACTTAAATCTAAAAACACAAAAGAGACCATAATTTTTATACTTATGCCCCTGACGGATGCAGGTGCGCTCCCGTTTAGTTAAACTGTTTATGATATTGAAAAAGAAGTGAATGCCACCATTCTTGGTCAACGTCCCTCTATACGCCCATAATTCTTTTGGCATTATCATGTTCGAAACAATTGAAATGAGAAAATGAAACTTGTTTATAATATTGAAAAAGAAATGAATGCCACCATTCTTGGTCAACGTCCGTCTATACGTCCATAATTCTTTTGGCATTATCATGTTCGAAACAATTGAAATGAGAAAGTGAAACTTGTTCATAATATTGGAAATTAAATGGAAGCAAGCATTTTGATCAATGTCCGTCTATACGTCCATAATTCTTTCTGCATTATCATGTTCGGCAACGATTGAAATGAGAAAATGAAACTCGCTTTATATGCTCTTGATTGATTTATATAGATAAAGTTAGACACCATGGGCCTTATTAGCCCAGAAGCGCGGACAAAGTGAAACAATTTCTAACAGATCTCTTGTTTATATATGTATATATGCAAATATAAATTTATTTATTTGTGAATTACGTGAGAGATATCCAAAATTCGTTTCAAGTCAAAAACGCAACTTTCTTATTTACATTTTCTATTATTTACGCCAATTAAGCACATGTTGTACACAAATAGTTAATTTATTTATTTATATAATATCCAGATAGCTTTATGGTAATAAACATTCTAATCTCAGTGATTTATAGTGTGAAATATTGCTTGGCAAACGATAGAAAGTTTAACGGAACTCAAAAGTGTTGACAGCAACGCTAAAGGCGGTTCTTTCACTCTTACGTTATCTAACTTCAGTTAAATGCCGGTTAAAGGCGTAAACAGTTTTAAGTAAAAGTTTACCTTCCTATGATAATTGCGTTACACATAGGGAAATTGATTGACAATTTTTTTTGAAGGTTACTTTATAAAAAGTATATTCGTATAAATCTGAAATAATATTTTTTGTAAAATCAAAATAAGTAAAATATATAAATTTTATTTTATTTAATGTTTTACTTAACGCTTTGCGTATTCTACACTACTTGTGGTCCAAAAGTATGTTAACTTTGCGCGGGTGTGTGCAATACCCAAGAGGACTCCTAATAGACCCAACTTTTATAGTAAC
The DNA here is from genome assembly GCA_000688715.1 of Glossina pallidipes. Lineage (NCBI taxonomy): Eukaryota > Metazoa > Arthropoda > Insecta > Diptera > Glossinidae > Glossina > Glossina pallidipes. The sequence goes on along the minus strand of KK499790.1, from coordinate 492,968 downwards.
GATTGATTTCTTAATCGATCTGTACTTGTCTGTCTATCTGTCTGTCTGTCTTGTTTTCTTGTGTTCAACCTACAGTCCGAAGGTGTTGAGATATTTTGATGAAATTTGGTACGCTCACACGTTTTGGCCCAAGGATGAACGCTACCGAAAACGGTTCAGATATGGACCCTTTTTTCGACGACTCTATATTATACTCATCCATTTGATGATTTGAGCTTGCATGAATACCGATCGATTTTCTAAGAAACCAAATGCCGCAAAAAAAAAAGGTAAACTCAATACACATTCATAACGGTATTTGTTGAAAAGATTAACAACTTTTACTAGAACTAGAAAAAAGGATGAGCTACTTGTGGTATGCTTGTACGAAGGATATATAAGCGAAATATTTGCGAAAGCAAAGTATGCCGAGTTAAGAGAGTTGAAGAGCAGTATGCAAACGGACAACGAGACGGACCAGAAGAATAGTTGCAAACATAAGTTCTTCTAAATAATTTGTAAATAGATTTCGTAAGAATTTTAAATAATCCGTCCCTATGTAATCCTGCAAATCACAATTCGGTGATACGAACTTATTCTGAAAAGGAAGTAGCAATACTTTATATAAGTAAATGTATTGAGTGAAGCGGTGTAGAGTATTTAATAGTTGGGCCGTCCACCACTATATGTGTTTTTACTCATTTTACCTATTTTTGCTTTTTTTTTGCAATCTAAACGTAAAATACGTACAACAAATTAGTGCAAGTAAATGCAACTTTCAAAAACCTATAATACTCAGAGAAACTAATTTAAGTTTAAGATAAGTGCGAGTTGAAAACGCTTTTAATAGAAACATTTAAAGTGAAAGTAATCGTATAATTAAACTCCATTTAAACTACGAAATGGATAACAATCTACTGACTGCACAAGTAAAGTTTAAAGTCCTAACGGGGCAACAAGAAACCCAAACTAATTATTTATGAAAGTCAAACTTTTGTATTTTCTTTTCTTTTTTTGCAAAATGCAAAATAATTGAAAAATTTATTGTTAAATTTAATGAAAAGAAAACTTATTTTTTTACACAATTACCGGCTCAGTCTGTGGCCATTAACATGTCGATGGATGAATCATTTCTTAATAAGACATAACTAATGATTTGCTTTAATGTTTCAGTCTACTATACGATTACTATCATGCATGCATTTCATATATGCGTATGCGTGCCGAGATTATTTTATTATTACTCTTACTCTTATTATTATTATTGTTATTGTTATTGTTATATGTGAATATTGTTTTGAAATTTACTGATAAGCGTTTTTCTCGCTATTTGTAGTTGAAATTTATTTGAAAGCACGCAACTCTCCGAAAGAATGCAAAGTCATAATCATAATCATAATCATAATGATAATGACAATTAATCTTGACACTCAGAAAATTGTGAATGAATTTTTTTAAGTCTTATACGAACAACATTACAATGTTAGATTAAACAATGTCAAGTTTAATGCTAACATTAATTAGAGGCGAGCATAATTTTAAATCGTATCAAGGAAAAAAAAAACACTATAGTGTACTCTACACTGCTTCGTTTAATACCGTTCTTCCTATGACGACTTTTCAAAATAAGAAGAACTGCCGCGATTTGAAGCATTTACAAGAGCATTCGTCCTTGGCCCAAAAAATATGCCGGTGCATTAAATTTCATCAAAACCTCTCAGCAGTTGCGTACATTAGAATACGAGATGGACAGACGGACGGACCAGCTTAAGTCGATTCAGAAAGCAATTTAGAATCGGTCGGTATAATGACACATGCATCTATCTCAAATCCTTCTCGATGCTGCATACATCCGCGAAAAATTGATCCAAAACATTTTCAAATTCCATTCGTTTCAATCTTCGTCAAAATATATCGGAAATTGCAACCTATAGGCTGAACAAAACAAAAAGGAGATGGATAGCCGGACAGACCAACAAGCTTATATCGATTCAGAAAATGATTCTGAATGAAAAGTGGTGAGTTCTTCTGGGCGCTGTACACACATATATCCTTATAAAACGAATGGTGTTGATGGGCATAATAAAAGGAAGAAAAAGCGTCTGCGATGCAAGCATAGTTTACACTGTGACTCAAATAATGTCAACGTTAAATTAACATTTTTGTATAAAGGAATAGCTTTAATAAAAGTGACATCTCATCTAATATGCACGTTTTGCTGGCTTTTCTGAAGTTAATTTCCCTGCTCGTGCATTATATGTGACACAAATCTTTGTTCATCAAGGCATAGGATGTACTTTTTCTTTGACTTGAAAAAGGCCTTAACAGCTATTTACACTATCTTTCCTTCCTGGATGCATGATGCGCTTACGAACTCCCGAGGATACTATTCTTTTAGGTTATATTTACAGGGGGAATATTTTGATTAATTGATAAAATTTCTGAAACAAAGTAAACTTATTTTAAAGAAAAATTTCAAGAACATCAATTAACAATTTATGCAGCTGACATAAAATTAATAGCAACAATAACAAAGTGTATAATTGAAGCCTTGCATTTCTTCGATTCTTATTGCCTTTTAACGAACATCCTCTTTGCGAAGTAGAAAATATTTTGAACGACTTTTGAATTTACAAAAAGTAGACGTAAAGACGAAAAGATCTTACAAAAATATATCATCGAAAATCACAATTAATATTAAAATGATAGTCGAGCATACATATATAAATATATCATAGAAATGCATTTTAATTAAAAGAAGTTTTCGTTCCAGAGAGTACTTTTTTTAAAGAAGTTATATATATATACTATACTTCTTCTTCTTCCTTCTTTTCCCTTCGCTTAGCGATTTGCGCGACCTTACATTACCGTCTAAATCTTTTTGGTAGGTAGTGACAACATTTGACTCTGACTCTAGTGCTTTCGCGGGCAATACCTATAATACATGTGCTCACAACCATTTTTCCATAGTTTTTGCAGACCTTCTCAAACTAAATGGAAGCGTCAAGTGGTTTCTGAAAGATTTCTCTTAGCATACCACCTCCCCGCCTGAACATTGTATCAAGAACAAGAAATACCTTTTGAAACTACGATTGAAAATCTCACGAGCATCATAGAGTTTTTGCGAAAAATTGGTTTGGTGGGTCAGGAACCACTATTAAATACCCTGCACCATCCTATAGGTATTCATGTAATTGCTTTTTAAAGTGAGTCGTGATCGAAAAAACTTGTGGCGTGTGGGTTGAGCACAAAAAATGAAAACGGACAAATGGAAACGCAAACTTCAATCGATCGAGAAAAGAATTATGAATTGCCACGAAAAAAGGTGAATCTTTCTCAAGTCTCAAGTATCCACTCTTAATATACCTGTGCAGCATCAGTAGCGCGAGATACAAAAACGGATTGGTTTGAAATTTATTTTTAGACAAAAAAGCAGCTGAAAATCGGCTGTAGATTTGACAAATGCTGATTTCCTGCAAAATCCTACTGAAGCTATCCTATCCTATGTTGAAGTAGCCAAAAGTGCACTCCCAATAAGTGGTTTCACGTGTGTTTTATATAATTTCCATAAATCGCCAAAAATAATTTACAGCTTCACGTTTTAACAAACACAAGGCTGGCAAAGGTTTTCTTTACCAAGCGCAGCTGAGCGTGAGCTTAACTTTAAGTTTCACTGCTTTGCCTTCCTTCTGTTTCATGAGTACAGGAACAGTTTTGGGTCACTGCCCACTATCCCAAAACGTGTCAATATATCAAATTCCATGAAAATGTCCCAAAAATAGCGGCAGGCAGATTAAACAAAAATGTACCAAACGGGCAGGGGACAGACAAGCTTAAGTTGATTCAGAAAATGATTCTAAATCGATTGACATAATAAGAGATGGACCTATGTGAAGTCCTTTTGGCTGTTGCGCGCATCCGCACTAACTTAATATACTCTTACACTACAAGTTCGCTCATCTTAAAAAACAGCAAATTATAGGTCGCCTTTTAATTGCATATCATCTCATATATGAAGTCGTTATTATCACAAACTCGACAAAGGTCTTTCTGATTGCGCGAACGCTGCCCATATCGATAAGAAATGGACTGTAAGGCCTCAGCCCTTAGCAGTAGAAAATAATATGAATTTAATGGATTAGTAAAAATTTGCGTTCCTCTAATTATGCAAATCGAATAGCAATCAGCTAGAATGACTTCAGGAATAAGGTGACTTTACCCTACGAAGTTATTACGTTGCGAATGCATTCGCATGATTACGCTCTTGTAAATGGAAATAAATTAGTGCAATTAAGTGATATAATACAAGTTTGGGAGCAAGTACTTGAGTGCTCAAGTAATTGCAATGATAACGGGAAAGATATATTCCGTTTAGGTGAAATAATACAATATAAAAAAGAAATGTGCTAAGCAGCACTAAACATGTATTTGTTTAGGACGAGTTAATTAGTATCGATGAGCGTGATTCGGTCATTTTTATCCGACCTGTTAACAAAACTGCAAAGTTATAAAAAACTGAAAACGGAATTCGCCTCGAAATGCGAAAGGCGAAAAAAAAACTTCTTGTCTTTTTTGAAAATAATGTCATAAGCTGCTTGCTACTCCCACCCAACCTAACTATAGATTTCGAGTTTGCAGTTTCCAATCTCAGCTTTTGCCATCAGGTGGGTTTTAAAGAAGATCGAAGGTTAGAGAAGCTCGTCTTATTCAAACAAGTAAATGTTAGTTAGGACGTCTGACTTGCACTGTTGACAATTACGGAGGAAATGGTAAAACTCATCAAATTGGCATTGAAATGTCTTCTTCTTGTCGCCCATAAATTTTTACTTCTTAATTTAGAATTAAAAGTGAAAAAACTAAATCACTTCTTGGAATAGGAAAGGGAGAGAATTACATTCGGCAGTGACCGAATCTTTTCTACACATTAGAGAAAGCAAAAACAAAAAGTGAAAGTTGCTTTTTTTGTATTTGTAGGAGGTATGAGAAAATTTTTATCATGTGCTTATTGCGGTTTTTGAGTAGCGAGCAAAAGAACAGAAAACAGAGGTCTTTGCAAATTACTTTACACTACGGGTGTCTCCTTCGAGCGATTTTGCCCTTCTGCTATACCAAACTTCTTGAAAGAACACCTGATATTGTGGACAGATTTGAAGCAGACAGCTAGCAGGGGGAAGCCAGCATCATCGATATAGAATTTGGTGATTTCTCTGAAACTCCCTTCGGGGTGTTGCAAGCGTTTTAATAAAATCAGTATACCCTTGTCTTTCGGCAATGGGTATAAAAAAATAAAAATGCGCAGCTTTACAAATTATTTATTGGGGTTTTTGTTATCGGACAAAGCAGTTACAAGTGATTTTTATGAAGAAAAAAAAAAAAGTAAATAAATAGAAAATCACCGATTGTTCATAAAAAGTCGAGACGCTTTCATAAAATTTTATAACTTTTTTTTAATTTTTCCAATTCTCGTCTATTAGAAAAAAGCTAAAAAACTTACGGCAAATCTCTTGTTAATACTTGCCTACTAATTGAGGGATTACAAAGTATATAGATGATCCTCATAACCATTTAGTTCAGAGTTTTGAACGATATCTTGTAAAGAATGAATAATTAAGGTTTCGCTTAACTTTAAAAGAACAAGGAGAAGGAATTATTTGTGACATAATCCTTCGTTCACTGGCGTGTAGTAGATAAGCATTTCGACAAGAGTTCAGATTGGCATCTGATAAAAAATGAATGAATGAAGTCTTCGCTTGACTTTACAAGAACAGTAAGAAGGAGTTAACTGTAACCTAATGCTCGTTTTACTTTACAAGAGCAGTAAGAAGAAATTAATTGTGACATAATCTTTCGTTCACTGGCATATAGCAGATGATCCCAATAACTATTCAGTTCAAAGTTCGGACCGATGTCCGATAAAGAATGAATGAATGAAGTCTCACTTGACCTTAGAAGAACAAGAAGAAGGAGTTAATTGTAAAATAATCCTTCGTTCACTGGCATATAGTAGCTGATCCCAATAAACATTTAGTTCAAAGTTCGGACCGACGTCTGATAAAAAATGAATGAATGAAATCTCGTTTTCTTTCTTCACAAGAAGAGTAAGAAGGAGTTAATTGTAACATAATCCTCGTTTGACTTTACAATAATCTCGTTTTCTTTCTTCACAAGAACAGTAAGAAGGAGTTAATTGTAACATAATCCTCGTTTGACTTTACAAGAACACTAAGAAGTTAATTATGACATAATCCCTCGTTCACAAGTAAACAGTGAAAAGTGGTAAAACGTATTCAATATTTTCAAAATTGTACAGTTTATAAACTGCGCTATAAGATCGGCACAAGTATTTCAAATATATCCTTATTCTTTGATACGTTTGATAGGCTTAAACATCTGGATGAGTGATGGGTTTTTTTTTTGTTACTTGCTACTTGAGATGCTGTTGATTTCATCAACTTTATTAGTGTGTGAGGATAATTTCGGATTCACTTTTCGATAGCAATTTATATATAATTTGCGAAATTTTTCTGATTTAAATCACTTTTCATAAATTTTTTTCTTTTTTTTTTAAATAATTTTTAATCCTTTTCAACGAAAGCACATTTTTTTTTTATTTTTTTATTTCTTTTGCTCAGCACTTTGACAAGTTTATCAGAGTCTCACTTAACATTACCGCTTTCGACAACTTGAGTTCTATAACTGAAATATATTCTAAATGATAACATTTCACGTTAACTATATATGTCTAGGTCTGTGACTGCATGTATATATATATATATATGTATATAGAAATAATAAATGAAAAAAAAAAAAAACATAATAAAAAGAAATTAAGAAATCAAAAGCATTCTTTTCATGTATTGGTGTTCCTGTTAACAGTATGGTGATGCTCAGCTCAGCATCATCGTCTTCAAATGTGAGACTTATCTTATGGTCTGCCTCTCCGCCCCCATACAATAAAGCGAATTCGTCGACAGTAGCTCAAATATGTTTATTGTCAATAACGTTGTAACTAAATTGTTATTATTCATTATTTTATTATTTATCTCACATATTATCGTTCGTATTAGATTAGAACTGGCGGTGTTTTTCTCTACCTCCTTATCTTTTTCTCTCTTTCTAGTAATCTATGGGGCTTATGTTATCCACATATATTTGGCTATTCTTATCTTTACATCTTCCATCGAAAGATGTGAATACATTAGATTTATCCGTTCGTTTGTAACATTCAGAATTAGTGATACATATATGTATATAGATTTATATTCTTGATCAAGGCAAGCTTCTGAACCGATTTAAACCATTGTCTTCGTTTATTTGTGGCTTTATCTTCTTGTTTTCTATCGATATTGGAACACTTTTGTTCACAAAATTTGGGATAAAAAGCTCAAATAGGCATGGTCAGCTCTACGAGGGGGCGGCGGAAAAAAAATTACAAATTATACTCCGTAACATACTTCGATTTAAAACTTTTATGGGGCCGGTCTATATTTTTAAAGAAAAAGTTGGCTCGATCTGCCTACAGGCGCCCCCGGATTAGGTATAAAAAGTATTTCGCGTTCTTTTTCATACTCACTTAAGAAGCTCGGGAGCAAAGGTTCACTCTAGAGGGAATAAAACTTTCTTATCTGTTATATTTACCAGAATTTTCAACTGGTCATGTATTACCACAAGCAGGCACACATTGTGTTTAGCCTAAGATAAAATTTTTATCTCTTCTTCCAATCATTATCATGCCTGTACAGACAAAACATAATTAATACAAGCAGCACATATCTGAAGTTGCCTTGGCCATCAAGATATGCTATAGCGTACGGGCTCTTTAATTAGAAATCTATTTTGTAAATTCCAACATTACCGTTCGCGAAGGGGCAAATTTGTTCTCGCGAGAATCGCCAAGTACCAGGCAAAAGTAGACTCTATGAATAAGAAATAATCTTCAGATGTAGTCTGCAAGACGTTCACATCCTGATTAATTATTTCGTTATTTAAATGCTTGCGTTAGCATTAAATGGAAACAATGTAACTTAAGCGAAATCTGGAATCAATTCTCATTGAAATAAATTTGCTTTCTCTAATGTTCTAAAATAATTGAAATGAATGCTTATGCTAATGTTATTTATAAATAAAATTAAAATACTAACATGATAGTAGATAAAGAATAAAAGTGGAGCGATAATACTACAGTACTTTACAACGGACATCAGAGACGGGTGATCTATCTTTCGTGTAAATCTAAGCTCACGTGTGTCAAGTGGCTAGATGAGTATGTCTACCGTCGATCGAAGGCACTGTTACTCTCTACCCATCAATAAGTGAAGAAATCGTCAGTTATGAGAATTTAGTTCCAAACCAAAAATCTTAACTACAGTTTTGAAAACATTTCTGCACTTTTATATAAAACACTGAGGGCGTAATATTGAGTTGCTTTAGAATACGATCAAATACGATTAGAGACGTAGACCTATTCCAAAAATCAAATGTTAAACTAGTCGAGGTTATCCTGTAAATTATACGAGCATAGTTACACCCCACACTACGCGTGGCACAGGGACACATGTAACAGAGCTTAAGATGTAAAGAGCTTAAGGTAGATCCACCTTTTCATAATCATTTTTTAAGCCTGTCTGTCCGTCCGGTATGTGTTCCATGTAAATTTGTCTTCAAGCTACAGGTCGCAATTTTTTGGTACACTGAAGTGTTTTGACCCCACGATGAGCACCATTGAAAATGGTTCGGATCGGATGTTAGATCACTCCCCATACAACACCCTATTTTCAAAAGTCGTTATATGGCGAAAATTTCAATTTTCAAAACTACTCGACAAAAGTAGCTAAATGATAGTATTTCGGCATTCTAAATTATGTGTGAAAACTTTGGACCGGCTGGGGCAAGTTTCGAACTCGCTCTCGTCTAAAGAAAAGCGAAGTTCATATGACAAACAAATCTTATTTTCAATGCTACTTTATGAAAATCATAGATCATAATAGTAATTTAAAATAGAAAAATTAAGTGTAGAAAATTTGGACCATCCCTGCCTATTTTTTTGGATCCTCTCTTATATATAGATTTTCACGAAATTTGATCCTTTGTAGGGTAAAAAATGTGGTGATCGACCTTTAACCCATAATAGTAATTTAACATAAAAGAAATCACTATATCGAACCGGAAGGCGTGAGCCTGTTTTTGGATCCTACCCTATATAAGTATTTTTACGAAAATTTTGATTTTTTAGAGCAGAGAAGTCCAAGTTTTTAAAAAATGGCTCCACTATGCTGAATTTTGATGTACGTACCACAACCCTGGCCCAACAACGGGCCACAACCCTTCTTACATAAAGGACTAATTCTTACTATATAGTTCCGTAATAGTAAGTTCGTATCAAAATATAGAAATAATTTTTGTGTTCTATGGCGAAAATAAGATTTGTGTTAGAGAATGTGGTGTATGGGTAACGGCGGCCAGCTTAGCCCGACTGTGGTGTTTTGATAGATTTCTGCTTTATTTTCACAAGGTTCACGTGTAACTAAAATATTTATAGGCAAACGTATGTAATATAAATGTAACTTTATTAAGATATGATGACGAATTTCGATAATTTCTACTTGCAAATTTCATGTTTCGTTAACTTCACTTAACAGAGAGAGTCTTACAAATCCGGTCAATGGACTAGTGCAGATAAAAAAAAAAAATGACTTATGGTCTTCATTATGTACATATCAATAACAAAATCTTACGACTAAGTTTTCTCTCTTTTTTTTTTTTTTTTTACTTATAAAATGAAAAGAATGCCTTAGAATGGGAGAGATTTGCAAAAATTTTCAATCTTAATAAAGAATTTACATAACTAATATTTCCTTTCCACACTAATATATTCTTTTGATTTTATAAGCAAAATGGAATAATCTGATAATAGTTGATCGGACAGGAGTAACTAAAAAACGCTTTAAATTTATCCACTTTTCCGGTCTTTCAAATCATTTGCATTCGCAGAATTGTACTATCGAAAGGCTATAAGGCGGTCGTGGTTGTCCAACATTTCGACTTAGCCAGGCTTATTCCAACATCCAGACGTAATCGTCGAGCATCCTACAAAGAACGCATTATCGTTTATTTTAAAGGCGAAGCATAAGAAAGTACAACAGTTTACTACATAATACTAGGAGTATGTCGTTCAAAGTATAAATCTTAAGACTGTATATCATGGAGTATATTATACACCTATCTTCCGCTTTTCCTAAATGGATTGGTTCTTCACCGTTTTAGCTGTAAAATCGTGTCAGCCAAAATAAACGTAAATGTATTTTTCAAGAAATACAAAAATGATAAACCAATTTTCGATAATGGAAGCTATTAGTTTGCATGATCCATTTGTAACCATTTTTATGCCCTACATCACTTGTGGTGTAAGAGTATATTAAGTTTGAGCGGATGTATGCGACACACCCAGTATAAGTTGAGACAGACACAACTTTTATTATCCCGTTTGCTAGTCTGTCCATTTGTCCATCTTGTGTTTTTTGGTGTTCAATCGGCTGGTGTTCAATTTTCGAGGTATTTTTGTGTAATTTGGTACATGTTTTGACCCACGGACGAACGCTATTGAAAATGGTTTGGATCGCAACACTTTTCCGATCACTTCCAACATATGAGAAGATACTATATGGGTAAGTAGCGTAGTACGGCATAGGGTATTTAATGATGGGCTCTGTCCCCCTGTTGTATTCTTACTTGTTTTATAGCAAATGCATATTTTTAGAAAAAACGAATATTTTTGATTAGCGAGATTTTCAAAGGTTTTATTGATGTCATTGTTGCATTTTGAAAAAGGATAAGCTGACAGCTATAGTCTTTGATAGACACAACTGGACCAAAAAGAAAAAATCAAAAATTTCAATATACTATCATATTAAGCTGTTGACTTGGAAAAAATATGTCGACACGCCTACAATCATAACTATGTTAAAGGTATCTAAAGTCCAATCATATTATATTAAGAGGGTTATATTTCATATTTCCGAAGGCTTTTGCTTTAATACACAAAGCATGAATTTATAGACATATTTAGGTGTACCGATTAATAAGAAGAAGTTCTTTAGTAGGAGAAATGTGGAAGAAATGTATGGTCTGTTGAACTGAGGCAAATAGTTGGTGAAAGAAATTGAACAGGTTTTCATGGGCACGACAACACTTTGCTATTGGTTACGATCCTTATTGAGGGCTTTCCTTAGTTACAAAAAGTTCAACAACTCGGCAAAGCAAAGCTTCTCTGTACCACACATCACTTGTGATAAGAGTCTATCAAGTTTGCATGGATGTACACAATAGTTGACATGTACGCACTGTGTACTTATGTCAAAGGATAATTTTCTGAACAAATCAAGCAATTGCGTCAGTCTTTGTTGTTGATGTCTATTGTCCTTGATTGCACACGGGCATGCCCTGAACGAAGGATGAGCGCCTTTGAATATGGCTTTCGTCAGGTCACTTTTATGATCGGTTTCTATCTATATCCTTATTTTGAAGGCACTCTATAAAAAACATTTTCCTTCTCTTGAGAGAAGATGGCGAAAAATAATATTTTGATATACTAAGTGAATGCATTTTCCTCTTCCTCTAAAAATAGTGATACACATAGATAGACTCCAACTCATATCAAGGATCTTTATGAGAGGTAAACTTTCTTTTGATCACTTTTTGCTCCCTGCGATAGTATTTCTTATTCAAGGAAGATAAGTCAAGAATTTTATTAGATGAAGTAGTTTTAGACAAGACACCTTTAAAACAAAATTAACTGCAAGTAATTGAAAGTGAAAAATAAATCACTTCACCACTTCGCAATTTTTCATTTATGTCGGTTTTGTTTTTCATTCAAAAGCAGTACTTTTCATAAGAGATGCAATTTGCAATTTGATCAAATGTGCTCCAAATTTAGCAAATTTACTCTCCTACGCAAAGATCTTACGCTTCCCCTGCTTTTGTTATAAAAAGATCTCCAGAGTGCAAACTTCTTAGACTACATTTTTATGCCGCTTCAACATTGTGGCTTAGTTTTCTTAGGGAGAGTATTCAAAAAATTGATCCTTCGAACTCAAGCGCCAAAGTACTTTAAAGTCGACTTTTCAAAATGAAGGCTTATATGTGGAATTGTCGTAACAATGATCTTATCCAGTCCGCTTTTAAGCAAAATTCGTTTTTAGCGCCAGCGTCAGCGCAGTAAATTTTAGTAAAATATCTTATGTAAACTTATGTAACCAGACAACGGACTTTCATAAAGAAATAAAAAAATAATTTGATGGTGAACCTTGACAAAATGAATAATGAAAGTGTACGCGAACAAGTTGCCTCAGTTATTAATTGGTACACCTAGTATATGCAGATGAACAATTAATTACAGTTTGTGTCCATGTACTAAATTAAGCTACGATCTAAATTAGTTGACAAAGGCGAATATATTCTGCTATTTGTGTCTAATCCATTACTTGATGCTTTGAACGGCGAACCGCAACGCAACATCAATCACAACAATTTACGCAATTTCAATATCGATAAAGAAGAAGAAATAAAATCAAAGCTCTTTCTCGATTGAAATCTGCTCTGAAGCATTGATTAAAAAATCAAAAAAACATTTTTTTGTTTTTGTTTTTGTTTTCTTTCAACGTGCATTTTTTTTAACAAATTGTTTTGAATTGTTTTTCGTTTTTTGTGTTTTGTTTGTTTTTTTTTTTTTAATTTTTAAAATTTTTGTTTACATTTATTTTATTCGCAGCCCATCCATGCATTTTTTGTTTTTTTAACAACATACATACATACATACGACATGTTTGCAGCGTTTTCTATTAATTTTGTTTTGATTGAGTTTTCCGTAATTGTAACAATCATAATACCAATGTACACGAGTCGCGCGCATATAGCGCGCACATGAATGAAGGATGAAGAAGGCAACTAATTGACAAGGATAAGTGACAAAGTGGGGGCGGCCGGGTCGGGATGGGGGTAGGGGAGGGGGCGGTTATTGGAAATAAGGGGGCATCGGCGGCGATTATATTTCGTACTTTTTGACACTTATATCCACATGACGTTTGCGTTTGCGCTGACTGGTGTAATAGAGATAATTTTCATTGCAATTATCTCGAGGTGTCACAGGTGCAAAGAGTTGACTTTTACAGGTATTATTGGTATTATTACTGGATAGAACATTGGTTTGATAGGCGGCCCTAAAGACGAACGAAAAGAATAGAGTTTTTATTTAACTTATTAGGCTTGGTTTGACTGGGAAGATACGAAACATTTTATAGGAAAACTTTATTGAAAGCTTTATGGTTATGTTTAAAGGAAAACTTTATTATACATCAAGCTTTGTCTTTTTTTTCGTTTTTTTTTTTTTTCTTTTTTCGAAATTAATTATCACATAAAACTTTCAATAAGTTTTCAATTCAAGTCATTAATATTTTGCTTACTTAAAGTTTTCCTTTCAATAATCCATTAAGCTTTATTTCTATATATATTTTTGTGAAGCTTTTTCAATGTTTTAGCACATTTTGTGGTCATTTGTGCGCTCGTTTGTTTTTCGTGACTATTTCGTGAGCTAATATTGGACTAAATAATTAGTTTGGCAATGTTGCTGATAGATCTTTCTACATATACAGAAAACCATAAAAACAGGTAAGGGATGAAACAACAATCAATGCAACGTACATAGTTTGCTTGAGATGGGCGATCTCTTCTTCCATCCGACCGATTTTCTCTTCTTGTTTAACTCTCAACATTTGACTGCGATCATTACTCTCTTCTAATAATTTAATCATATGTTCCTGATTCGATAATTCCATCTGTTTCGCACTTATCGTCGTAAATAAATTACGAAATTCTTCCGATTTGATTCTAAGTTCGTTGTTAAGCTTAGAGAATGGGAACAATAAAGAACAGAGAGAATAAAGCAACAAATTTTGAATATTTTGAAAAAAACAAAACAAAACCCTTTTAAAGAAAACTCTTTTTCATGTTACGTAAATACCTCGTTAATGATGTTATTCTTCTCAGCAACTTGAGCGTAAAGCCCTTCTGTATGTATGCGTTGATCTTTCTCATTGGTTTGCAGCGAATTAATTAATTTACTACGAACATCTAGTAGCTGTTGATCGCGTTTCACTTGCTCCTCCAATTGCACGCAATTGTATTGGGCTTTGGATAATTCGATTTTAAGTTTCTCAATTTCACGACGCTTCTCCGCTTCCGACTGACGCAGTTTAGCCACCTAGCGCGTGTTAAAAGAATTCACTTGACTTAAGTAATGATGGAACACTGTAAGCTTACCTCCATTTGCGCTTCTTTCGACTGATTTTGATTAATATCTTTTAATTTTTCATTGGCTTCCAAGGTGTCCTGTAATTCGCTATAAATTAAAAAAAAAATAAATCTACGAATGCCTTTAATGCAATTAAATTAATTCCGACGTTCATTGTTCATTCTTCCTGATAATGAGGCGTCTTACTAAAGGTACATAGGCATAAGGGATCTTATAAGCTACAAAGAAATATTGCGCGGTTTATGGATGGATGGACATTATCAAAAGCAACAACCGCACTACTTATAAAAAATGCTTCTCAAGCGAAGATTGACATGAACAGAAAAGGCGAACGTTCCTTTGGCCCAAATAAGCCTAATCTGTAGACAATTATCACCGAATAACGTGGACTATAAGGAAACAGTTCGGCGCTTGAATAACGCTTGAGCGTGAATGTGGTTTGTACATAGCTCTACTCAAAGAAAATCATTTGGGATAAGTTGCAACAAAAACGCACCAATTGTGCATAATTTGATACAAGATTTATGCTTGCTTTAACCAAGTGACGCGACTCAAATCCTTTGGAAGATTGAAACTACATTGAACAAAAAAGGGTCCGCATTACTTTAATAGGACGCCCAAGCATGCCTCGTGTCTTCATGAACACATTTTGAAAAGTCTCATAAAAAGTAGCTGATTGGTTGCGAATTGTAAATCACTCGTCTAACTGTCTGTCCATCTCATAAAAATAAAATGATGCACATCTTGTCCTTGAAGTAATTGTTACTGTATGTGTGCACAGTTTTCTCCAAACCAAATAAAATTTAAAAAGCTATAACAACAAAGAAAACACACTCTTGGATTTACATCGCCAGGAGTAAATGACTAATTAGCCCTCATAAATATTTGTGGCACATTTAAGGTCGTTTGCTGCGTTGTCTTAACACATCAGTTATTATGATAATTTATAAATGCTACGTAAGAACGAAGATTCATTATGAGAGCTGCAATGCGTAGCAAGTGACTGATTACCGTAAGAAGAAGCAGAAGAGAAATGTGTTATTTCCATTTTTTCATCTTGCAATGAGAGCGAGACAAAAATGTTAAAAGTTACAGTCTTAACACACACAAACAACTATCGGTGTTCCCTTTCAAAGTATGTTTTAAAATACGACCCAATCTCAAGCGGTCTTCCTACGAGAGCCTAAGCTTCCCTTTCAACACTCAGAACAGAATCAGCCGAATTGCTGCATGCGTACTTTAGGCTGGGATGCTCTCAGTAGTCGTGGGAAATTAAATAAAGAGCCAAGCTCTCAGAAATGTTACTGGAGTGAAAAATCATCTCTGATATAAGACCTCCGCGATACGTTCTGTATACGTTCGTATTGAATAAATTGACTTTTGCTAGATATCGTTGTTCAATAATTTTTACTTTTTGCGTAGCAGTGTTATTTTCCATGTTTGCTCGTATAGAGAGAAAAAAAGATGCAATCAAATCTTTCTTTCCATGCTCCTCCTATCGTCAACGAAAGAAAAAAACATTAACTTTATCACGCTTTTCCCACGGAAGACACTATGTTGCCCTAATCTGTAGCTCATATGCACATGTTACAAAGAGGTATCCCCACGATATTGTAAGACGGGTCTGATGTTGTAGGTAAGTAAAGTGAGACGTAATTGTCAAGAGATGTGATAGGGAGTCGAACACATGTTAACCTGCTTGGGATGCTAGGCTTATCAACGATATATGCTTGCGAGAATTGTCAAGACTGAAGGCAGCAGCAGATAATCTGTCTGGACGAGGGCAGCAAATGATCAAGGCTTGCTTTGCAATTTTAAAGCAATTAGAATGGTACAGTGTTGGTAGGGAAAAAGAAAGCCTATGAAGAATAGGTAAAGTGCTAATAAGAAGATCCCAGTTTGGTTAAACGTAAGAAAGTAAATTGACATCGCAATTACGATTAACATGACCTGATAATCAGCGCATCAAAACAACGCGCTGCTTGTTGAAGTCATAATCGTAAATCAGAAAAAAGCTTTGAAAAAATTCGTTACGATTAGGTAGAAAATTAGAAAATTAAAAGTGCGTTGGAATCATTTTGATTCCTACCTCGCAATCTGCGCGATTATACGGAAAATGAAAACTCTCTTCTTGCTAAATGCACTTAAAAATACACATACGGGCAAGAAAGTGATTAAGGAGAAGCAAAACAAAATTTACTCACACGACGCGATCCTCGGACTCTTGCAGTTTCCTTTTCATATTCGGATATGTTGAATTTTCCTAAAATTGGAAGAACAACACTCGCATAGATATATAAGAGATTTTCATTATGTACGATTCGCATCACATGCCTTTTCTAACGCTGCGAGTTGATCTTGTAGGGCTCCCTTTTCTTTGCCTAATTCCTCGATAGTATTTTTTAACTTCTCAATATCAGTTTGTTGTTCTTGAAGTAGTTGACCCACATTTGATTCCAAATTCTGCTTCTCTTTCATAACTTCATCAAGTTTGTCGCGAGCTGCATTTAGTTCTTTGGTTAAAGACTCGGTTTTCTCCTCTAACATGTCCTTCTCGCCTTTTAAATGCAATTCCAACTGGCTAAGCTTTTTGCTCATATTTGAAACACTGAAAAACCAATACAATCCAAAATGATATGATATCAAGTACTTTCGAGGTAGATATATATAAACGTTTGCCAGCAATTACTTTGTTGTATTATTTTCCAGCTCATCTTCTAAAAGTTGCTTTTCATTTTTTAAATTCTCATTTTGGCACTCCAATGCTTTCTCTTTCTTTTGCAACTATATAGAAGAAAAAGAGTGGAAAAAGAGAAACGTATTCGCCTTTATTTCAATTTTCAAATATTACTACATCAAGATATTAAAAACCTCCAATATTTGAAGATCTCTTCTGGTAATATCTTCTTCACATTTTGCCTTGAACTCAAGTTCCAAGTCACGAACTTTATCGTCATAAGCCTTTTGCGCATCCGATAACTTTTTGTCGGCCATTTTCAATGACTTGTTGCACTCCTTTAATAAAATGGAACGCTATACCATTGATTTTTCATCGCCATCTTAACTAGGATTTGTTTAATAATTCACCTGTAACTCTCTTTGCATTTTAACAATTTGAACATCGGTGGTATGATTTGCCGGCTCATGATTTGGATCGCATAAGTCATCCAGATAAACATTTAACTCATTTAAGGCGGTATTCTATTTATCATCAAACAAGTATTTTACATACACGATCGTACTTTTTTTAATGTAAGCAAAGTAGGGCCCACCTGAAGTTTTTCATATATCTCTCCATGATCTTCTTCATCGAGCGTCTGATAGTCTTTATAATAATCGAATAACGATTGAACGCACTTACCCAGGGTTCCCCGTACACGTTCCTTAAATTCGCCAATCGAATCAGCGGCTGTGCGGATTTAATAGGAAAAAATATTAAAAATAAAAAACTTTTTATGAAACCGAATCGAAAGAATTCGAGCGAGAATCTGGGGATGAATATTTGATGCCCGTCACTTCAGAACAAGATATTGAAATTAAAGTTAATCTGCAGATCGGTCGGAATCGTACTTATCGCCACTCATTAATTGATTCGAAGAAATATTTATGCCAACCTCCACAATATCGATATTTGCTATAGGTTTTTGGTGTCTATTGCCTATGGCATTTAATCGGATGACCATCTTATTCTTTTCAATTTGTTGCGAGTGTGAGCTCGCAAATAACAGATGCCAGAAGGACTGACGGACGGATAGCAAGCTTAATTATTTAAGAATACATCCGCACGCTCTATGCTTCAGCGCATTTCTCCTCGTAAAGAGGACCCTACGTAATTCTACCTAAGCTAGCAACAATTTACATGCCCTCGAAAATAATCCCTATGCTCGAAGCGCCATGTTATCACCTGAATTAGGTTATCATCATGAATTAGGTAACAATGTGAAATGGTTTAATTACTACAAGAAGAAACCACGAAAGTAGATTTTTTCACATCTATGACGCGGCAAGAAGTGTATGATCAAATATATTGTTGGCCTTCGATTCATTCGAAATCAATTCAGCTAATTGCACCTAACTGCCTACTATTCTTAACAGCAAACTCAATCCATATCACAATATCGCTTAAACCTAGGCAAAGTATTCATCGATTAGTGAAAGCCTCCAAGATTGCACTGTAATTGATCGCCACTTTTTGTGCTCGGAGATAGCAACAAAGGATCTTTTTGAGATGTCAAAGGCTCGTTATGAAGGCTTTCTTGTGACCAGAATTTGAAGAGGAAAATTTAAGATTAAATTTATTATTCCAAGCAATAGATGGACGCGTTCCCCGTCGACCTTTATTTGACTCGATATAATAGGTGTTTCTAGGGTTGAAAAACAACTGATAAGCTTAAGGTAACTATTGAAGCATTCAAAGCAGATTTCTCTTAAACATTTCTTACAATAATGAGGTCTTTTCATTCTCCCGAGAATTGACAAGATTTCTGATTTCCTTTAAAAGCGAAACTTCTTTTTGGCGGTTTTGGTTTTCAAGCGATATTCACTTACCGCTTTTTTCTTGAATAATGGCATGGATTTAGTTATGGCAATTATTTCAACTATTATTCTGACATTTGAAGGATTCTGATTAAGCTTCAATGGGTCGAAAGTAATCAGTTCGAGGAGAATATATCTGTTTTGTGAACTAAACACAATTAATATTTTAAAATCAATTGGCCGAAGAAGGCAGGGAAGAAGGAAAGTTATATGAATCAACCGGGAATTACACTCACACATGTTATTCAATAAACATTTTGCATATGAATTTTAAACTAAGCCTTAAGCACTTTAATCATCCCATGAAAGCATCACATGTTATGGGTTCAGGTCATGAGATCAAATTTATTACTATATTAGGAAAAGCCACGTGGTTAGCAACACTTAAAAGGCAATCGGATTTATAAACCGATTCACCGAGATCACGATGCCTTCCAATAAACTTATTGGAATCGGAAATCTTTTAGGGGAAAAGCGAATCTGATTTTAATACTTACGCAACGCTTTCGGTGCTCCCTTCATATCCTCCTCGTTGACTAACAGCTCGCATTTATCGTTACGCACCACTGATATAAATTTGTAACTGCCCTTAAGTTTATCCGATGAATTAAGCTTCAGAGATTCGAGCTTTTGACAGAATTCAGTTTGTATATCATGCAAGCGTTTTTCAATGCTTTCAAAAGCTTTCAATTTGTTATTCTCATTGACTTGCTCGCGGTCTGTTGGAGTCAAATTCTCATGATCACCAGAGTTTGATTTAATCTTTGGTATAGGAGCGAGTGTTACATCGCTATTTTCCTTACTAAAAGGATGCGAGCTGCACCCGGACACTGTACTTGCTACATACATACACATATATATATATATATATGTAGAGAGAGAGAGAGAGAGAGAGAGAGAAAGAGAAAGAGTAGAATTGAAATTTTTTACATTCAAAAGTCATCACTTACCACTACGTCGTCTAATACCTGTTGGTAAATGGCCGCGGGCGGTATGATTTCTTGGTGTAACTTTACCGGAATTATTCGACGAAAAACTGGCCTTAGAAATGTGGTTTTTCAAAACTTTTCCAGTATCCTGGGGAGC
The DNA here is from genome assembly GCA_000688715.1 of Glossina pallidipes. Taxonomy (NCBI): domain Eukaryota; kingdom Metazoa; phylum Arthropoda; class Insecta; order Diptera; family Glossinidae; genus Glossina; species Glossina pallidipes. Next base: position 473,062 of record KK499790.1, on the reverse strand, counting down.
CAAGCTTACCTTAGATTCATTCTCATTTGAGATTTTCAACGAAAGAGACGACGGCCTAGACTTGTTTGCTTTATCAAGTGCATTAGACGGCGCCAGTAACGTGGTAGACTGTGATACAAACGCATCAGAAAATCAAAGAAAAAAAATAAAATAAAAATTTTTTGAAAAGGACGAATTGAAGCCGACTACTAACTGACCTTCGTTGGTATTTTCGATTTAACATTACTGTGTAGATTCTGAAAATATATGGAAAGCAAAAAATTGAAATTTTAACAATCATAAGAGCCCTTCTAGCTTATGTTAATTCGTAGATACGAACCGCTTTCTTGTTTGTTGCAATTGGATTTGTTATTCCTTTGTTATTGTCTGCTTTTTTATTTCCAAATTTATTTACGAAATTTTTCGGATTCAATTTTGAATCTTTTTTTAAAGATGTCACCATATTATGTCCTGAAATACGTGTGTTTGGTTGGGTGTTCAAGCATAACGAATTTCGATTCTCTTAACTTACCATGTTGACCTTCTTTTGTGCTTCCTCTGCTTGGTGATAGACTCATTTTTCTAGAATATTTTTACTAAAATAAAATACGGCTCGAAACAAAATTTGGTTAAATATTTATTATTTATGGCAGGAAACGGCGTGGGGGGGCTTTATATTTTTTGAATATATATTTTTTGTTAACTATTTGAAATGCTTATAAATTTGAAAAAAATTTCCTTTGAGACAGAAAATAAAATTTTCTTATTTATATATATATATATACACAAAAATATAGAAAAAATGTACAGATTTTAAATGACAAACACTTGAATTTTATTGTAGCGTTCACTTTGATAATGAAGAAAAAAAAATGCACACTTATTTCCTATAATTACTTGTTGGCCAAAACTGAAGTGCTATTAAGAAACCGATTATTCGATTTAATCGATTACCTTTTCCTTTTAAAATTCACATGACCTATGAATTCCATGAATCCATTTAATCCCGTAAGAGATAAATGGAAGTGATTGAAGTGTTAACAGAAAGGGCTAACATCTGCTTAAGAGGAGAGCAGTGATTGTTATCCTTTCGTTAAACAATAACATAATAAAGGTTTTGGCGACGTGACTGATTTATATCTAAGGCATAAACACTGATTTAACAAACATTAGCCGACATAATGTGAACTCGGTTTTCGCTTTAGAATACATGTTAACGAAAATCATCGAAACAGATATGCTTGGGTTACTTTAATAAAATCTATGATTTTACTCTTATTTCTAGGGCGGATGTTCCCTCCGGTTTTTTTTTGTTTTTAATATGTACTCAAAGAAGGAAGTAACGACCGCTGCCCAGTGTTGTTGCTTTACCGATTGATCACTCACCGCAGCTACAACCTAAGTAAGCTCCTCCGCACTTGCAATTGAATCCATTCTTACCTGCTACTCATGCAGATGATCTCTGAAGAATAATTTACATCTCACTCAAGCAAAGAAGATGTAATAGAGAAAAGGTGTTTGACAATAGCTTGAAATGAATTGCTTCTTAAATTGAACTGCAATGGGGATCGAAACTTTTGTTTTTCCGTGAGAGAAAATTATGCGTAACTAAATTGTTAGCATTCTATTCCCTATCAACGGAAGAAAGACTAGTTTACTGTCGGTGACATGAGCATCGCCATCTCAGGCGACTGCAAATACAAGGGCTCTGTGTGCCACTAAGCAATGAAGACTCGATAATATAAGCATTCTCCCTTTCAAAGGAAGAAAGACTAGTTACTGTCGGTAACATGGGCATCGCCATCTCAGCAGATTGCAAATGTAAGGGAGCCATGGACCGCTAAGCAATGAAGACGCGACAATTTTCCTGCAAAATTGTAAAGTCTAGGCATTCTTCCTTTCAAAGGGGGAAAGATTAGTTTAGTGTCGGTGACATGGGCATCGCCATGCAATGAAGGCGCGACAATGTAAGCATTCTCCCTATCAAAGGAAGAGAGACTAGTTTACTGTCGGTAACGTGAGTGTCGCTACCTCAGCAGATTGCAAACACAAGGGCTCTGTGCGCCACTAAGCAATCAAGGCGCGACAACTTTCCTTTAAAATTATCAGTTGAAAAACTTTAAATAGTTTTCTTAAACTTTGCGTTCGAGTTGGAACCGTCTTATCACTCATATTAACATACTTCCTGCACATCATAGCGTAGAATAAAGTTTTTCCTATCACGAATTTTAACGTTATTGAACTTAAATTTTTTTGGTTTTTGTTTAAATTTTGCAGTAGCGATGATTTTGAAAAGAGAGGGAATAATTTAAGAAGTGAAAAAAATGCAAGTGTAAGAAAAAACCTTTGGTGGGTTGCAATCGTATCGAAGTGTGTTCTTTTTATTCAGTTGCCACACAAACTGCTGATAGCATGACTTGCGTTTTCTGCGGCCCACATGGCCAAATGAATTTTTTGTCGAAAACATGAAAATGTAAACAAAAAGAAAAGCGGAAAATTCACAGTGATTTAAGTGGATTCTCGTAACACCTAACATCTCTGTTATGTTTATAAAAAAAAAAACGAAAATCATTCAAATTCTTCTCATGGTCTACGGCCCTCTTCAGCCTCTCTGAACATGATTACATATATAAAAAGAGAAATTTGATTTGAATCGAATCATTCGAATCATCGTTCACAAGGCTGTCCTTATTTACTCACCTACTACGTGAAGGCTGCGGACAATTTCGGATATATATTGCGATTCTATTTAACATATGGGAAAACTCACATCAGAGTCTCGACGAGAAAGTCGTTACGTGGATGTTACAATGCGCAAGATAAAGTTAATATATCTTAGGATAATGCCTTACACTTTAGCGTTTGCCTGTTCGTAGTTAAGAATGCATGCATAAAAGATCTCAGAATGAAAAAAAGTAAAAGCAAAAACACATCGCAACGTGTATGTGAGCACATGTGAGATACTGCACATACATGCACTGATGCCGGAACCGGGTATAGTGTCTACGAATGTGTATGTGTCGAATGGCATGATAAACATCTCACATATACATGCATGTTATTGAATAATTCATTCTCTTAATTGAGAATGGAAAACGAACGCTTGCTTTGCTTTGTGAACAGTTTGCACAGTTTGCCGATTAGCTTGGAACTTGCAACACATAGAAACGTTTAACGGTAAAAAAATATTTTCATAATATTTCTTTTTCTTTTTCCCCTCCCCACCCCGCTTAGAATAATGCAAAATACTGTCAATGAAGAGTGAATTACAAAAACAAAATTTCATTTTCATCAAATACGCCAAAGGAAATAATTAAACGAATTAAGAAAAACAAAAAAAAAACAGGCAAAGAAAGCCAGAGATAATTAAATGAAATTTTTTTAAATAAAATTGAATTTATCTAAATTAATTGCTATAAAGAAACCTTTAAAGTGTTTTGTTAAAAATTACTACAACAGCCCTTAGAATCGTGTGTTGATAATAATGACCGAACGGTCGGTGCACTAAACCTTTCAATTAATTTCAATTGTGACGCGAATCTTTCAATCGTAATGCATTACAATGGCAAAAGCAACAATAATACATATGCATACACCCACACACACACAGTGATTTCGAAATGTTTTAATTAATAAAGTGAAAGAAAACACTTTCACACTTTGTTTACTAACTAATATGCGCCGATCATGATGCAGTGGATTGTGTTCAAAATAATTTATTTTTTTATGTTTTTTCTTATTAATAAATTAATATTTTCTATAAAACCTTATAAATATTTTCATTATCGTGTTACTTTAACATTGACATTCGATATGAAGCGAGTTTTATTAAAATTAATTTACAAAAACAAAAAAAAAACACTAAATATAGGAAATATTTAGTTAAGTTAAAAGTGTTTATTTATGAGATTAATTAAATATTCGTTTCCTTGAATTTCTCTCTTTTTTCCCTCGTTTTTGTACCCATCACCGATGGACGGGGGGTGTATTCATTTTGTCAAAACGCCTGCAAAACGCCCAGAAGAAAGCATCAGAGACCCCATAAAGTATCCATGTTGTTAATCAGCATCAAATCGATTTAAGTATGTACGTCCGTCCGTCTAACCGTCTGTGTAATGTCTATTGTAAACATTCTCCTGACCGCATAAATGCAGCGAACGACTTAGAATTTGGCAGAAACATTGAAAGTTCTTCGGTGGGAGGACACGCCTACAGCATCACGTAATCTGAGAACACCTTTGTTTTTCAAAAGGAATAAAAAATTGGTTTTTAGCTCATTACTCATAAACTATAGCAGATAAATGAACAAAATTTCGAAAGCATAAAGGTGATGCTGTAGTACCACGCCTATCTAATATAATTTTTAATAATTTTATATAGAGTATTAAAATTTAATTTTTTTTCAATGCCTTTATAACGCGTAGAAGCAAGCTTCAAAAAACCCATAATGTATATTAATTCTTGGTCAATTTCAAATTTGGAATACATTTAAGAATGTCCGTTTGGTCACCTGTCCATCTGCCCGTCTATTCAACTATGTAGTATCCGTGGAAAATTTTCTCTCTTTCGCGAAAACGAAGATATCGCCTACAAGTTTGCAAAAGTATTTGCAAAAACTTTCCGAAGGACACGCTGACAACGCCCAAGCGCCTACGCCACAAGCAGCTTTATTTTGAAAACAAAAAGAACAGCCTCGCCCACTCCATACTATACCGCATGAAAATTTAATGCTTTTACTTCTTTTGTCTTATTTAGGAGAACGGGGATGGGTATAAAAGATTCGGTCACGATCGAATATAATTTTCGTATTTGTTACTGTTGCAGATTTCATCTATCATAACGTCAAGCAAATGAATAAATTGTCATTGCTTGTCCTTCTAAGCGTTATTAAGCTCAACTTAGTAACGGCTTGTAGTCGTATACCTTTGGGGACTACAGCCGCCAAATCACCAGTTGATGACAATTACGTAATTACTATAACGGGTAATCCCGATACTTACATACCCGGTCAGAAATACAATGGTAGATACAATCGCAATATTTCCAAAGGCCTTTCATGTTAACTCTTCTGCGTTTCAGTCTCCATTATCGCCTATAATGATCAAACATTCATTAGCTTCATGTTGGGCTTGGAAAATGAGAATGGTGATACCGTCAACTTGGATGCGGTGGGAACATTTGAAATCATTGATTTAGCTGAAACTCGTTACAGTCCCCGTTGCGCAAATTTAATAGAGAACACTAATACAAATGTTAAAACTCGTATAGATGCTGTTTGGGTCGCGCCTATCGCTGCTGGAATGGGTTGTGTTATGCTGCGTGCCACTGTAGTCCAGCATCGGGACGTTTGGTTTATGGATGATGGTTTTCTTACTAAGCGGGTATGCGAAGAAGAAATTGATGATGTTGATACGCAGCCAAGTATTGTAGATCCTTGTTGTGCCTGCGATGAGGCCAAGTACGAATTGACATTTGAGGGTAAATGGTCGCGTCATACTCATCCTAAAGATTTTCCAGCCAATAGTTGGCGCACACGTTTCAGTGATATAATCGGGGCTTCGCATACTATCGATTATCGATTTTGGCAATATGGGGGTTTGGCAAGTGAAGGTCTACGCGAGGTAGCTGAACATGGTTCAACCCGGACGCTGGAAAGTGAATTAAAGGAACAGGTGAATATGACATTATCGAGATCTTGCGACGATCCTTAACATCTTGCATCGGAACTTTTAACTCCAGAGTGATCAGATACGTACGATTATTAAAGCACGCGGTATATCTTATCCTAACGTTACGGGGAAAACATTTGCTGTATTTCGTGTGGACTCGCAGCATCACTTGATATCCTTGGTTTCCATGATAGATCCTTCACCAGATTGGATTGTCGGGGTATCAGGTTTGGAGCTCTGTTTGCCCAATTGTTCTTGGATCGAAAGTAAAATGCATAATCTATATCCTTGGGATGCGGGCACCGATAGTGGTCCTTCTTATATGGTTAGTGTACTCATAAGCCCCTGCTAATACATCAAACTGTGTAAACTCGTTTCATATTTTTGCATATATAGTCCGCCGATCAACCGCAGGTGCCTCCAGATGTGGTTAGACGAATTAAATCAAATTTTCCCAATGATCCACGATCACCGTTTTATGATCCTGATGCAGCCCCGATGAAACCCTTAGCCACCTTGTATATCAATAGAAGACGTCTATATGAGAAAACTTGCGATAACACAGAAAGTAAATTAAGTTCTAGTGTTTTGTGTGCCGGTCGCTTAACTTTTTGTTTATTCATGTTTAACTCAATTAGATGAAAATGATGCTCCCGAATGTGCTACTAATCCTTGGACACGCTGGGATGCGTGCAGTGCTAAATGTGGTCCGGGTAAACAATATCGTACTCGTGAATTTAAAGATCCATTTACTGCACGCAAGTTCAAATGTCGCACAAATCTGCGTGAAGAACAGGATTGCGTAGGTCGTAAATGTGATTCGTTCGACGAATCTGAACCAAGTGAAATTGATTCGGAAGGATTAAGCTATCCCGGTTCAGGTCCAAAAAATCCGGAATGTGCCATATCCAATTGGACCGATTGGTCATCATGTTCCGCTACATGTGGGGCTGGGACTATGATGAGATCGCGCCAATACTTAAATCCCCGAGCAAAAAAGAAATGCCAGAAAGTAACTCGAATTCGTTTGCAAGAAACAAAGCGTTGCCAAGGCGTCGATTGTGGCGGTGATATCGAAAATCCTGGTGGGGATGGTAATGGCGATTCGGAGACGGATAACCAGAACACTAGGGCTTTATATGTCAACTTAGATGATATTTATCGTTATAATAATTTCGAAAGTTACAGTCACCAACTAGATGATTACATACCACCCGAATGCGGTGTGTCACACTGGTCCGATTTTTCACCATGTTTGGGCCCTTGTGGTCGTACAGGTACTCGCCAGCGAGAACGTAAAGTATGGAGAAAAGACGAAGTCTACGGAGTAAGAAGGCCCGATTACGATCCTAAATTGGATTCCTGCCGACATATTAAGCGGAAAGAAGTCGTAAATTGTACACTACCAAGTTGCGATGCGATTGTTAAGCCTTTCTGCTATGAAGAGCTCCAAGTTAGTCCTTGTCGTGACAGTGAAGTAGCCAACTATTGGTTCTATGATCACATGAGCGATCAATGTGCGATTTTTTGGGCCGATAAATGTGATAAAAATCGTAATAAATTCACTTCGAAAGAAGCTTGTGAAGAAACATGTCATTTGCCCCGACAAAAGTCAGAGTTACAAGGCGACGGTCTCAACATGAAACCGACCAATTGCTTAGTCTCCGATTGGGTAGGGCATTCGTGCAATGCCACTTGTGGTGAGGGTATACAGATTAAAACCCGTCGAGTTCTACGATCGCCGAAATACGGCGGTAAACCATGCCCCAAACACTTAGTACGTCTAGAAAAATGCTATCAACGATGTGATGATATATATTCGGTCGGTGACATAAGCTACGGCAACTATAACGAAAGACGTCGTACTGGTCATCATTACCATCATCATCATCAGCAAGACAAAGCCGACGCTGAGAAAAACGAATGTCGCTACTCGGAATGGTCGGCTTGGACCCCTTGCACGGCCACTTGTGGAGATAATTCGTATCGCCAGAAAACACGCACTCTCATCAACACCGATCTTAGCTATAAATGCAAAGATCGCGTACGAATGGAAAAATGTAAAATGCTACCTTGTCAATTGACTGACAACGACGACGGTGATAAATGGTAGAGAGCGTCTACCATCTCCAATTAGTTTGTAAAACACAAAACAATAAAAAAAAAGTATTGAAAATATTTTATAAAGATTCTCTACATTTTCGGCTGAAGGGATCAGAGGAGTACAGAGGGTGGAAAAGAACTGTTTATCGTTCTGTTAAATATCTTATTTTCTTACGTTGTCATCTTAATGGTTGAGAAATTCTGGCTTATCAGGCAAGACGCGTGTCTTACTTATGAAAATCTTTTTCTTTTTATTTTGTCCATCATTCTCTTTCTTCTCGCTATTACAATGCAATCAACCTCTAAACTCTATACGGTAGTTAGTAGTTTTGTAACTTAATTAACTGAGGTGACGAGATCAAGAGATGAGAGCGTTGAACTATTTGCTTTCAGTATAGTAGAGCGAACAGGCGCCAACTTGCTTATTAGATTTATTTTTAATTCAGTTGTTGTTTGACTTTAAAGTGATCAGTAATGGATTTAAAATATTTGTTGCTATACATTTTGATATTTTCCGAATTAGCCAGGATTTGTTTAAGCGCCTGCAATCGCAAACCTCAGGGAGCCAACGGAGATCCGTCGCCTGTCGATGCTAACTTTCACATGTTAATCGATGGCAATCCTTCTCATTACATAAATGGACAACGTTACAATCGTAAGTGCTTGGTTCTCTCTCACTGCATACGAAATGTTTCATCCTTTCGATCGCTCGATCACTTTGTTCCAAGTTTCATTGTCTTCTACCAATGGATTGAAATTTATAAGCTTTACTTTGGTCGTGGAGCCGGATTCATACGCCTTAACCTTGCCGGACTCCAATATGTTGGGTCATTTCGCAATCATTAACACAGCGGAAACGAAATTCAATGCTTTGTGCGAAAATATGGTAGAGAGTACCAATGCAAATGTAAAATCCCGTGTGGACATTAGCTGGATCGCTCCCACAAGTCCATATAGTACTTGCGTTGTTTTTAAAGTCGCATTCTTACAACACCGACATGTTTGGTTTATCGACGATGGTGGTTTGTCGAAACGCTTGTGCCCGGAAGAAATCGATGAAATAAATAGTCAAACGCCGCCAGTTAATCCTTGCTGTGCCTGTGATGAAGCTAAATATGAGGTGCGCTAACGTTTCGCTTAAGGAAGTAAGTTGTAGCTATCTTTCATTTCAGATAATATTGGAACGCAAATGGATGCGAAACACCCATGCCAAACAGTTTCCTTCCGAGGCTTGGCGTACGCGATTTGGTGAATTACTGGGCGCTTCGCACACTTTGGAATATCGTTTTTGGCAATACGGAGGATTGGCCAGTGCAGGTCTCAAAGAATTGGCCGAACATGGTTCCACAAAAGCCTTGGAACGAGAAATTAAAGAAACTGCAAGTGTAAGCTTAAATCTCGAAAACATTGTACTGAGGAGGCGATGTTTTTATTTTTTTGCTCATAGGCGGGCGAAATACGGACCATAATCAAAGCTCCTGGTATTGGCTATAGGCAAAACTCCATTGCCACGACAATGGCCACCGTCAGAGTTGATGCTAAGCACCACATTCTTTCGTTGGTTGCAAAAATTGAACCTTCACCTGATTGGATTTTAGGCGTAGCTGGCTTAGAGCTATGTTTAGCCAATTGCACTTGGATAACCGAGAAGACTCTGAATTTGTATCCCTGGGATGTGGGAACGGATGCTGGTTCATCTTATATGGTAAATAAATTTTAAAGTGTCCGAGTAATGTATACAATACATCTATGACGTATCGCTGCAGTCCCCCGATCAACCCCAAATTCCTCCAGACGTTATAAGGCGTATTACCTCATCGTATCCTCGAGATTATCGTTCGCCCTTTTTCGATGAGTCTGGTGCACCGATGAAATCGCTAGCTATCCTCTACATAAACAGAAAGAAAATCTATGAGAAAGATTGCAGTTATAGTAAGTCCGTGGACAATTTTTGATTAAATAATTCTTTCCTTTCCTTTCAGATAAAAATGTTGCCTTAGAATGCTCGACTCATCCCTGGAATAATTGGACCGACTGCACTTCGAAATGCGGTCCCGGCACTCAATATCGTATACGCGATTACAAAGATCCGGAATTGGCGAAAAATTACAAATGCCATCAAGTGTTGAGGCAAAATCAAAATTGTATAGGCAATCGATGCGGTTTAACCTATAGTTCAGATATGACCGGTATAACAGAATGTGAACTGACTGAATGGAGCAATTGGACTGAGTGCTCGAAGAAATGCGGCCGCGGCTATCAAAAACGTCTTCGAGAATATATTAGCGGTCATAATAAGGAAAGGTGTCAGGTATGTGCCCGATTTTTGCATAATGCAAGAGTATCGTTTAAATAAACAAATGTTCCTTTCCTTAGAACGATATACGTCAAGAGTTGCAAGAAACTCGGCGCTGTTATGGTCAAAATTGCGGCGGTTCTATTAATACTTCCTTCGATGATATATATTCGGAACCTTATGAGCCCCAAGATATTGAAGAGATCTACGAAATAGCGAAATTAAATCGTAAGCTCGTTAAAACACAAGCGAGCCCAAAAGTTGGTTTGCGATCTGAGAGCAATTCGCTACGTTCGCTTAATATTTACAATTCCACAAAAGACGATAATGATTTTGGCCAAGACTTAGTCGTCCAAACTGAAAATGTTACTCGCAAACAAAATGCAAAAGAATCAACGCAATATTTAATTGCGAATATAACAACAACAAGAAAACAAAATAATTCACTTAACAATATGCTGCCGGATTATTGCATGGAGAGGCCCGTAGCGGCAAAGGCGTTCTGTAATAAAAACCGTGTTATTGTACAAAATTTTTGGTTTTACGACGCCGATGATATTCAATGTAAACTCTTCACAGCCGACAATTGCGATACTAATCGCAATAAATTTCGTAAATTGGAAATCTGCGAAGAGAAGTGTTTGAAACGTCACATAAACGAGAGGGGTGAGGTGAAGATAAAAGCTGCTCAACAGCCTAAGAAAAGGGAAGCAATATATATAAAGCGTACCTTTTGAGTTATGAAAAGTGCAAATTTCTAGCAGAGAGAGAGAGAGAGAGAGAGAGAGCGAGAGTGAGAGAAAAGCAGTTAAAGGCCTCTCTTCTTTGTGTCTTTCTGCAGAAATCTTTGGATTAACATTGAATTCCTACTAACCTAGCTTAAGATGAAGTGATAACACACAGAGAGCTATGTAAAGATAAGAGACATCGAATGTGAAGAAAATTTGAGGCGAATTTTGTATACCTTTCAGCAGGTGGGAAGAAGAAGGTATTTTACTTTAGATATTAATTAAATAAAAATTTTCAAACATCAGACGAAATCAATCGATTATTGAGTAGATAGACTATGAAAGTTATCGCATGATTCCGACGATCCTGTGATTGTCCTGATAGGCTCAAAAGTTGAAAACAACTTTTAATGTCTTCTGCTCCATTTACATACAAACGATTCGTCGCTTGTCGATAATAATCAATTGGCACAAACGTAATCGAAATCCAGGGTACTACCCATCGAAACTTACTCTCAACAGGTAAACAGACAGCATTGTCGATTGCGTTGCACGTTGCGCTGAAATCGTACAAAACTCTCTCAAGGTATCTTAAGCAGAATACATTATGACCATTGATTACCTACACTTGACTTGATTCCTTAAAAGAGATAACTCACAATGGCACCTCCAAGACCAAGCACTCCATTTTCATGTGAGACTTCGTTTTGCTTACAATCGGTAACTTAGTAGCGGAAGTGTTTAGCAAAAACTTGACCTTAGGGTGGAGATTGATTTTGGTATGCAATTCCTCATAGTCTTCGAAATTTTTTAGCGAACTTGCAGAAAATGACCTGACAACCATAAATTGGAGCAGTGCACATGGCTCAAGATTATCAAATCCTTACCCGAATTCGAAGATTTTTCCCGAAGTCATTCATTTTGTTTCCGTAGCGTTGGCATGTAAATATTGTCTTAGAGAAAGTCTTATGAAAAGCACACAAACACACAGTCGTTCGAAGTCATCTGGCGCTCTGGCGCATCTGGCTAATTTGATAACTTTCTAAAGCCGTAGTGACGTAGTGACGCCAATGTATTTAATTAACTTACTATATATTTTACGTTTTATAAAAGCGAAGAGAGCGATTTTGAACTCTAAGTTAGTCTTATCAATAATCGAATTCGAACTCATCGGCTTAGAAACGGGCAGCAACTTGAAATTCAGTATAGGACAAAACTCGAAGCAATAAACAGCAAATAAAAAGTTTTGTATTAATTAAAATAGAATTAGAAAAATTAAGTAAAGGATAGAAAGAGAAGAAATGTTATTTATTTTATTTATTCGCTTTATCTTAACTGTGATCCTTTTACAAAAAGGGCAAAATCAAATTTTCGCTCGGAAATGCAATCGTTATCCTTCGAATACATTTGCGGCCAAGTCACCAGTGGATGATAATTATGCAATTTTAATATCGGGAAATCCGAATACCTATATATTAGGACAAAGCTATAATAGTAAGTAAACGTACTCGTGCGTGGCGCCAGAATGTCTGGTAGTGTGTAATGCAGCAGTGGTGGTAATGAGTAACAGAAAACTGAAGATTGATAGTAAAACTCTCTCTGAGAAAGTATTAGTGTTAGTAGTAATAATATTGAAGCAATGTTTGTGCGTAAATGTTACAAAAGCGTGATTGCGACTTTCCAACTAAGTCCTCATGTTATTGAACTTGAAAATTTCAAAAAAAAAAAAAAAACAAAAAACAAAAAAAAAAAAATTTCATCTCAAATATTGCGCGTTTGATTTATTTGAAATTAGAAAAAAAAAAGTAAGAAAAACAGAAATATCCCAAGGCCGTCTATCTTAAACTTTGAACTGATAAGATTCCAAGCTACTCGTACGTTCATTGCAATTTCCCGGAATTCATTTCAGCAATTTGCTTATGCGTTTTGTTTACAAAATTCGAAATTTCTTATTAATGACGAAACTATTTCAACGGACGAGGAGGAAGAAGAAGCAGAGAATTCTTGTGAAAATTCAAATAAGGAAAATGATTGAAAATATTGAGAAACATGTATAGGGCCACTTAAGTTATCAAATAGGTGTGCGTAAGACATCTCTAAGGTTAATGTCGGCTTGTCGAAGGCAGGATTTCACGAACGAACTTCCGAGGTTCCACGCAATCGGTATTCTTGGCTCGGATTACGAAACGTTCACAGTTGCCTTAAGCCCTTTTCCATTTTTTTTTTTGTCTAAGCAAACATGCTTTGTGTTCAGAAATGCCTTGCTTTCACTTTCAGTTTCCCTACAATCTTATAATGGTCAGCGTTTTCTAAGTGCCAAAGTGACATTGGAAAACGATCAAGGCGTTAAAAGCGCCTACGAGGATTTGGGTCGTTTCAATATTGTTGATTCGGTGGCCACGCGTTACAGTACCGATTGCATTAATATGATCGAGACAACAAATACCAATCCTAAGAAGAGATTGGACGTTGAATGGATCGCTCCTAGTACAGTGGGCATGGGTTGTATTCTAATACGTGCAACTGTTCTACAGCATCGGGACGTTTGGTTTATGGATGACGGCGGTCTAACTAAACGTATATGTGAAGAAGTGATCGATGATCTCGAAAGTCAAAAGAAAGATTTAGAAGAGCGTTTATGTTGCGCCTGCGACGAGGCACGTTACGAAGTAAGTGTAATAACGATCGACGATATGAATGAAATCGTTGGACAAATTACTTTTTCTTTGCAGATAACCTTTGAGGGTTTGTGGTCGCGTAACTTACATCCTAAAGATTTTCCCAATCGTCTTTGGACTGTTCGCTTTAGTGATGTGGTGGGGGCTTCTCATACGTCGGATTATCGATTTTGGGATGTAGGAGCTTTAGCTACAAATGCTATGCGTGAATTTGTTGAGCACGGCTCGACACGTTCGTTAGAAGCAAACTTCAATGAAGATTACCGTTTAGGTAAAGTGCGGACTATAATTAAGGCCAGAGGGCCAGCATTTCCGAATTTAAATGGTCAGTCATTGGCTTCTATACGCGTTGATCCGTCCAATCATCAGTTCTCTCTGGCCAGCAAACTGGAACCGTCACCTGATTGGTTCGTAGGAGTATCGGGATTGGAATTGTGTTTGGCGAACTGCACTTGGCTGGAAGAAAAGCAAATAAATTTGTATCCCTGGGACGCGGGTACAGACGCCGGTCCCACTTATACGGTAAACAAACAAATTCTTTTCTCCTTAATGTACTAACTGCATCATTCCCCATTGATATTTTTGTATGGTCCCTCGAGCTGATGAATTCTTCCTAAGGTAAATATAATTTTTCTGCTCTTCGATTTACGTAGTCCGCCGACCAACCGCAAGTACCGCCGGATGTTATAAGACGTATGCGTTCAGATTTTCCATCAGATGCTCGCTCGCCTTTTTATGACGAAACCGGGGCACCAATGAAACCGTTGGCCTCTTTAAGAATACATAGAAAACGTATATACGAACGTAATTGTAAAGATAAGGAATGTGAGCGGAATAAATCTAAATTTTAAATAATTTTCCATTCATCCTTTCTTTCCTTCCTTCCTTCCTTTAGCTGATAATGCCGAAAATCTTCCGCGTGAATGTCTTACGCATCCTTGGTCGAAGTGGTCAAAATGTTCTGTAGAATGTGGCGAAGGATTTCAAGATCGTTCGCGTGTATACAAACAAGAAGAAATGGCAAAAATATACAATTGTGACGCGATGGTGGCGACAAGACAAGAACGCTCTTGTCAAGGAACCAATTGTGATAATTTGCCATTGACAAAAACTGGAAGCTATGCTTTTCGCAAAACATCCTTCACAGAAACAGATAGTAAAGACAATTTTCTAGCATCCACAGAGAGAACGAGATCAGGCAAATGTGAGATAGGTGCCTGGTCGCCTTGGTCTCAATGCAATAAAGCTTGCGGCGAAGGAATAATGATAAGACGACGTTATTATTTGAATTCCGAAGAAGAAGAAGAATGCCCTGTAAGCTAAAATTGTAAAAACCATTTTAAGAAAATTCTCCATAATTTATTGCTTTCTAAGCAGAGATCGCGTTTTCTAAAACTTGTTGAATATAAGAAGTGCTTTGGTCGCAATTGTTTAGGAGAAGTTCATCAAAGTTTCGAAACACTTGAAAATAATAATGAAAGCGGAGAGGAAGAAAACGCTGCGAACTATGACAATCCGGTGGAATATGACGAATACAAGGATAGCAATTTAAATAGCAATTACAATGATTTTGGTGCCTATCTAGAGTCGGCCAATTTGTTGCGTGCCAACAGCGATGAAGAACAGCAAGGCTCACCTAAAAATGCTCTTTGGGATGCCGAAGGACGCCGTAAGCTCCAGTATGGCTTCGATCAAAAATATCCGAGGGATCACATTATACCACAATTTTGTTATAAAACTTTAAAAAATTTTAAATGCAGCGATCCAACGGTGATTAAGAATTATTGGTTTTACAATGTATGCACCGACCAGTGCATGCTGTTTGCTGCCGACATTTGCGATCGTAACTTAAACCGCTTCCAGTCTATGGAAAATTGCGAAAAAGTTTGTCAAAAGCCTATTCACAAAATGGGTCCACACTATCTTAAACTTAAACAGGATATGGCATGCTCATCGCCAACCAGGAAGTGGTGGCGGATATCAAAACGGAAGCCTTACTAGCAAGCAATACTTTTGATAAGAATTGACATTTTATTAGAAATTTTGTAACTCAAATTTTAAATTAATCCTCAAAATTTAATCATAATTGTTCTTAAAATTAATAGTCGGCCAGTGCGGCTGCTACTCTTCTGACTCAGATGGTGCATCTTCCGAACGATGTGGATACGACTTTTCATAGGGTGATGGTGTTATGGGCGGATATGGATGTGGGTGTTGTGGTGGACCTAAATGTGGGCGAAGTTTTGGATGGGAGTAGTCGTGATGTGGATTGTGTGGATGGCGTGGGTGGGAATGGTCACGACGATGATAAGGGGGGGGTGGATTAAGAGTGGGGTGACGAGCTTTCTTTTTCTTCTCTTGCGTGTTTTTATTCTCCCTTAAAGCGCGGTGCCATAGAAAGTATTTTGTAAAAACAAATAGCACGACAATGACGAAAAGAGTAAAGCCACTGGGGTGTTGATGTGGTAATTGTCGAAGACGTTCACTATGCAGTTGTCTAATGTACATATGCAGACAGTAAAGTTTTGTTGAACAGCCCGAACCATGACTGAGTCAGGCATGATTCGACGAAATTTTACCGTCGACCGCGTTTTCTGTTGCTACATTTGCTAATGGTAATATGCTGAATTTTATAGCCGTTCCCTTTGAATGCTTCTGTACAATTTTTCCTAAAGGTACTCCTCCTTCGGGAGTTTTAATAAAAGTTTCAATAGATTTAA
Source organism: Glossina pallidipes (assembly GCA_000688715.1). Taxonomy (NCBI): domain Eukaryota; kingdom Metazoa; phylum Arthropoda; class Insecta; order Diptera; family Glossinidae; genus Glossina; species Glossina pallidipes. The sequence goes on along the minus strand of KK499790.1, from coordinate 456,889 downwards.
AAATTTCGTCACACTTAGTTATGTCATTTCCCGTGCTCTGTATTAATATACGCACTTCGTGACCTTTGCTCAACCATTTCGCAATATTCTTTAAGCGTGCATTCAAATCGTTTTCTGAAATCCTCGAACCAATGTTTAGAGATTTTTCCGTTTTTTTTTGTGCAGACTTTGTTGGTATTGCAGCTGGTGCATCGTTGGAGTCTTTGCTTTTTAATTCCGATAGTTCTTCAACTAATATTTCAGCATTAGTTAATAATCTGAAATATATGAAAAACGTTGATGCCATTTACATCCCAAGAGGTATCTTTACTTTACTTGTACACCGGCCTTTGAGTTTTCGTATCTAACTCCTGTATTTGTATTAGATGCATAGCTCTTCTTTTGGCCAAATTTTTTGCTTCCTCCAGTGTAGTTACAGACACGTTTTGATTTTGTATTAAGGTTATCTTTGCAGGATTTTTCGATTTTCTAACCTCATTAGAAATGTTTGTTGACGTTGTACTCATCCGCTTTCTCCATAAGTTCCAAAAGTTTCCATAAGCTTCCTTTGCCTGATTTGCATTGCGAAGATTTCCCGATTTAGTCAAAAAGCAATGTATATTTTTGAGAAGAGCTACGGATTTTAATAATGATGACATATTTTTTTCGAAAAATTTCACAAATATTTGGTTTCTCCTTTTTTAATTTCCTTATTTAAAATTCTATTTATCATTTTCGAAACAGCTGTTTTATGTAGTACGACTATATATCCAATCATTTTTTTCCATCGTTTAAACGTACCCGCCTAACAGCTGATTATGACAATGAATAATTTCCTCAAACATTGGCAACTCTATGTTTAAAAACTATTGATTATTGACAATAAAAGTAAAATAAGCAACAAGTGCTTCCACCTTGTGCGTGTTTTGTAAATAATTTTTGGAAGGAATAAAAATGACGAAAAACTGGAGAAAACTCAAGAGCTTAATAGGCGTTACTTATTAAGTTGACTAAGCAGGATACTAATTAAAAATTTACTCCACATTACACTAGGCTCTGCCGACAATAAACAAATAAACAGAAGCGCGCACACCGCTTAAAACGAAAGAAAACGAAATAGACAAACCTTTATTTTATTTTAAATCGTTTTGATTTATGCAATTTTGGTCCATCTTTACCCAACAAACCAAAAAAAAAAAAAGGATTTATGCAATACATTAATTTTTATATTTTCTTAGAGTGGAAGCCTGTCCTCTTGCCTGCCTACGCAATAGCGGATAACACAAAACAAGTGCAAATGAACCATACGCTAATCTTCAAGTCATAAACCTTGCTCGCTAAGCCAAACCATATACAATTATCATCACAGATAGTTGCTCTGTCATAAAAACTATCCGATACCCTCTAAATTCCATTAACGTAACCTAAGCAATGCCATTGTCACTTACTGAGACGAACTGAAAATTTTTTACGTACCAATATAGGTCTTGGGAAATGAGGGCTCAGGCCTAGCCACGGCTTTGGCGCTACTGATGACAAACGACAGTGAAAAGGTTTATTTTGAAAACTATATTAACAAAAAAAATTAAAGAGAAAATTGGCGAAGAGATCGATAGTACTACCATCCTACCTCATTACTCCTATGTTAATTCAAATCTTGTTTCACCTCCACACATTGTCAACGACGAAAAAGTCGAAGTTAAAACAGTTGCCTACTATAACTTCTTTGCTCGTACTGTAAGTACGTACCAATCGATTCCTAAGATATCTACTCCGTTAATTTCAATTGCAATTGTAGACGGTTAGGGATAAGTATATATTTGCTACACCCCTTCCAAAATTCAAACACACGCATTCGGAGGGCCTAATTCTTTGTGTACATCTTAAAAATACCCGGAGAATATATTATCGACTATATATTTAGCTTTAATGAAACGTCTCTAATCTAGTCGTATAACTTATTTTGCCTTTCTATATAAAAAGGAGAGCGAATCACATGCTACTTGTTTATATTTACCTAATTTCTTTAACCATTATAGAAGGGTGAAGGTACATTTATTTGCAAAACGGTTGCGACATCCAGAAGAAAACTTCAGGGACCCCATAGAGCATATACATGTCCGATCATTATCAAACTCTGAATCGAATTAACCATGTCCGTCCGCCCTGTAAACCTGTCTCTCTGAGGTCTGAGGTAAATAGTCTTCCGTTCGCAAATATAAACACATCGTCACTGTGCAATGTGAAGTGAGAACGCGTCCATTTTCAAAAACAGAGAAAATTTGGCTTTTCGTTTGTTATTTGTAAACTACAATAGATAAGATGGGAAATAATTGCAAATTCTGCATATGTGTATAAAAACGTAATATTATTGAGTACCGAGAGTTCATATATATATATATATTTTTTTTTTTTTTTGCTTTCCTTTTAAGATAAAAGTGCTGTGTACAAAAGATTCGGTCGAACACAATTAATTGTTTTATATAAATAACTATTTTTAATAATTTTGACGTCATACTGATAGTATTTTCGTAGTCTGTGGTGCTCTGTGTAGTACTTTGTCAATATTGATAGCATTTTGTTAATAATTTGTTTATGTAGGCTCGATAGGACATCCAAAATTGTATGTAACCCTTCTTAACTATATTCATATAATTTCGAAACTACAAAGCATTTATGTTGCAAGTAATAATAAATATTAGTGAAGAAGTAAACAAATATCGTCGAAAAATTCAATGAAACTTTTACTCGTCAGGGAAAACATCTGCCTGCTTTGGCTCATTGACGTAACCAATTAAGAAAAGTCAGTATATTTTTAAGTTTAAAGCCATGTGTTTTATTTTTATAAATTCTTTAATAACTTATTTATTTTATATTAGGTTATATAGATTTTCATTTTCGTATTGCTGGCAAACGATAAAATTGAAAACGTAAAGACATATGCGAAGATAACAAAATATGTAAGCATTTAAATTAAACGCGCGACATAAATTTCAACTAAAATGTTTATTACAATATAAAGCTTTTGTAGAAATACTTTCATCTTAAAGTAATTAAATAATTATGTGTTTATATAAATTATTTTGCATCCAAAATATAAGCTAAAAAAGGAATGCGTAAAGATAGAGGGAGTGAGATATTGAGTGAGGGACGGAAATTTTTCGTATATTTTTTAAACTCTTTGGATCTCGAATAGTTTTACTTCTGTGTCATACCACACAGCTGGTTCAACATTTCGTAAATAGATAACACCCCAAATGTAGGTACGAAACCATGCGGTTGTTCCAGAATTCGCTTGGTACTTTCTTATTAATATTGGATGCGGCACGGGTAGTAGTCCAACTAAGGTGCCATGTTGCAAAAATTTCAAAATTTCCGATTCATCGGTTAAACCTTTGTCAATGCAAATTTTCTCCACTTGCGGTACTAGGACTTGTAACAAACGCATTATAGTTTGCAATGGCAATTTGGATCGCCAAGATACTATCCATTCGGGGGTAGGCGTCCAGACTTCTGGAGATGGCTGCGGCACAATTCTTATACTACCCCTTTGAGATACAGCGAGACGATGATTTCTTTTATTGGGTGTAGTCACCTCAGTAATCTCATGGTCATTAGGACTGATAGATGAACTTTTTTCAGTGTTAGTTTTGCCGAATGGTGCTATATCGGAGGTGCCGTCAATGGTAGGCGTTTGATCAGTACAAACGGGATGAGCCTGTTCACGTTCGGTCATTTGGGTAATGCCAGGCGTTTCCAGCAAAGATGTTTTTAACGTGCCTGGCTCAGCCGGCAAAGCAGTTATAGAGCCTTCCGTTTCTTTTCCATTATCGCCTTCCTGCGTATCGGCATTAGCTTCTAATATGCTTGCGGGCAGACAATGTGGTACATCAAGTTCATCTTCGTCTTCTTCATCTTCGTCATCATCAACTTCTTCTTCTTCTTCTTCTTCGGATTTAGAAATTTGCTTAGCATAGTGGTTCGTATTAGATGCTAAACGCCTGTGACGTACCGGGGGTAAATTGAATTTGCCAACTTTGCGTCCACTTAAACATTTGGCTATGCCGGCCATGTCAGTTGGCAGATTGGCCATTCCGTGAAATACATGACGCTTTCTTATGATAGTGTAAACTAAATTGGAATTGCCATCAAATTGATATTGAATGATGTTGTTAAATATCTCTAATAAAAAGAAAACTAGATGATGATTGCTTGGGGCAGAGAGTAGAAACCATGGTGTACTAAATGCTTCCAATAAATGCAAGAGTTTTACACTCGCCACCATAGACAAAGTTTTCAAGTAAGGTGATACATTAACGAGTATGGTTAGCAAGCAATCGAAGAGGGGCTGTAAGCGTTGATGACCGGTTGCAATGATTTTATGAAAAACCGTTATTAAGAGATCAGCGTGAGTGCCGGTGAAGACCGGAATATCCATGGGCACAGTGGCGGTGTAAGGTTTATTTAAACGTACCCCGAAATTTCTTTCGCCTGAAGGTAAAAATAAATTTGTCAAAGTTACAACAACAAGTTGGAACCTATTTATACCTCACCTGATAATAACAGTAATATGAAAACCCCAATATGCATTAAACCCACGCGTGATTGGTCAGCACGGGAATAATTGAGATGATATAGAATGGGTATCAAAATATCCAAAACGTCCGAGCTTTTTAAGACGAAGTACAAAAATTTTTTATTATAATCACAAATTTTCCAAAAGAGTATGAGCAACTCCTGGTGGCAATGTAAACGTTTCGTGGAGTTAGGTAAATAATTCTGAACTAGAGGATTATTTAAAAGTCTGGTTATGCCCTTTAAAATGAAATGGAAATCTTCATCTCGATGTACGCGCGACAAATAATTGATAAACAAATTATCACCACACCCGTCATCATAGGGTGATGGAATTACGGGCACCTTTAATTGGCGTTGCATTTCCAGTTGTTGTTGTTGCTGTTGTATAATCATGTCATGATCAAGGGTAACAATCAAAATCTGCAAGCATGCTTCAACCAAAGGCTCCGTGGTGTCAGTGAACAGCAAATGATTGTAAGGTACTCCAAAACCTACAGGATCATAAGCACAAACCGTGTTCAGCAAAGAAGTGAACAAAGGCAAAGCATGACGATTATCGGCTGAAGTGAAGTAGGCAATCCATTTGTTGGGCTCGTTCGACTGCTGAGGCACACGAAACATGGGCTCCGAAAAACAAGTTAATAACAATTTCAATAATTCTGTTCTGCGTCTTTCCATATGCGCATTTTTGGGTGGAGAATGGGCAAAGCCTACTCCTGATTCCCAAATATACTCGCAACTATCTATATTTGCCAATTCTTCCGCCTTGTCAGGACCAGCGCGCCTGGCAGCCGTGACGGTAAAATCAGGGCAGAACAACAAGTCACATAATGCGTTCAGCAGAGACTGAGCTAAAGGTACGGTCTGATTTTGACCATGCGATCGTTCATCTTCTCCTTCTTCACTTTCAGCGGCTGAAAGATGGTGCTGTTCTTTACTATTTAAATATTGTTTATCTTGGGCAGGCAAACTACTCCAGAAAAAATCCCGCCATTTTTCATCCTCAAATATGTACGGTATTATTCTTATCAGCAATCGCACACAATTCAGGACACATTGCTGCTCGGCCTGTGTCCTACAACCTAAATAATAATAACATTAAAATAAAAAATTTATTATTTTTAAATGAATACAAAACTGCTATCAACCGCCTCCGCTAATTTTTCAACAGCCTTATAACATAGCGTGGCCAAATTCGCTGGATTATCGTTCCGTATGTTGCGTATTTCATTGGGTGTAACTAAGACAAAAACGTCTTCTAATGTAGTCTGGTGCCCGGTCCAAAACTGTTCCCAAAATGGGTCATCAGCGTCAATTCTTTGATTTTTCTGCGTTAATACAATAGCTTTGCGAAAATTTAACTTTGAATCTGTATTTCCCATACTGTATGGGATTGAGTGTGTTATCTGTTTTAGCAAACTCAGGAAATGTTTTCAGAGCACCTTAGAGTTTTAAATAATTACAAGAAAAATTTTAAAATCCTTGAGTTAACTTTTACACAATATTTTTATTTTATCCAATAAGGCTTGAAACGTACTAACAAATTTTTCCAATTGGCAAATTGCGATGGAAAATATATCAAGTTTTATCGATATTTTTTGAAGACGATATTTTGGATACCCATAAGATGGCCGAGTCCGAATATTAAATTCTTAGCCTTAAAACAAAAAGTAAGCTTTGGAAAAGAAGTTCTCTGCGATCTTAATAGCATATTATCAAAAAGCTACAACAATGGCACGAAAAAACTTTTGGAACTTTTGCGCTTGTTCCTTCATTCACGTTAATAATGAGATTATTTCAACCGTCTAATTTACGCAAATTTATGATGGAAGTAGTTTTTGATTATCGGTAACACTTAGCTAACTATTGAATTTCAATGACGAAAGCTATCGAAAAAGCATGAACACTTGCAGAAAACAGAGTTGTTATAAATACCAACTAAACGTCATCAGTCTAAGAAAAAGAAAAAAAACAATTTTTCTATAGTGATTGCGTGTAATTTTTCATTTTTTCCACTAAAAAGTTTGTGCTCTTAAAAAAACAAACATTAAAAATGAATAACATTTCAAAGAAATACATATAAAATAGGAAAATAAACGAATTGAATGAAACATAAGCGAGAAAACGGAGAAATATACACAGGAATCTAATTAATTTATATATCGCCCCCCTCCACAAGATTGGAGCTTTTTTTGCCTTGTTTAAATTCAGAAACCTGAGCGAAAAATATTTTTCGAAATGTCGCTGCCGGGTAATGGAATATTTGTGGTACGCGGTGAAATGTCTACCTTAATGACTGCGATGCGCCGTGGTACTCGCTGGAGCTCACATCTATCAGCATACGTGGTATGTTTATATTATTTTAAACTTATAGTGTGCTAAAATTTCTTTGTTATATTCAAGGATGAAAATAAAGACGGTTTAATGAAATTATTTATGGACTTAAAGCAAGAATTAAATCGCACGAAAGATCTTCGTTCAATAGAACCCGATATATTTCTAGCGCCGTTCCTCGAAGTAATACGAACAGATGAAACAACCGGCGCTGTCACAAGTTTGGCTTTATCCGCTATCAACAAATTTCTATCCTATGGTCTGCTTGGTAATTAATGGTTCCCGTTTAATTAATTACAAATTTTAAAGTCACCTATTAATTTATAGATCCCACTTCGAAAAATTTGGCTGTTACCGTCGAAAATATAGTAGATGCTGTCACTAATGCACGCTTCATGGTTACTGATCAATCTTCGGATGGTGTTACGCTTTTTCATATAGTGGAAGTTTTGCATACAATAATGCGCGGACCAGAAGGTTCCGTTTTAACGAACGAAGCCGTTTGCGAAGTTGTGATAAGTTGCCTTAGAATTTGCTTTGATCAAAAGTACAATGAATTGTTAAGGCGCTCCGCCGAACAGGCACTTAAAGACATGGTTTTACTGCTTTTTATGCGTTTACCACAATTTTCTGAAGACTCTAAAGACACGGGTCTATCGAAAAAGATGCAAATGATGACAGCAGCTATCGAGAAAGACAACAAACATACAACTTCTAAGAGAATAATAAGAAATCAAACGAGTCCAGTAAATGACTCAGAGCTTAGCCAAAGTTTCAAGAGTTTTGAATTAAGTGGCGAGGAGAAAGAAGAGGAGCGTAAATTTTCAACAGTATCCGCGCCCGATAAGGATTTTAATAGTCCTTTTCACACGTTAGCAGATGTTTCCACAAGTCCTGAAGCAATTGCTGTTCAATTGGAAACTTTGTCTTCGGCAACAGCTTTAGATTTTCAAGCCGGGAAAATAATCGATTTGCATGGTGAGATGATGCAAGCCTCTGTAAATGGGAATGAAATGAAAGAAGATGTGGTTGCAGTAAGTAACGAACAACAATCCCCTGAAACTATGAATATTGGGATGAGTACTACGAAATCTGAAGAAAATCTTGAAGAAAGATCCCATTCACCCTTGGCGCCAGGTACGAGTACGATTGCTAACAACGAATACATAAATTCGGTTGGCGTTCGTTTCACTCAACAAAACTCCTTGGATAACTCTGATGGTTTAGCTCCTTTGCTTCCCTATGGATTGCCATGCATACAGCAGTGTCTTCGTATCTTGATTACACTTTGTGATCCTTTGGATAAGCAAAATACCGAGCCTATGATGCATATGGGTCTCAGCTTATTAACTGTAGCTTTCGAGGTGGGAGCTGATAACATAGGAAAATATGAATCGCTACTCCAGTTAGTAAAAGACGACTTGTGTCGCAATTTGTTCGCAGTAAGTTGAAAGAATTATAGACGATTCTTTGCAGCCACCATCGACGAATAAAATTTTCCATAGCATCTACTGTTATAAATAATTTCAAACAATGGGAAATGCTCTAATTTGCTTGTTGTTACAAAATTTCATATCAGTGTTGAATGTGTGTTAGGCAAAAGTGCAAAAGAACTTGGAAAACAATTTTAGATGGTGGGCTTTGAAGATTCGCCGAGAGATCGTTGCTTGTTTAAAATACATTTTAACAAATCTTTCAATTTCAGTTAATGAATGTTGAACGCCTATCTATATTTTCGGCCGATTTGCAATTGTGTTTTTTGCTTTTTGAATCATTACGCGGTCATTTGAAATTCCAGTTAGAGGCTTACATGAAAAAAATATGTGAGATAATAGCCAACGATAATCCAAAAACACCCTACGAAATGCGTGAGCTAGCTTTGGATAATTTATTGCAGCTTTGGCGCCTTCCCGGTTTTGTTACGGAATTGTACATAAATTACGACTGTGCTTTATATTGCTCCGACTTATTTGAGAATATAACTAACCTTCTGTCAAAATATACTTTATCGGCTACAACCGCAGTTTATAATACTCACATTATTGCTATGGACACTTTGCTGTCCGTGGTAGATAGTATTGAAAGTAATTGTCTACCAATCTGCGATAATAGCGCCATAAATCCAACGCCATTGCCTTCCAACAGGCATTCACGACACAACTCCGACTTAGAAAGCATTGTTATCGGCGACGTTAATCTACCCGAGGATTCTAAAGTGGAAAATATTTCAAAATTTATCAATTGCGCACCACGTTTACGTTTACCGCCAACCAATAATTCAACGTCCCAGTCGATAACGCGAGAGTATTTAGCGGAAATTAAGCGCAAGAAAAATACACTCAGGCAGGGGACTGAATTATTTAATCAGAAACCGCAAAAGGGTATACAATATCTACAAGATCACGGTATCTTAAAAGCACGCTTGGATCCTCGGGAAGTTGCGCTATTCCTTAGGGAAAATCCTGGATTAGATAAGAAAATGATCGGAGATTATATATCTGTGAAGAAGAAAAAAGATGATGATCCCGACATTCTTATGAATTTTGTAGAAACTTTTAACTTTGTGGGTCTTCGGATAGATCAAGCCTTGCGTTTGTATTTAGAAAGTTTCCGTCTACCGGGAGAAGCTCCTCTAATATTTATGGTGTTGGAGTATTTCGCAGATCACTGGCACGTAAGTGGAAACTTAGTTAAAACAATTTAAAAAGTTAGTCAGAATAGGTTCAGCTATCGTTAAACAAATTAGATTTCATTAAATAAACATAAAGCGAATATTGATGGCACAAAACATTAACAAACAACAAGTTGTTGTTGAAGTTGTGTTGACGATCTAAAATTGTTATCAAAGTATATGAAGGCAGTAAGCAGAGTAGGTCATGTGATTCATTTATTATCGAAATCAAGTCACAGTAACATTTTCGGTACACAATATTTCGCTAGTCTTGATTGCAAATGAATAACGCGAAGATTTCGACGAATAACTTGTGTCAAGCAACTTCGAAGTGTGTTACGCTTGCTATCGGTTAAATTAGAAAAGCTTTTAATAAGATTATGTTTTAATATTTTAAGATTGTATTCTATTTTGATTATGTATTTATGAAGAAACAAAATGGGGAACCTTTTGCTAATAATGATGCAGCTTTTAAGTTGGCCTATGCTGTTATTATGCTAAATATGGATCAACATAATTTAAACGCTAAACGTAGAAATCAGCCGATGACTCAAGAGGGATTCCTTAAGAACTTACGAGGCCTTAACGGAAAGGGGGATTTCAATCAAGATATGCTGGCTTCGATCTTTAATTCCATTAAGTGAGTTCAATGTCTTTACATTTTTCATTATTGATGGAATTTTTTTTCAGGAATGAAGAAATTGTTGTGCCGGCTGAACAAACTGGTTTGGTACGCGAAAATTATTTGTGGAAAGTTTTGTTGAGACGGGGCGTGGGTCCAGACGGTACCTTCAGCTATGCTCAAGATTCCAATTATGATATGGAAATATTTAAAATTATTTGGGGACCTTCTCTTAGCGCATTAAGTTTCATGTTTGATAAGAGTAGCGATAATGGTTATCAACGTACTTTAACTGGTATGGTGATCATAGTCCTTTTTCCTTAAACAGTATGCAGTTGTTAATAAAATCTTATGCTTAATAGGTTTTACGAAATGTGCTGGAATTTCCTTCTATTATGATCTGCATGAAGACTTTGATGCTCTTGTCTTGACTTTATGTAAATTTACTACACTTTTGCCGTCGGCCCAGCAAGAAGTTACCTCCCCTACCTTTAATGAAATTGTTCAAGCGGTGAATTTTGGATTGAATCCCAAAGCCCAAGCAGCTATGCGAACTGTATTCGCTTTGGTTCACGATTATGGAGATTGTCTGCATGAAAGTTGGCGCCAGATTTTGAAACTATATCTGCAATTATTCCGTTTGAAGTTGTTGCCGAAAACCCTAATGGAAGTAGAAGATTTTTGTGAGCCTAGTGGCAAAACGCAGTTAATTTTGGAGAAGCCTGCTCAAAAACAAGAATCTGGTTTGTTTTCTAGTTTGTATTCTTATCTCTCGTCGGACGGTCAACGCGAGCCTTCGTTTGAGGAACGAGAATGCATAAAAATTGCTAAAAAATGTATAAAAGAGTGTCAACTGGATCAGCAATCCACATTCGTTCATCTAAAATCGTTACAAGAACTTATAAAACATGTTCTAGCCTTTTTAAAAGCTCCATCAGTGCACAAGTCAATTAGTTTGCCTTATGCCGAAGATGTTGTGGTATTTTGGATGGAGTTTTTAGTGAAGATCGTAATCTATAATCGCGATCGTATGATTCCCTTTTGGACGCCTGTAAGAGATCAAATGTATTTATTGTTGATGGGAGGAGCTTCATGCAGTTATGATTACTTGCTAGGACGTGGTGTAGTAGCTTTACTTAAACTGGCTATATATTTAATGTGTAATGAAGAATTATGCCCATCGGTCTTGGATTCATTGAAAATGTTACTGATGTTGAAACCCGCCGTAATTCTACGTATTTCTAAGCAAATATCCATCGGGATGTACGAACTACTTAAAACTTCGGCCCATAATATACACACCAAACAGGATTGGCAGATAATATTCACCCTTCTGGAATGTGTAGGTGCGGGAGCCGAACCGCCAGATATTGAAGATGCTACTCTGCCCATTCCCAATGGTTTCAGTGCCAAATCAGACGGCGCTTTGAGTAGTGAGGATGATTCCGGTTTACCCGATAGAGGTTATATATCTGACTCGGAAATTACGAATAAACAATTGGTACCTAAAGAAAAACTCCAACCTAATTCCAATACAAGCAGCCCTTTCCCATCAAGTCCCACTAGTGAAAATTGGATTTTAATCAATAAGGATACTGACTTGAATGCCTTGTCAAGGCCTCAATCTCCTCCTACATCGAGCTTAAACGGGTCAATTCCTTCTCTTAGTGGGCTTGTATACAACTGTAAACTTTCCGAACACTCCCCTCTTGCATTGTTTAAATGTTGGGATACCTTAGCATTTATTGTGCGTAACGTTGCTCATATAACTCCGTATAATTTTGAATCATGCGTACGATGCATACGCACCTTTGTGGAGGCATGTCGCGATGGCGGGTTCAAGCAGAGATATAAGAACGAGGCAGCCGCAGCTTCGGGTTGGCAACAGAAAAAGAGAAACTCTCATAAAAGGCAAGAACGCTCAAATGAACGACGCCATTTAACTGCGCAAGAATTTGGAAATTACGATCAACGCATCGATTGTGAGGAGAATGATGAAATTGATTTAGCTCAGCGTTATGAGACATTATCGATACAACTTTTGGATTTAATGTATACGTTGTACACCCGTACCGCCCAAATATTCCGCTATTGGGCTGAAGAAGGTAGTGAAGTTCCTCAATTCTCTGGCCCAAGATTATGGGCTCAAGGATGGTGTCCTCTGTTGCAAGGCATAGCACGCTTGGCAACGGACCGTCGCCGTGAGGTGCGCACCTATGCAATTTCTTGTTTACAACAAAGAGCTTTATTGGTACACGATCTGCAAACACTCTCCGGTAGCGAATGGGCTTCTTGTTTCCATCAGGTTTTATTTCCTCTACTAAACGAGCTGTTACCTGATAGTCCAGCTGTAGCGCATTTGGATTGTGTGCTGTTAGAGGAATCACGTATACGTACTGCCACCATTATGTCTAAAGTATTTTTGCATCATTTAAATCCTTTGATTGAATTGGGCGAGGTCTTTAACGAACTTTGGATAAATATATTGGATTATATAGAGAAATTTATGCAAGTCGGGTCGGACATGCTGTCCGAGCAGATGCAGGAGATTCTCAAAAATATGCTGCTAGTTATGCACTCGGTGCGAGTTTTTCATAACCAAGATGGAAGTTTACATTTGGCTTTGTGGCAACTGACTTGGAAACGTATTGGGGATTTTCTACCGAATTTAAAAGATGAATTATTCCACGACGAAGGTAAGCTTACTTATGTACAAATTATTTTCAATACTTTTTTTTACCTTACATTCAAGGTAAATTTGAACAAGCTTTGCGTGGCCTTTTATTGCAAAATAAATATGAACAAAGTCTCAAGCAATTGAAATTTCGTGAACGAGATATTTCGAAAAGCTTAGTTAAACCATTGAAAATCAAATCAACCAATCAATAAAACGTACTAACGAAATAAAAATGAAATCATATATATATACATACATTATATGTATATATATGTAACTGTATATATGTATTTATATTTTATATATTATATATTTGTATAATATATATGTACATGTACATACAGACATATATTTTCGATTAATACGAAAACTATCTATGCTTTTTATGTATGTATTTGAAAAAGGCGCGATTTGCCTCCGCAATAATCATTTTGGTCCCTCTCGACGGATAATTCTCTCTTTGAGTTTATAATCTTAAGAATTAACCGACTTTGCTTCCGCTGTTACTGTATAAGAAAAAGAAAATTGATTTTTTGGTTATGACTTCATTTGAAATTTTAGGCTATCAAATCCACTCTGATTTCACACTAGATTTGACATTTGATCTAGCGAATCGACTTCAAAGTCTCAGCGCAAGTGGACGCAGTCCCAATCATTTTTTTTGTGTTTACGTACGTTAACAATTACGAAGTATGTATGTGGAAGAATGTATGCAACATCCAGAAAGACATTCTGCAGCGATTTAAGTTTGTCCGCCCGTCTGTCTGTCTTGTTTTTTTTGTTCAACCTGCAGACCGCTATTTTTAAGTTGAAGAAAATGGTTCGGATCTGACCACTCGTTCGACCATTTTCCATACATCACTTTATTTTGGAAATCGTTGCATGAATCTCTGTAAGGTGGTGTAGGGTTAATAATGGTGGACCGTCACCTACTACAGTGCATTCTCTTGTTTTATATGGGTAGCTTTCATAAAGTGTAAGAGTTGTATTATTTGATCCATAGCGAGTTCTGAAGTGGAAAGCCATGTCCCTTTTCTATAGAACTCGCCGCTCAGATATATTAAGTCTGTGCAATTTTTGCAATACGAAGATATAGCACACTCCTCGTATGTCAATCGGATCTGAAACACATTCTGATCAATTTAAGATTGTTTGCCCGTTTGTTAACTTAATACTTGTCCATTCCACATACAGGGTTTGAACTTTCGAGATAATTAGAAGAAATTTAGTGCAATAGCGTATCTTGATCCGAAGATGAGTAAATGGACTCGAAAGGATAACATTTATACGAGCTCGCTTTGAATTAAAATTATAAAACATTTAGATGGAATGGAAGCATTTGTCGAAAACCCCTCTTATATAATTGTTTCCATATTTTATGGCAAATGTTGGTCCAGAATCTTGTCGTTAACTTTAATCACATTCCTTGACTTTGCAGAGCCGCTAAACGATTTAGATCACTTAATGGCCGTCTTTGACCGATTGTCAAGTTTTGGGTTGGAAACTTGGAAACTCTTTTAGCGCCAGTTTAGGTTTATTCGGGAGGATTATTGTAACAGTAGTTGCCTCTTTGGTCAGTGGATTCTTCGCTATAGTTGCACGCTTGAAGAAAATTCGCGGTTAATATAGTTTTTAGATTGTTTGCCTAAATTTCAGCAAAATTACATTTGAAGGTGCTCCTTATGGAGGAACCAAACTTGGGAAAACACTAAATTTGTTTTATTAATTCTGTCTGGCTAAGACACTTTAGTATTTAATTATTATCGCCATTGTAGTGATTAGATTGTTCCCAAAAATAAAATAAAAATGTAATTATACTTTGAGGTAAGCTAAACGAAAAAGAAATATCTACTCAGTTCAATTGGAAAAATTTTTGTTTATTATGTCGGTATTATAGGAGATAGTAAGTTTTTCAAAGTTGCTTCAGACTTTCTTCGTTTCTTGTGGTGGTGCTTTTTGCCGGATAGTTTTTTTTTTACATGATCTTTTAACTCACGTTGTGAAAGTACATAGGCAAGATTTTAACTTTCTGCCTCAATTTTGTTGTGGTAAAGCACGACCACTTTGCTAGAAATAGCTATAGATTGTCCGTTATCTATAGCCCAAGTAGGTAAGTAGCAAACAAATCGAATATGAACTTTTCAGAGTCTTTCGATGTACTATAGCTAAAAGCCCTTAAAAATTGTTAGAAACTTTATATGCTTTATAAAGCTTTTTCTAAAATTGAGATGCGTCCGATAGTTATAAAGTTTAATTATCAGTTTGATGTTTTAATATTTTTCCTTTCATGTTTAACAACAGAGAGTAATCGGACCCAAGTAATGGCACACATTAAAAACAACATCAACACTGCTTTAACATCGCAAAAATCTACGATAACATCAACGGCACCAACAACAGCAACAGCAGCAGCTATGAGTAAAAATTTAAGCAACAATAGCCACAATAACAACTTGACGCCATCAGTAATTGTTTTGCCGCAACAAAATCATCAAATCGCAGAGCAGACGTCGCCGTTGATTTCACCTATGGAATCACCCCGGCATAGCATAATTTTACAGCCACCGAGTGCAGATTTGCTGCAGCAGCCCATTATTTTAGGTCAGGTTAGTAAGGGATTTGCAAGCTTCTAAAATGATTAACTGAGTTAAGGAAATATTTTTTCAGATACCTCCTAATCAATTAGAAAATATGCCATTTATAGTCCCTTACCAGGAAACTACAATTTCACAAACGGTTAATCCAGAGCTACCCAGTACATCTATGGCGATTTCAAATAATCGAACAGAGCTTCGTAGCACTACTGAAAATGACTCTACAATACCAATAACCACTACTACAAGTACTATAAGAACAAACGTTAGCAACAGACCGACATCGTCGCGAGCTCAAGGGCGATCACTGCCCTTAAGTTCCACTTGGATTGATAATGATATGAACAATATATCTACGGGAAATAGTCTTTCATTTTCCATAGAATTGCCGGACACATCAACCGATTTAAATGATATGAATCGTAACCGTCGGCATTCCGATGCAAACCAAAGGAGGCGACGAGCTAACCATGAATCTGAAAACGATCAAAATAATATAAAGCATTTGGTGCGAGAACACTATAACCACTGCTTTCAACGTTACCAGCAATATCAAGAACAAGAGCAACAAAAAACCCAACAACAAAAAGAAGCGGTGAATACGTCCAGCAGGTTGGATACGTCTACTAGTCTATTGAACTCATCTTTACTTGGTGGTGATGAGGTTCTTACATTGGCGGAGAGCGAAAGTGAATTTATGGCACTTCAAGGTGTTGAAGAAGATGTTAAGTTGCCACTGAGTCACTTAACGACGAGCAATGCTTATCCATCTTTGACAAAACAACCTAATCCCGTTATTGTGCATAGTTTTACACCGCTGTTTGTGCCGCCTTCAGCTGCGCAAAGTGGCACTGATATCTACGAGGAATACGTGCAAAACCCTTACAATTTGACGTTGCAGCAGACACAGTTGCCAGAAGTTAGCTTGGTAAGTGTAGAACAGTCTCATCGTGAAACGGAACAAATAGTACAACAATTTGAGCAACGCGACCGGCAGCAAGAGCAAGCACCCCAATCGCAGGCCGAACAAGAGCAACAGGATCGGAGGCATCCACGGCCGCCAGCAATAACTAGAAGTCAGACTCCCAACATTTTAAATTATTTTGCGAATACAATTTAACCAAATTCTGTACCACTGGATTAGAAAATTTGCTATAGACAATTATGAAATCTTCATCACTGTTTTAAATATTTTCAACTTCGTGTTTATTTCATTTTTTGGTTTATTAATTAATGTTAAAGGGGGTGGAATTTTGAAAGGAATCGATCGCCCTATGATGAACATTCCGCCCCACCTTTTTGTTGATATACAATTCTCTAAAGAACACATTCTCAAGAGCTACGATCTGTTGCATAACTAAATAATCTCTGGCTTGCAAGGAGACAAATATTTAATCAAATCGATGTGTGTGCATTAAAATATTAGTTATGAACAAAAAATATAAAATGAAATACGATCGTATGTAAATAGAAAGAAACTATCAAATATATCAAATAAATAAATATACATGTATTTAAAGTAATAATTATAAAATAGAAATGCGATAAATTATATGAAAAGAGATTAATAATTAATAAGCTTTTATTTGAAGGGACGAGGAAATGGAAAATAAACTTTTCCCAGAGTCAATATTATGTATTTGTATGCAGGAGCCTATGGCACCTAAGATTTTTAACAGGCAACACTAGGCAACACGTTTTCATAACCTCAAAACCCAAACTTATCTATCTATGTGATAGACGGTGAATGATCCCGGGAAAAGATTTATTCTTCACTTTTCATTTCACTTAAATGAAAGCTTACTTAGAGCGGGTTTTTAATTTACATCCGTTATTCTTGAATGGTGCGATCGTTTTTGAGTTCTTGTTGCGAAACATTTCCTTATTACTTTTGCAAGGAGAATTTGAAGCATAATGCTAAGACCGTGGTTACCATTACCCAAGAGGCTTTAGTAGTTCACTTATGATCTAAATTGTCAGTGCCCATTGTGGAGAATGCATCCACTATACGAAGAATGACAAATAGTTGAGGAAAGAAACACGATGAATGGGCATAACAGGTCTCCCATTAGAAATTATAAGCCAAAGGAAGGAGACTATACATAAGGTAAGGCACCGAATGAGCCAAGGCTTATGATTTCCTCTTTCGGTAAGTATGCTTCGTTCGTACTTTTGCTCTTATAAGGGTAAAGCAGGTGTATTTCTTTTATATGTAACTATCTGTGGAGTGCTCGTGGGACAAAAATTGAAATCCCCCCATATCCCCCGAACTATCTAGCCCAGCAATGACACGCGCGTCCCTCTCTAAAACTAACGATCCTCTTCAAGTGGCACTTAAGGGTAGTCCTAAAAATAATAAAGTCAGTAGTTCGATATTCAGACAGACAGTAAGGATTTGCAGGCGTAGCCGTTACGCAAAAGAGAGTAACTGTGATTCTCTCTCAAAACGCGGACTTTAACAGTGAAGTAAGTCCAAGCAGTAATGTCAATAACGAATAGCGCCTATTCCAACCTCCTCATGGTTCCTGCCGGGCGATTGGTACGAAGGGAAGTTTTCTTCCCCGCCAGTTGATCGTTGACCGTCTGGTAGAGAGACTTTCTGATGTCTTCTGGCTAACGAGTTACACTTTCAGATTCCTGGGTGGCAAACTTTGTGCTTCTCTACATTGGGTTTACCCTGCGCAAAAACCGAATACATTCTTTTTAAAGACAAATACTAAACATAAATCAAATGCCTTTAAAAGAATGAATTAATCTTCCGCCAAAAATCACCGATGCTTTTCGAAATTGGCAAACTTGTGACTGGCATATATTTGAATAATGAATGAATCTAGATAATGGAGGTGTCGAAGAACGAGTTTAACACATCAATTGCGTGTATTTCCCAGCAATTATGCGAACACATCTTGCGCCATGTTCCCACTGTCAACATTTCCAACGCAAACGGCCAAATATGTTTATAAAAATTACTCAATTTTTTTACTGTTAGAGTTTGTGCTACCAATAAAGAAACAGCACTAACACAGTGAAACAGTTAAGCGTTTCCGACGAATGTTTTCCAATTGTGGTAACGAATTGAATGACATATTTCAGTTTAACTTGCGTTCCCTCGACAAAGGATTGTGAAGGATGTGTTTTCTTTTTCGGACTAATATCATCCCTAAGGGAAAGTGCAGAAATGTCGTTTTTATCTATATTAAGAGCAACTAACTGCATTGACATTTTATATTGCCACTGAAGGCTTTTATTAGTTTTCGCTATCAAAACCATTTGTGCGTTGACATTAAATTTTAATCAACATCTGACGAAGATGTATTTCATATAATTCAATATAAATCGCTATATATCAAGAGCGTTTCGTTTGCTCTTAATATATAAATCCATTAAGTAGAAAACAAATTTGGCAAGAAAAAGAAAAAGGAAAAAAAATAGTTTTTATTACATTATCATAAATATTAAAGTTCTAAGTATTACTATAAGAATTTTTCTCTTTCATAAGGCGTTTTGCATAGATTCTCCTCATTAGTAGTCCTGCAGTACTTGCGGTACAATATAAATGCAGTCCGCACAGATGTATTTGCAACGCCCAGAAAGTGATAAGAAAGGCCCTGCTATTCTTCTATTGCACCGATCGATTGACAATCATCTGTTGCTTGCTTATGCGTCTGTCTATCCGTCTAATGTCTGTCCATGTATTTTTATAGCGAAAATAAAGATCGAAAGGTTTGAGAGAGAGAGAGATGTTGTAATGAAACCTCCTATATTCGCCCAAGTACGAGCCCGTTTGAGAATGGATTCAGTCCTATGATATATATTTAGAGCGCCTTTCTTCACAAGTTAAGTATTTAATGCATCTTTTTTGAGTATTTAATGAATAGAATTTCAGCGATGAAGCACAAGGCGCTCAACATCCATCCACTGAGGAGTACAATCCATGCAATTAAAAAAAATTGCATATCTAACGGCTCTGCGGGATAGTCATCGACTAACAATTCAACTAAGTTGGTTTTAAGGGCTACATAAAACGATTCGTCCTCCCAATGTAACCAAAGTCCGGATTCTTTTATTCGTAATAAATAATTGTTAAGATTCTTCGCAAATGTAGAATCCATTTTTAATGGAAGGGCTGTATAGTAATCGCCAAAGCACATTTTCGAATATTTAAATTTCGGGAGAATGAGATGAGTTTGCACTCGATCGATTAAATCCCAATCTTCTTGCGTGAGTATATAGGCGTGATGGCTGTTTATTATTTCCATAAAACTATTTATGCGTACAATTTTCATAACTTTTTCAAATTCGTGAAAATTGGAAAAGTTACCGCTACGTAGAATTTCATACGTCCTCGGCGGTATTATAACATCGATACCAGCATCAATAATTGCATCAAGACTGTCGATATGCGGCTGAGAGAGGGGTTGCATGAAATAAGACGCCAAAAAGGTGATATAGTAGACGGATAATATGAATCCCAAACCAAAAATGAACAGGAAAAATATTTGCACTCGAGCACATTTGTTATTTTTATCAATATTTGCATTGGGGCTGTCGTGCAGTAAAGCAAAACTATACAATAAATTCCTGCTAAAGGAGACAGTGGGATGTCTCTGGATAGTCATTAACGCGGCCACGTAAACGATTGCCAAAGTTATTAAAAGCCAAATATAGCGATCGAAAGGCCAAACAACATACCAGAAGCGAGCAAGCCTCGGTCTTGTAGGCACGATAACACAATACCGCGAATGCTCAAGCGGATAAGTGTAATCGATATTTGCCGATGAATCTCCATAAGTGTTCGGACGCATTGACCAGTTGAAATAACCATCTTCGATGAGTCCATGTATTTCTGCAATACTAAAATTTACCATATTCTCCACACGGAATTTGTACTTTTGATGGATTGCAAATTCTGTGGCAACTTTAGCATGCGTCCCCGTTAACTCTTCAAATCCACTTTCATGCCGATAGAAAAATGCTCGCGGCAAGTCCCTATAGAATGCAGTATTTATGAGAACCGTATTGTTTGCAGTCGCTGGCAAAATATAAGTTTGAAATTCCGAAACTGACATGATGACTGCTTAACGCACAAAATCTCTTGTGGCTGCTCCAATTTATTTGGTTGTCCTTATGTAGGGAATTTTTTATTTTACGCTAACATCTCGTTTAGATAATTAATGGGTACACATATGATGGCCATTTTATCTGTTCATCTGATTGGAGAGTCGATTTTTATATATATATGCGCCACTATAAGAAAATCACAGTGCACTTAGTTCGACATTCTTTTTGTTACAGTTTAAAAAAAAACCGCATTAATAACGCACACACACACACGCACGCATGTGCATCATGTGCGTGGAAAGAAATTTTAATTTAAGCTTCGCGGACAATATGAAATCTTGAACGCCAAGTAATGGTAGAGTGTACGTGAATGTAGGAACAGAATTCTTGATATATTATAGAGGCATTGAACAAAAATAAATACAAATACAAATTCTTTTTTCTTTTATGAGTTGATAATATCGTCTTTTTGCACTTATGTAGAGTTTTATGTTAATAATTCAATTGCTGCAGGATTACATTCGTTTTAGTAAACGATTTTCGATTTTCATGAGGATCATCGTAATCACCATGACGTCACGAAACGCACAATTGTGAAAGATGTGACATGGATCTATGAGCCGGAAACAAACGACCAATGGAGCAAATAGCTTGCAGCCTTGTTTTCCCGAATTCAAAGTCAAGATCAACGATGATAGTTTGCTGCATTATGCATTTTTTTCCGCCAGATCCGAGGAATATTATTTGCCCGTTATGAACGCGATGAAGTCGATAAAATTGAATTGAAAGAATACAAAGCGATTTTTAATTTCATAAAGGGATTCACCTTATTTATTGATCACACTAGTACATACTAAATGAATGCACTTTAATATGTGTTTGTGTCTGTGTACATCTCCTCATTTATTGGAGAAATACTCAAAGTATCAAACCAGAAGGCCAATTTCTGAAATTTCGAAAACAAAACTCTTAGTTCACTTAGTTGACTCTTAGTTGAAAGTACGCAAGAAAGCTAAATAAGTAAAGCAGTTTTCTATCATTGAAGTTTTCTATCATTGGCGTCATCGAGTACATTAGCTGCTCTTTGCATAAATACTTCCTAACGAGGGGTAAGTCGTTTGCTAATTTTTTTCGTTTCTAAATTTTTATTATATTCAAGAAGATGCTTCAGAGATCCTGAAAGGGATATACCTTTATATATACTTTTCATCAGCGACGATTGTCAGTCAACGTAATAATGCTCGTCCGCTTTTTGTCTGCTGTTGGAATTTTCACGGTGGTAAGAGCTGACATAGAAAGTATAAATATCTCTCATTGATCGGCATAGATTGAGTTTGAAAATCGACAAGGAACAAAAACAGTGACTTGGAATTCAGACCAAATGGAAAATTTGACACAAATGTTTGACGCGATTAAATGAATATTTTGCAATTCTTGTACTTACAATCAAAGCATAGACGAGTACTTATTGCTATACAAACACATACGCGCATGTATATATATATATATATATGATAAACCGACTTTACTTTTATCATACATATAAATATCTATTTATTTATATGCATGTATGACTAGAGTAATGTCGCTCTATCATGCTCTGTCCAAGCGTTTCTTCTCCTCTTTTCCGATTTTCAAGGCTGCAATGTATGACATAAAATCCATAGTTCATAGATGAAGTTAATACAATCGTTGTGTGCTTAGTGCTTACAATTACGCAGCGAGTATTATATTTTTTATTATTCCATCACCGAAGGATAGGAGAGGTGTATTCATTTTGCCAAAACGTTTGCAACGGCCACAAAGAAGCATCAGAGACCCCACAAAATCTGACTTAAAATTTGATCAGCAACAAATTGTAAATCGATTTAAGCATGTACGTCTGTCCGTTTGCCCGTCTGTGTGTCTGTCCACCTGTTGTAAACATACTCCTGGCCGCAAAAAATGAAGTTCTCGACTTGAAATGTGGTAGAAATATTGGAAGTTCTTGCACACAGATTGGCATTGAAAATGGACCAATTTGGTGGAAGAGTACGCTCACAGGACCACCTTTTTTTTTGCAAAAGGAATAAAAAATTGATTTTTTACTCGTTACTCATTAACTATAGCAGAGAAATGTACAAAAATTTGACAACTGTACAAAAATCGAAAAAATTGACCACGCCTACCCTAACATTGAGTACAGGAAAATTTAATTTTTTTTATGAATATCTTTATAAGACGCAGACATTTCAAATGTACATGTCCGTCTGTTCGTCTGTCCATCTGCATCCACTCCATATTATAGAGCCTGAAAATTGAATTCTTTTACCCTTTTTTCGGCTTTTTTAGGATAACGACGATGGGTATAAAAGATTCGGTCACGATCGATTATAATTTTCTTAGTTGTTTTAATTAGAGCTTATTTTAACTACAAATTATTTTAATTACTGTTTGATATTAATCATAGTTGGTATTTACTGGCATTCTGGTCAACATATTATGGTGTTTTCAGCGAGGACAGCATGTTCTCGCTTATTCGACTAAACATTAATAGTTAAGCGCTTTGCTGAAAGTGCGGAAATAAATTTTTAAAGAGATCTTTAAAAAATATAAAATTAAATTTAAAATAAAAATTTGTTAAAAATTAAATTAAAAAATATAAAAGTAAATTTAAAATAATAATTTATTGAAATCTTTGAAGGAAATCTGATCTAGAGAAAAAAGCCAGGAAAACAACCGAGAAAACTAGAGGAAAAATTAGGAAAACGATAATTGTTTCAAATTTTGGAGTAAAGAAAAGACAAAGAAAATTTTTAAACTTCTTTGAGCGAAACCGTATTTCTTAAGAATTATTCGGCGATTTTAAGCAAAGCTAAAAAGTTACAATAAATAAAGGCCGACAATTAAACACTCTGCCCGACTTTGTCTTATCCAAATCCATCATATGAAAATATCAAATACGAAAAATTAAATTTTATTATCCTGTAAGGACTTGCCGTTCGTCAGCACATTTATATGGAAGAGGGTGCTTGATATAAAGACAAACAACGCCAAAATTGATGTAAAGCGAAGTTATATGTTGAACTATTTTTTGGACTCAATTTACCTGCTAAATTTTGAAGAGCTACGTTATGTGAAAATATTTAAATGGGAGGGTGTGCAAAAAATGTTGTCATACGATCACAATGTTAAGCATCGTCAAAATACCATTTTTCATAAATGTTTGTCCAGAGACATTAAAAACGGTACATTTTTTTCATATAACAAACAAGTAAAAACACTATAGCGGGGCAAGGCCCACTACTACATTCCCTACGTCACATTATGGTTATCGTTATACCAACTTTTCAGGACATTATATGAGAAGTGTTGGAGTAGAACCATTTTCAATGGCGTTTGTTCTTAGGCCAAATACGTCAGTGCGCCAAATTTCATCAAAATATCTTGGATTGTGGCCTGTTGGTTGAGAACAGGCGGACAGATAGACAGACAAGCTTAGAATCAGTTTCTGAATCGTTCGGTATAGTAAAAGATAGGTCTATCGCAACTCCTTCTGGATGTGCACACACTCGCACAAACTTAATGTACCAGAAGTACCACAAGTGATTTAGTTAGATATAAAAACAACAATTTCCATGAATCCGCTCTTGACAGAGCTCGTGCTGCGCCCAAAATATCTAAAGGCACGAAATTTCATCAAAATATCTCGTATTGTGGACTGTTGGTTGAGAACAGGCGGGCAGATAGACAGACAAGCTTAGAATAATTTTCTGAATCGATCGGTATAGTAAAAGATGAGTCTACTTCAAGTCCTTCTGGATGTACGCACTTGTACCACAAATTTTCTAGGCAGATATACAAGCAATAATTTCCATG
Source organism: Glossina pallidipes (assembly GCA_000688715.1). Taxonomy (NCBI): domain Eukaryota; kingdom Metazoa; phylum Arthropoda; class Insecta; order Diptera; family Glossinidae; genus Glossina; species Glossina pallidipes. The sequence goes on along the minus strand of KK499790.1, from coordinate 432,515 downwards.
AATCCTTTCTTGGAAGAGTTCGTTCTTAGGCCAAAATATCTCAAGCACAAAACTTAATGGAACTATCTTAAAAGGATGGACCGGTACATGGACAAGTATCGAAAGGCCTTTTTAGCTTAAATCGGTTCAGAAAATTATTTTTACCCGGCTAAGGGAACTCTTCAGGGGACTGGACAGTTCTGGGTGTTGTGTATATCTGCAAAAACTTGATACTTGAACTTGTTTTACTTTATTTTGCGTGAATTTTAAAAAAAGTTTACATTTATTTCAATAAAATGAAAGTTTAAGTTGCTTTAAGAGAATCTACAGTTTCCGTGGTAAAGTTATTCGATATATTGCCGCCATTTGTTGCCGGCCCGTGCTTTAATCGTCGTGAATACGGTTTCTCTCATCTCAACTATAAATACTGCACCGCTTAATGTAATGCCAATGCCCCAAATCAGCCAAATAGAGCGGAAAAAGTTCATAGATAACGGTTTGATTTCTTCTTTTACGTCCATCATGTTGACGTATTTCAAGGCTAAAGCTTCGGAAAACGCTTGACGATTCCAGTGAATTTGCAGACCGTATTGATGAGTATATAAAATGAAATATTTTAAGGGTTTGTAGAATACAGAATCTTCTCGTATCGGATATACTAGATAGTAAGGTCCAATGCATATTTGACTGAGATGGAACACCGGATACTTTAGTTGGAGTTGTTGATTCCTTATGAAATTCCAACGATCTGTTTGCGAACTGTATGCGTATGTGGTGTTTAAACGGTCCCGGTGAGAGTCCATAAAGTTTTTTTTAACTGGAAGGAAACGTTTCAGAAATGCGTCGTCATAGCCAATAGCTTTTAAGATGGGAAGTTCATGTTCCATTACTATGATTTTCAAATCGGTTGCCAATAGATCTGCTATGGTATTTACTTGACTATCGGGCAACGAAGCGGTCAGATAGCTGGACATTTTCGTTTGAAACAGATTAGTAAGACAAAATCCTAAAATAAACAATAATATCGAGAAGAAACGCATGTAATTTGTATGTAGGTAGAGAATTTGAAGAGGAGGTACATAGAGAAATGATGAGATGGACTGTAGGAAAGCTAAACTCAAATCGCGTCTCTCTTCCGTGGTAAGCCACCAAATCGCAAATGTCACGTAGAAGACGGCGAAAACTACAAGCACCCACGTTGAGTTTTGCAGCGTCCTTTGCAGGAACAAATGCTCGGGCGAACGGCGACGGAAAGGCACTATAAAGCAAAAATCATTTATACCGATTGGATAACTGCTGCCAGCTGGCGAGTTTAACATTTCAGTATATGAGTGTACACTGATTTGTAAGCGAGCTTCAGAAACATCCAGAAGAATTTTTGTTAAATTATACGGTTCTTTAATCGAATAACATGTTGCGTCGTCTATTAGCGAGGCGTTGATGAAACGAACGAATGCCTTGAAAAGTTTGCCGGAAACGCCGCTTAGTTCATTGTTGGGTAGGCGAAAGACACGCGGCAAATCGTAACATATTGGTGTCTTGATAATGTGACCCTTAAAGTTCTTACCAACTTTGACGAACAAATCCTTTACAGACCAATTATCGGTTTTGTTGATGATTCTAGCCACTGGGAATAGATCATGTTTATAGATATTATTGTCTACGCTTAGTAAAAAGGTTCGCAAAAATTGTCGCTTCCAAATCCATTCGAAGATGTTCACTAAATTATCAGTAAAATTTACATAAGCTTCGCTGCCTACAGTGAAGGGTTTATCGTATATTCGTCGAGGCAAAAAAACGAAAATAACAGGATAATAGCGTATACGTCTTAAATTTAGAGCAGCCAGTGGTAATATGGGATCGTCGTAGCCCGTAATAAAAATATAGATTAATGATCTTTTGTCGAGAAAACCCTGCATACGATAATGTTGCCGCGTGACGATTACATAAGGCATTCTCGGGAACTTTTTCCAAAATTGTGGAAGAAAGTCAGCCATAACATCTGTATCGCTAAGCAAATTTTCGGAAAGAAAAAAAACAAAATTGTGGAATTTATACGCTTTGTGAAGATGTTTGGCAATTCCGATAGCTAGTGAGCTATTAAACGCTTGACTTTCAGCTTCCGTTATACAAAGTGAAGCCATTAAGGTAACCACCAAATAAGTTGCACCTCTCGTTAGCCACATATTGAGGCGAAACTTATAGATGATGAAGCGCGATGAGCGGATAAAATGTTACTAAATCCTTTTAGAAAAGGATATCATGGTTACTGGATTTTAGTGCCCACTACAGAAAGACGTAAGTATATTAATTTTACTTAGGCGTTCACAATACACATACAAATGCGTCAGAGATTTCCTGGAATAAATGAAGTTCAGATTACAAGTTTATTCGAACATGTTTGTCCCTCCGTCCATCAGTCAGATAGGATTAAATGCTGAACTCCAATACTCCGGCCTGTAAGCGCAACTGCTAAAGTAAATGGTTTCTAAAAATTATGTTATGAAAATAGCAAACATCGCCAAATCACCAAATAGTAACGATCCGCCTACAGAGAAAAAGAGTGACGAAGAGCTTTAACTTTCTTTCTCCTCCTTGTTGTTGAAAGAGAATAAAGCATAAAATGCATGCAGTTGGCTCAATGATTTTCAGGTGTCAGTCAGTCTATCAGTGAGGCGGCGATTTCCCAAATGGTTTGAACGGATACGTTGTAAAATAAAAGCGAGAAAAAATCTAAATGGAAAAGTTAGAAACACTTTGCGGATGAACTTTTAATATCCCAAAATTCAACAATCGTTATATGTTTACATATTTTTTAAGACAAAGTAAAAGGCTAATGGAAATCAATTTTTCATAAGAACTTTACTTGACCTTGGCAAATACTTTCACCTCACTTCAAATCGATATCTATAGTGTTGGTAGATCAGGCGGCTACAGATCCGTGTCTATGGATTGATGGCTCTGGACCGATGTTTACAGATGGACAGACACTTAGAAATTTTCTTTAAATTCTTGGTCAGCTTGCTTCGGAAGAGTTCGCCCCCGAGTTTAGCTCACGTTCGTAGTGAAATTTTTAATTTTGAGATGCTATTACATGCTCGTTGGGTGTTAAAGATTCAGCCTAAACTGCATGCAATCGGTTGCTTTTGCTTTTATCCTTTTTAAACTATGTTTACACGAACGCCTGCAATTAAGTGTTGTTGTGAAAATTTGCAACTTAACATTAACATTCGCTTAATAGCATGGACGCATAGTCAATTTGCTTTGCATGTTGACACGGTTCGAAAAAAAAATCAAGATATAAACACATGCAAATGTTTACATAGAAAAGGCAAAGGAAAAAAAATCAAGAAATTAATATGATTTATGAATGACACGCTTTAGGGTCATATAGGAAACATAACGGACTAAATGGTTACAAATTGGCTGGTAATTGAACAAAACGTGAGATCGTTAAATTGTATCGCAAATAGGTAAACAAAGGTAAATGATACGAAAATATGTGATAGGATGGATAAACGCATATTAAAGACAACGAATAAGAAAATTATATGCGATCGTGAACGAATCTTTTGTACCCATCGTCGTTATCGTACAAAAAGCGAAAAAAAGTGTTAAAGAAGTACATTTTCATGCTCTGTAATATGGAGTGGACGCAGCTGATTGTTTCTATTTTCAAAATAAAAATTTTTGTCACATAGGCGTGTGAATGTTGTAGGCGTGTCCTTGGAAAAGTTTAAGTCACTTGCAAATTCTTTTGCAAATTTGTAGGCGATAGGGACAAATACTATACATAAACGCAGGCAGACGGATGGACAGACGAAGAGACGGACATGTTTTGGTGCATTCCATGGGCGTTTTGAAGCTTGTTTCTGTGACTTATCAAAAAAAAAAACAAAAACATTTTGATACACTGTAAAATTGGTAGGCGTGGTCATTGTTTTCCATTTTTGCACAGACGTTGCTTTCAAAATTTTGTGCATTTATCTGCTACAGATTATGAGTAATGAGCAAAAAACCATATTTGTATTTCTTTTGAAAAACGGAGGTTTTCTCAGTTTACATGGTGCTGTGGGCGTGTCGTTCCACCGAAAAATTTCCAATGTTTCTATCAAATTTGAAGTTGATAACTTCATGTTTGCTACCAAGAGAATGTTTAAAACAGACACTACACAGACGGACAGACACGTACATGGATAGACGGACAAATGGATAGGAAATCGATTTAAAATCTAATGCTGCTCAAGAGTATACACACTTTGTGGGGCCTCTTATGCTTCCTTCCGGGCGCTGCAGACGTTGTGAAATGAATATACCCCTCATCCTTCGGCGATGGGTATAAAAAGGTGAACATAAATGCAAAATATCTTTATATAATTTCTTACAACGGGAGAGAGATGCGCAGAAGTTTGACCAATAGGACTCGTACACAAGCTACATATTTCCAGTGGCAGTGACCGCAAAAAATCGCTCAGTATTGAAGGAGCCGTCTTTGGCCCTCTTTGCTGTAGAATGAAATTCTTTAATGATTACAATACTTTCAAATTTTTAATATTTGGAAAATATGCAGTAATAATCAACGTAGATATCTAGATATCATATTAACAGTTCATATTATTGGTTTGACGATCGAGTAACTGATTGATGAAAAGCCGATATTCATAGGTTAAGTCAAAGGTTTGAGGTCGCAATTGTTTCACCTAAAAGTTCAGCAGGCGAAGAGATAGTTGGACTCGCGAGACCCGCGTTGGTTATTATGTCCGTTTACAATCTTATTGGATATATATTAAGAAGGGAAGATATTTAATTGAATACAGTGCACGGATGTACGTATTTGGTATAAGGAGCCCAGGTATACCTATTTTAAAATAGCACATAAATGTGTACAAAATGCTTATCGTAATAGTGGTTTGAATGCATATTTTAACAAAATGTTTGACGCACAAGGCAAATGCATACGCATTTTAGTATTATGTATAATAGATTGCCTGTAGGCTCTTTGTTGTATGCTAAACCTAGATATTATATCGATTTTGTATGGAAAGCATGAACAAATCTAGCATGCGATAAGTGCTATGAAGGGATGGCGGCATGCTATTATACGTTAGCTCTTTTCTGTTTACAACATCCCCAAATAGCAAACAAAAATCTCGTAACGCATACATATACATGATTGATCAATGCGAATTGTAGGTTTGTTGTTCGTCCGTACGTCCCTTGTCTAAATGTTCCACACCAAACATGGAATGGAAACTCGAAATGTTTTGCATATATTTTTAGTTAATAGCTGACTTCAGAATATATAATAAACGAAAAATATCTCATTCCTTATAACTGAATCGGATTTAAAAATTAGCAAGGGCTGCGATAAATTTTATTGGAACAGTGGGCACAATTCATCTAAAAATGTTAGGAACTATAGACAATAAACTTCTTTAACGCGTAAAAATGCTCCTCATAGTCTATATTATTCGAGCGTAATTTGGTGGGGTGTACAGAGACACCTTTCGATTTGTGTATAATGCAGTGGAGACAACTGATTTAAGATCAAATTGGTGTTTGTTGCATAGAGCTTTCACACCTGAAGTGAAAGAGTTTTTCGCAAACTACTGCCCTATGTCTAAAGGCGCAGATGAGTGAGAAAATAAGAGGTAAGTTATTAAAAGTAACGAGATAAGATCATGCAATTAGTACCAGAAAAAGCCGACGATATTCTATGTACAACATCATGTAAGCATTTTTGACCTTACGAGCATCCATCAAGCAAAAGTGTTTAAAGGTTTAGCGACAGCTGCACCTGAAAGAGAAAAATGAGCTGAAAATCAAACTACAGATCGGAAATTACGGATGTTATACAATAACACGGTCTTGCAGAGTGAATGATAAAATGGTGTCACAAACACTAAGTGCGAATTAAAAAACGATAATTAAGGTAATTATATTCGATTGTGACTGACACCTCCATGCCAAACACAACAAGCGGATTTTCCAGTTTTTTTGTGAAAGAATGATAGGGTTCCTCATAGAATATACATGGAGTAGTAGTAGTTTATGAGCAGTGAAAAAATTTTTTTTAAAAACAGACCCAGCAAGCATAAGCAACAACAATAGTAAATAGAATCCAAACGAATCCAATCACAGATCTACCAAAGGCCATACATGAAATTTTATAGCAATACTTTATATATGTATGGAAAGAAAGAAAAATCGGCGACAAGAACGGAGGCAAGATAATTCCGTCGCTTAACGAATTAGGACCAACTATTCGGCTGTAACCAAATCTTGCATACCCATGACCTTTAGCTTGAAAAAAAAAAAAATTTCAATGCTCACTAATATCCGCAGTGTTGTAGGATCACCCAGGGAACGTATGCGGAAATTTGAATCGTCATGTCTCTTGCAACTTATGAACATTAAGCAAAAGAGCCAGAAAGCAAAGTGGACGCATTCTTTGACCAGTTTGGTCGTTGTGAATAACAATCTGCGTGCATGAAATTTGAATGCTTTTGGAAATTTGGAGTCCGTCTCCTCAGAAAGATACCTAAGACGCGACAGACGGAAACGGGCCCATAAACATGCCAAGATCGATTCAGAATTGGTCAAGAATATATATTCCCTATATAGAATCCCTGAACTTCTCTTTCTCTTAGGAAAGAATATTCTCCGCATCCTTTCATGGTTATAAAGGTATAAACAAGAGGAGAACGACGATACTCTATAATTAAGAAGTTAATTATAAATAATTATATCATAATAATTATATAATTACTATATATAATTATAATTATAATTAAGAAGAAGATAAAGGGTAAGGAATGATTTTCTACAAATACCGCAACGAAATGGAGAATTCACTGGCTGTAGTCCACTCGTGGAATTGATTTAACTTAATCGAGTTCGGTATAAATAAAGCAAAATAATATTTGCTTTAAAACAAGTAAGAACTTTATAGTCCAACAAGGCCAACATTAAATACCCTTCACCACATTGTCTAACATAATTCTTATTTTTATTATGGAACACAAAAATTATATCTCGTTTCTATATAAAAGCATACTTTTCATATATGTATTAATGAGGAAGAGGGGCCCAAAACGCAATCTAATGTACATAGGGCAGAATACAAAAATAGGTTCAAATTTTGTAGAGTTCATTTTTTTATGAAATTACTACCATGGGTCAATTTTCATCATTTTAAACATATTAAAACTTAGACTTTTGTGCTCTACAAAGGATCCATTTTCGTGAAAATCCTTATTAGGGTAGGATCGAACAAATAAGCCGAGATGGTACAAATTTGGTACAGCTAACATTTTTATCTTAATTGACATACATATTTTATCGTAACAGCTTGAGTTTTCGTTATATAAGATGGGGTGCAAAAATTGCTCCAGCCGTTCCAAAGTTTTCATATTCATTTCAATTTAGAATGCGGAAATACCACTACTTAGCCACTTTTGCTGAGAAATTTTCAAAATTGCAATTTTTTTCCATACAACGACTTTTCAAAATGGGGCCTTGTATGGGGAGTAGACGAAAAAGTGGCCCGATCCGTATCATTTTCAGTAGCATTCACCGTTGTGGCGAAACACGTCTCTGTACCAAATTTCATCAAAATATCTCGAAAATTGCGACCAGTAGCTTGAACAAAAATGTACATGGACAGATGGACAGATAGGCTTCTCAATAAGAAAATCACTCTGAATCGATCGGTATAATAAAGGGTAGGTTTATCTTAAGCCCTTCTGCTTGTTACCTATGCCACACGCGTTAATTTAATATACCCTCTACCGCAAGTGGTGTAGGGTATAAAAAGATGGTTAATTAATTATTTACAAGAAAGTCAATTTCCGTTGAATTGGTTTAAACATTTTTGCGCAGTGAGGGTAAGAGTATTGTTACTGATGCGTTTGACAATCATTCACGTGCGCGCGTATGCATTCAAATGATTCATTCATTAGCTTATTATATAAAGCACATCATACGTATACGTAATGTTTATTTTAACGTTACTCATACGTGCCTTGCTTGCTTTCGTTTGTTCGTGGCTGAAGTATGCGGATACTGAGAGAACTACTTTATTATTTATCTGCTTACCTTCTTATTCCAGAAAATAATTGTTTTAATTTGTTTCCTTTTTTTTTTTTTAAATGTTAATTTATTAAATATCCATTTATTTAAATTTATTTCATTCATTTACTTATTTCATTTTTTTTATAATTATTTAATTGATTTTTTTTATCTGATTTCTTTCGTTTAGTATGTCGAGTTGTATGTATCGTAGATGTAAGTGTAGATGTTTTATAAGGGAATTAAATTTTAAATATATTTTTCATCATGTATTTTTGTTTTTTTCTTTTTTTTATGTATTTTCAAATATCTTCACTTGTGTGTGAGTAACATAACCATTCGAGTTTTAATGATTAATTTGTTTGCCTTTCTTTCATCATTTTTTTTTTTTTTATTTTTATTTTAAGTTGTTGTTGTTGTTGTTGTTGTTGCTTTTGCTAAATAAAAACATTACTAAGTAACCGGGTAGTTGTTGGGGTAGTCGTGTTAGTGTGTTAGTGCTGTATTTTATAACAATTTCTGCTTTCGTCGTTTCGTAGAGTTTTTCGCCTTTGTTTCTTCTTTTTTTTTTGTTTTGTTTTAGTTTTCAAAATTTTCAACAATTTTTTTTTTTAATAATTTTCTCACGTAAAGAGAGTCACAATAACAATTCGATTTATATCTTATATAATAATAATAATAATAATAATAATAATAATAATAAAAATGAAATTAAATTTCAAATTAAAATCAAATGAAAATTTTATTGAAATTTATTTCATTTCAAAATAATTGTAAATTTATTTATTTGCTTGTTTTGCATCTGATTTTTTCGTCTATCGCTAGTTCGACATTTAAAGCAGGGGTTTAGAGGGAGTAGTAAAACATCTAAAATCATTTTTTATTTTAAATTTTCTTTTTTTCTCGCTATATTCTCTTTTAGTTTTAGAAAGTATTTTAAAAAGAAATTATAAGCTTTTCCTGTGTTTTACGATTTATTATTGTTTATTTTTAATATTAAATCTTGTTTTTCTTTTTCTTGTTTATTCATCTTGTTGAAATTTTTAAGCTAAATATAAGAATAGTTTTTTATGTATATAAGTATAAGTATATGTATATGTATGTATAGATCGTTATTAGGTTATTAGATATACTTGCTTGTATATGATTATTCAGATAGTTTCTTTTTGTTATTCTTGTTCTTGTTGTTGTTATTGTAGAAATTCCCATTTTTCTAAAAAAGAATTTTTTTTTATTCGTTTTATTTATTTATTTTTTTTAATTATTAGTTTTTCGTTATTAAGTAAATTTTCTAAAATTTCCTGGTGGTATTTTTGCAGTCAGCGTTAAGTATATAGTTAAGTGAAAATTACACAAGAATTTCTCAGTTTTTTCATTTTTTTCCTTTTTGTTGTGTTTTGTTTTTTTTTTTTTAAATAAAAAATAATACATATGTATGTTTAAGGGTCTTGACTATGTGTTTCCTATGTAAGTTTGTATGTGTGTGTGCATGTATGTGTTTATGCCTAAAAAAGAAGCTTGAAACATATATTAATTTGAGATTAATTTTTCTGTAATCTGTATACCAAGACACGAGAAGTTAAAGGGTCTGTTAAAGAAGCCTATTTAAGGAGCATCTACTTGGGCACGTTTTCGTAAATCTAAGATTATTAATGATAATCGTATAAGAATGTGGATAAATATCGCTGAAGCGTTTGAAAATTTCACATTGATCGGGAAGTAAAAATCAAAAGTGTTCCAATTGTCTTGTGCTAGAGGATAAGTTTGTGAATCGTGCAATTGTCGAGACAATTGTCGAGTTGTGTTAGATACTCCAGGCGTGAGCATTCATTCTCTAATAACATCAAGGACATCTTTATCAACCTCAAGGACTACTCAGACTGTGAAAAACTGCGTGCTTCAGGAGGTAGAAAAACTGACCCACGACTGATCGATCTTGTGCTGCACTTCTTTGCCTAAATTGTAAAGACGTATTAGTCATAGCTTGAGGGCACTATACCTTTAGCCAAGAGTAGTAGAGAAAGAGATTTTCTTTAGAAAATTTTTCTTTTTTGCGGATGTTACTGACAGCAGTCTGAGTTCTGACGGCGTCTTGTCAACTATTTTGAGTCTTCTAGGATGCTCTTACAAGCATCAGCCAATCTATCAAGAATCCCAGCTGGATGTAATGTAATTTTGAACTTTTACCCTTTCCAAACCCAGATTTAAGACGATCCACTAAATCGATATCACAATTGGTTTAGCTCGGGCATAAGAGGGCACTTAATGTTAGACGGTCTGCCACCGGTATCCCACTTAAGTCTCTGTTTTGATTCACGGTGATGATGATGAATGATTTCAAACACGGAAGACTTTAGTTTTCATAGAAAAGACAACGACGAACGTATGAAAAAGTTTTGCAAGAAATATTTAATAGTTTTACTATTGAAGGAAGTCGAGGCGAATTGATCGCCCAAAATCATATGCTTTGGGTTTTTTCTTGGGACTAACCTAACGATAAACAATGGTTTTAAGTTTTTTCATTATCACTTAGTAGCGTCGTGGAATTTCGTTTTAAGCTCTCAAGAAGTGAGGTTAAGCATAGAGGCGCTGCTTAAACGATTTTTTTTAAACGTACAAAATTTCCTAAGAAAATTAGATTTGAGTGCAAATTCTAAAGACAAAGTTGAAGTTAATCCGACAACAGAGTTGATTCTTCTTCTTCGTCTTTTTGTTTTTTTTGAAAAAAAGGATTTAAGTTTTTATGACATAACTTGTTAATAATGAAATCAAGAATAGATGATATCTTTGATATAAGTTTTAGTTTCATTTTCATTTTGCAGCCAACAATAAAGGACATAAACATCTTTGTATCTAAAGTATGCATTTGCTTATGTAATCGGTTTGTGTTCTTAAAAAGTGAAGTTAAACTGTGGCTTAAGACTTTTGTTCACTACATTATATATATATATATATATAGGAGGGAATAGTAGAATAGAATATTAATGTTATAGTGTATTTATGTTTATATGTAGAGCATATTAATTTCACATATGTATATGTATACACATAGTATATATATATATAGTATATAAAGTATATATATATATATATATATATATAGTATATATACATATATAGTATAGTAAATATATATAAATATAGTATACATATAGTATATGTATGTACTATATATACTAAATGTATATATATATATATATATATATATATGTGTGTGTGTGTGCGTGTATATATATATAGTATAAAGTATAGTATAGTATATGGTATATATATATCTATAGTATATAGTATATATATATACATACTTCTACATATGTATACATATACATGTATGTGCATCTAAATATATATACATATGCATATATATACATATACTTATATGTGCATATACATATGTATATATGTGTGTATATGAACATATAAATAGATTATTTTAATATTTTTTTTTCCTTTTTGTTTAATTTTTAGTTTATCTATTATTAAATATATGTAAATATTTTAGGCGGTGGCTTGGTTTTGGACTCATTTCATATTTAAGAGAAGAATAATGATAATAATAATAATAATAATAATAAAAAAGAAGTTATTTTTTTAATATGTTTTTTTTCTCTTTTTTTTTTGTTTTACTTTTGCTTTGCTAATGCATTTTATAAAGTTTTGTTAGATCTCGCGTAAAATCTCCGGTTTATAGTATTGATTATATAAATGATTTTTCTCTCATTGAGATTTACAGACAGAGAGAGAGAGAGAAAGAGAAAGAGAGAGAGACAGAGATAGAGATGGTAAACACGTGTAGAGACATAAATTATTATAAAATTATTGTTAAAAAGCTTAAAAGCTAAATATTCACTTGCGTCCGTATTCATATTTATTTTCATTGCACATATGTTTAATTTATTTAATTTATTTATTAATTTTTTATTTTTTTTAATTTTATTAAAGTAATTTACAAATTGACCATTATTTTCCATACTTTTTGTGTCGCTTTTACTAATTAAGCTTTTAAAAGTTAATTTTTTTTTTTTCATTTTATTAGCATTCTATTTATTTATTTATTTATAATTTGGCTGCGTAATCACATTATCGTTTAAATTTTCAGATATTAGAAAATAAAACAATTAAATAAACGTAAAAAAAAAAAATAAATAAATAAAAAAAGAAAAAAAGAAAAGAATGAAATATTTTTTAAACTAATATTCAGCTAATGAGTTTAAAATACTATTCAGAAATATCTCTAAACGGTATTAACTAAGATTTCTTGTCTATATAAATGTTTCTCTACATAATTTCTATGATATATATTTTATATGTTTTCATTTTTCTTTTTCTTCTCCTCATATGTATATTACAAAATTCTACATATTCTTGAAGTAAGTTTTACTCGAAATTGACATTAGGATCGTTTCATTACATTTTTTATTCATGTCATTATTTATATGTGTGTATATATATCTAGATACATACATACCTATACATAATTATTTATAAAAATTAATTTTATTATTAAAAAAAAAACAAAAACAAATTATTTATAAAATCATTAAAAAATCTATATATATATATATGAGCTAAAAATTGGACAAGATATTGCGAATGGATCCTTATGAGTGCATCAAATGATCGCGGTAGCTAGAAAGCTTTTCTTTTTTTTAGCAATGACTTAGCAAGCTTAAAATATCTGACGGGAACTAACCATTTAAGAGGTAAGTGTTGGAGAACGTTTTTCCCTTCGGTATTTCTCTATTCCCCTACTCCTTCTTAGTAATGTTTAAAAGGTTTCCAAGAAATGTACGAAAACCCGTAGAACATTCAGAAATCCAAAGAGCTTTACTTGTAATTGTAAGGTTTTTTGAATCCATTAAATTTGCAAGTTTCTTCTTAAACCTTTAAAAATGGACAAACTCTTTGAACTAGAAACCCTTTTCTAGTTCGTAAGACATTTAAGCCAATGAAACGTTAAAAGTCAAAGTCATCGAGGTTGTAAAGTTTTCAAAAACCATTAAGCTTTAAAAGCTTGTTAAATTTTATAAATCACTGCAAATTTTCAAGTTTGTTTAACCTAAAAATGTCAAAGCTTTTTTATCCCATTATGCTGTTGAAGTTCGTAAACCTGTTAAGCTATTGAAAGTTTGGAAGTCAATATTATGATTTTCTGAAAATGTCAATTTATCAATTTCCTAGTTCGTAAAGCTTTTAAGCCGATAAAGCTTTTAAATCCATCAAGCTTGTAAAGTTTTTAAATTTCATGAAGCTTCGGAAGCTCGTTAAAGTTTATAAATCGATGAAACTTTTCAAGTTTCTTAAGCGTTCACAAATGGTAAAGCTTTTTCTCTCACTATGCTTTTGAAGTTTTTAAGCAAAAAAACTTTTAGAAATATCAACTTGATAACTAGAAATGTATTGTAGGTCCGCTTCGCGTTGTTAAATTCACTCAACCTATCGCCGTCCTTCACCTGTAGCACAGGGGTATATTAAATTTTGTGCGGCTGTATGCAACACTCAGAGGGACGTGAGACAAACTAAATCTTTTGTTATAGCGATCGCGTCAGAAGCACTCTTACAATCACATTCAGAATCGATCAAATCGTTCGTCTGTCCATTTTGTGTTTTCCGTTTAACATACAGGTCAAGTAATATGTAAAATATTTTGATGAAATTTGGAACACTGATGCGCTTTCACCCAACGAGGAACGCCATTGGAAATGGTTCAGATCGGCCACTCCCCATATAAAGCCGTATTTTGAAAAGTTATTACATGAATAACCATATTAAACGAAGTGGTGGAGAGCACTTCTTAATAGTAAGTCGCGTCCCAGAATAATATTTTCACTTGAGAAGCCGTGCAACCTTAACATTGCTTATATGATGGTATAAATATGAAAATAATCACAATGTACACGTAGTGTTCTTAATGGCTACGTTGAGAAGAGGTCTTTGGGTATCTATATATCTAGGAAGTCTTTGCGACGAGGCTCATTAATATCTTGGGATGTTCTACAGAACCCTTATTATAAAGGGAATCGTTTATGATGAGAACGTTTTTCGGAAGTGAAATAATTCCATTTCTTGCAGATTAGAGATCAATTTAATTAGAAATTGTTTTGCAAAAAATTCTCTAAAATTTATGAATATTTTTCTACAATATTTTTACGAATATACTTCAACTTCAGTCAAGCTACTATTTCTATTAATTAATTGAAAAATTTCAAAGGAAAAAATCGTCGATAGACGAGACTACCTTCTACTACCTTTTTTCTTTTTTTTTTCTTTTGTCATGTGGTCATGTAAAGCATGAAATTATTTACTAAGAATACTTCGATGTCGTTAGGAATTCTTTTCAATGGACTCTAGCAGACAGCAAATCTGCTTGCAAAAATGGGGAAAAGGAAAAGTGAGGCACAATTATGAGCTGTTTGGCGATTTTCTGGAATGCAAAGCTTCCTTCGCAAAGTCTCGGCATTTTTGCTGTTGTGTTTAGTGAGGTTTGAAATATAATTAAATAACAAGTGCACATTTCTATGATTAAGTTAAACTAAGTTATTGAAAAATTTTAATTTTTTTTTGTATATAATTTACTTTATGTATATTTATTTTCTACATATTATTTTACTTTTAATTATTTTAATTTAAGTATTTAAGTTTATTACTTTTTAAAAAAAATTTCCCTAAATTTTGCTGTATATGTTTTATACATTTAAATATTAATGTATTTATTTATTTATTTATATGATTATTTATTTAATCAGTTACTTAATTATTGATTTATTCATTTATTTATTTATTTAGTTCTTGTTTTTTTTTTTTATTCTCATCCTTGTGTGAAAGCTATTAATAAACATAATTAAATTTAACTTTCGCTTACAAATTAAATGCATGCTAGAGTATGTATGTATGTATTATTGTTATTATTATTTTTTTTTATTTTTCAACTTTTTATTTAATTATTTATATATATTTATATATTTTCCACTTACATTATTATATATCATTAGGCCTAATGTTAATTAAAAAGCTTGTCTAATTACAATAACTAACCCGTGCATACGCGTATATTTACATTTACATGTGTACATGTGTGTGAGTGTGCATTACACGTTACACGTAATTGTCATCATCATACTCTCTTGTAGCCATCGATTCTCATTAAATTGATTGGAATTATTATTATTATTGTTGTTGTTGTTGTTGTTCTTCGCTTTCTTATCGTTTTTTTTTCTGTTTATTTCTCGTTTGTTAGTAGATGAATAGAGAGGGAGAGGGTTTTTGTTATTGTTGTTGTTGTTGTCAAGATTACTTACCGTTTTAGATAAAAGGTGGGTTGTTGTTGTTTTTGCTTTTGCTGTTGCTGTTTATTTTGCGGTTTTTTTTATTGTTGTTCATAACAACTCTGAACTGCGTATTTAAATATTAGAAAACAAAAGCAAATATTTCAAAAATGTTTGGTCCCTTAACTTATAGTTATAGAAATTTTATAAATAAAATTATTTATTTATTAAAAAAAATTTAAAAAAAAAAAAAAAACAGGAAAAAAAAGTTTGATTTTTCGATCTCCACCACTTGAAGCCAGTGCATCCAATACGTCTTGGTCGACTGATGACGAAAATTCTTGGAACTATCTATGCCAAGCCTTTTATTCAACAGCCTTTACAAGTCGCCAAAGGTTTCGCAATTTTCTTCCATTCGCATTTCGCATCACGTCCACAAAGTCTCAGATTAATAAGCGATAAAAATAGTAAATTATAGCTTTTTCATAACAGAGTTTATCGGCGGTTTATGCCATCGGCTTTTACTTTCTTCAAATGCTAAGTTAACTAAGAGCATATGTATGTCAGTTTATCAACTCACTCTTTTATTTGTGCCTGCGATGTGCGTTTCAACAAAAGGTAAGCAGCGGCCAGACAGACGGATAATTAGATAAATTCATAAAGTGTGTCTTACCTTATGGACATCTCTAATTCGTATTGCGTAAGGGTCTCGAACGATAGGACAAATGTAGTGAACTTCCGCTCAGCGGCGGATATGTGATGCATGCATAAGATAACACAGCTATTAGCTAATAGACAACATTCTTGTTGCTAAGTGTTTTGTAAAAAGGTTCATTAATAAACTTTCGTTTTTTCCCTTCCTTCCCTTTTGTTGTTATTTGTTCTTTCCCCTTTAATTCTATAACAAAAATTCATAAGAACAACTTTTCTTAAACAATGAGTGTGAGAATGAACGGCAAAGATGTCTATCACTTCAAGCGAATATGTAAAGATTGGAAAATAAATTTGCAAATTGTTGAAGCGTCACCCCTTCTCTCTATCCCTCTGTGAGCTGAGAGCTTTTCAAAGAAATATTTCAGTTTTTGGGATTCGTTCACTTTCGCGGCCATGGACGGCGGAAACCAAGCGTAAAGTTTCAAAAGTTTCGAACTTGACTGTTGCGAAGAAGGCAGACTAACGACGGACAGATGGACATGATTCAAAATGCTGAAAGCTGATCAAATTTGTTTGGTATTTGCTTTGTTTTTTTCTTTAGCGGTATTTGTGAGTGCTACGGCACTGTTCTTCCCGAATTGATATAACAGAGTAACAAACGTGCTACATATCTATTAAAGGATGAATTTCATGCAGTATTTATATTAAGTAGAAAGTCTTTCGTTGCACACTTCGCAGGATAATATATGCTGTAGATCGTAAGTTAGTAATGAAATCGAATCGAACCAGGAACGTAGTCATCAAGGTATTTCGAGAGTTTCAGAGGCAAGCATAAAGCAGATCAAGGCAATGCGTGACTGATGATGACAACTACAAGATCTAAATTTGTGACTTTTAAAAACAAAAAGAGTTCATTATTCAACTCATCCCTTGCACATGAATGCGCCAATGGAAAATCTTTTCCTAGATTAGTAATAAACAAAACTCTGTATCTGGTCCTAAGCAAATTTGTATTCCATTTTGCTTATAATGGAAGGGAATATTAAATTTCCGTGGAGGTACACAACGTTCAGAACTACTTACACTACTACTTTCATTACATCAATTGTTTCCGAAACATTGCCTGAAATCGTGTATATATGTCTGTCCATACACATTACATTTCACAATTTTTGTGAAATTTTGCTAAAATTCGGTGCACTGGTATCTTTTGGCCCGAACAAGCATCCAATGGGGAATTGATTGAATGAGTGAATGAATATTTTCAATATTTTCTAGAGATAAGGAAATCGAAAGAATATTTCGTTGATCAAGTGTTGACCCATCAACATCAACAATTTAGCCTTTAGTAAAAGCCTTTGGATAGCACTGTCTGTAGTTCAATGGAAGATGTGTTTAAGACTCGTCTGCACCACATTCGCAAATCGATTACCAATATCGCTGATATTTAGAAAAGATTTACTGAAAACAGTTCATTGAATCTTTTTCGGTATTCTGTTCAACTGTCTGTACATGAGGTAACGGAGGGCCACACACAAGTTTTATATTTTTTGTAGTAATTGCGATCAAATATTCTTCTCCCAACCATAAGTAAATAAAAGAAATAAAAGAAATAAAAGAAGCAAATATTCTTTCTTTGCTCCGTTTGAGCGGCAAAGAATCTCGATTTGAGTGCCCAGAATCTCGACTCTAACAACTCAATGGTCGTGGGTTCAAATTTGAAATGGAGTGGTGTTTTCAGTAATAAGCAAAGAATTTCGACTAAAAACTCCAGGCTCGTAGATTCAAATCTCACATGCGGTGGGGTTTTCAATAAAGTCGTTAACTTTAAATGCTAGTGCTTTAAGAGTTTATTTCTTTGGCCAAGTTAATAATAACAATAATAAGAGCTTCAACTGCCCTTGTCTGCCATATATGAGTACACAAGACATCAATAGCTTTTCTTAGATAATTATGCTAATAAAACTTAAGTACATATTGCGAGGAATCAAGAAAAAATTGATGAAGCATTAAAAGCAAATACTTCTGCCAGGATTAGTGCATGAGCGCTTGATTTGGATCAATTACTCATAACGTTTTAAAAAAATAAAGAAGCTTTCATAAGAAAGTTAGATAAGATATATAGAGAGAGTGAAAAAGAAAGAAAGAAAGAAAGAAAGGAAGACAGACAGACAGAGAGAGAGAAAGAGAGGGTGAAAGAGAGGGCGAGAGAGACAGAGAGACAGACAGAGAGAGAGGGTGTGTGAGAGAGAGAGAGAGAGAGAGAGAGAGAGAGAGAGAGAGAGAGAGAGAGGCTGAAAGAGAGGGAGCGAGCGAGAAAAGATGAAAGTGAATTATCTAAGTGGGTAACTTTTACATTATAATTAAATAGAAGCTTATGCTATAACCGATAAGGGAATTTTAACCGACAGCCAACTCAATCAGTAGATCAGATGGAGTCAATATGGCCCGTCAAATAATTTCGTGGCAAAGCGAGGGATGGAGAAGAAGTGTAACTAACGCAAGCTCTTTTGAAGGAGGTAAATGGAGGAAACCAACGGATTGCAACGCACAATGCCGAGCAAGCTCGCATTCGCTTAAGCTTAGGCGGTTTACAAGTGAAATCGCTGTGACATTAGTTAAATATTTCACACCACGGAGACTGAAAATGCATACAAGTGCATAATAAAATGCATGCAAGTGCATAATAAAATGTTCTATTTGAACCGATTCTTATGTTAATGTTTCCTTCCATTATATGCAAAAGTGCATTTGTCGTCATTGTCTTTGTCCATTGTCCGTCTGTTATTGTCGCTTGGGTTTTTTCGCTCTAGCTTTTACAAAATGTAAATATTTCACAATATCATCTGTGGATGCCCTTTAAAAGCTTGCTTTCAATTGTTCTCAGATAAATCACATAAGGAGGACAATTGTTAATGAATTCCTTGAATTTTGATCTTTCCCGTAATTATTTCACGGACGACTGGCGACTGTGCTAAGCCACTTTCCCAACAATTGAAACGTGGTAATTATAAACAACTGATTCTGCCATAATTTGTTTGGTCACTGCATACCACCATAGGCATATATGGCGTGCAATCTGACCTATGAAGAAAACATTGAAAAGGATTGTTTCCTTTCTTTTCAATAGTTTGAAAATTGTTTTTTTGGTTTTGTTTGTTTTGTTTAGCATTTTCATTGATTTCAATAAATATTTATTGTTCATATTATTCCGATATCTTTCTGCATGATATGCAACGTATTGCTAGTATTTGCCTTCGTTATGAATGCATGAGAAATGAAATTGAAATTTTTTTTTTTTATTTTTCACTTCATTCCTCCTCTT
Source organism: Glossina pallidipes (assembly GCA_000688715.1). Taxonomy (NCBI): domain Eukaryota; kingdom Metazoa; phylum Arthropoda; class Insecta; order Diptera; family Glossinidae; genus Glossina; species Glossina pallidipes. Next base: position 413,222 of record KK499790.1, on the reverse strand, counting down.
CAAGAACTAACTATTTAGAAACAATGGAAGAACAAAAAAAAAAAAAAAACAAACAAACAAAAAACTAAAAGCATTAGATGTGTAAAGTTTAATGGAAAATATATGTAACGATGTAAATACTTATATATTATATATTATATATGTGTGAGAGGAGATTGTATTTTGTGCTTATATCGATATTGTTTTGTTGTGAGGGCATCATTTTATGGGGATAAGCAATACAAACAAAGGCAAGCAGCAGGCCTGCGAATGTTTACGTAACACGATACCTTTACTTATTGAATATGAAATTTGAAAATTTCTTCGTCAAATATCCATAGGGTTTTAATAGGACCCAATCTACATATTTGCATGTATGTGTGTATGTGGCTTTACTTAGCAAATGAAGGCTTATTAATATGTAGACTTAAGTTAAATTACAATCAAATGAATTTTTATTTACCAGAAGAGAACTTTTAATGGTGTTTTTTTTTTTTTGTTTTCTATAATAAATAAACATTCATTAGGAGTAAGATTTTTGGAAAACCTTTTACAGCATCATCAGAAAACATATAATTTTTGTGTAAATATCAAATATATGCTAAAACATGTTTTTAAACCTATGTTATGCTAACTGCCAGAGAGAATAATAATTAAATTCAATTGAGTGTAAAATAACAATAGTTGCAGATGTAACAAAAAATATATATGTATATGTACATGTATTTTAATATAATAACATCCGTTTCCTAATAGAAATTAGACAATCAAAAAAGTTTGCATTGGGAAAGCTTAGCATACATTATGTGTGTGACCAGATGCGGTTTTCAGTGGCATAACAGTATGAGACTGCTTTTTGAAAGCAGTAGAAGGTAGTACACCACAAAGCAATTTGCTCTAATCTGAAAAGGAAATCTTCAAAAAAAAAAGGGCAAATTGGATAACTGGGTAGCATGGGTAACCTAAGTTGTGCAGATCCTCTTGCATATTTTGGGTGAATGCGCGGCCAACTTCAGAATCACATACCAGACACAGCCCGATGCTTCGGACTAAAGCATGTAAGGGAACTCACAAAAATTCCTAAAGTGAGCGGCTGGTAGCTTACAAGAAATCTTCCAGGTTGCGGCATGGAAGTTCCAAGATAATCATAATAATAATAGTTAACGTCTAACGGTGTGACATTTCCGAAAGCTGCTCCAGCTATTAGTGTTTATAGAAACAATCAAATCAAATAATAGAATCCTTCAGAAATTTTTTATTATCAGCCTGTTAGTTTATTCTAAGCAAACCTATGGCTTACATTAGGTCATGAACACTGCTATTATTAAAAACAATACCGACCGATGACTTTTGCAAGACATTGAATTGAAATGGAAGTGCAAGCGAAAGGTTATAAACAAGCCTAAGCTCACGAATCTCAAAGAGATTACATGTCGGTAATTTGCCTTTTCCAAAAGACGGCTTTTGGAAAACTAAAACCATAGTTGTCCTTTCGCTTTAAGCATTCCATGTTCTTTCAAAGAAAAAAACCATAAAATAGAGTCTTTTCCCCTTCGAATTTTTAAGTGAAATTTCAATCAAACACTGGTTCATCGTAAGCCTTGTCCATAGGACGCCCGCACCTCTATTACATACATACACATCATTAATAAATGAAAAAACTTTATAAAGGTACTTGTAAGTACCTTATTGGAAATGACAAAATTCTAAATATGGGAGGGAGTCTAATACTCCAGTGTTTATGAGAACAACTCTCCCGGGTGGTGATGGCTAAGCATATGAATGCATTCTCCTTCTGAAGTAAAGGGCATTTCTACGGCTAATTTGTTAGTCGAACGAATTCGATATATCCGATAGGTGAGCTTTCAAGAAGACGGCCAGTGAAGTCGTGTGGGTATTGGTGTAGGAATCCAATGCAAATTCCCTCTAAAGGAAGATGCTGTGGAAAGAAATTTGAAATGGATTAAAGTTTGCACTACGTACAACAACGTATAACGGTATATCATTGAATGAATTTACTATTCAAGTATTCGGGTAAGTAGGCGCAATAAACATAACACGTTCTATTTAGATACGCTTCCGTTGAACTATTCCTGAAGTCTTTCTCTAAGTTTGTGAAAATGAAATGGAGAAGTGCTTTTTTTTTGGCAACAACGGGTGGACCTAGGCACTGACTTCCCTAATTATCGAGTTTCGAGTATTCTAAAGGCAATGGTGGCAGCAAATTGACTCTTTGAACAATCTTTTCGACAGCGCATAACGATGACCGCCGTCCACGCCGACTGAGAATATGCAAAGTTAATGGGACCTCGGATGCCGATTAAATATGTTAAGCATCTACGATGGCCGCAAGATCCTATGTAACTTTGGCAAGGCGAACCTTATCGTTTATAGTTGCTTTTGAAACCCCCCTGCAGTATGGCACAGTAGAACCATACACAATGTCTTACAGTGCTTGGCGAAGGACCAATAGCTGATGCTGTAGAAGGCAGTGTTCTATTGTAGTACATTGATCGCCTGGTCACACTTGCTTGCTTGCTGCATAAATATGGATTTAAGGTAATATTATCTGTAACCGATAAATCACAATTCGTAAATATTTTATTATTTTAAATAATGCATGCGTTCGGTAATAAAATTAAATTTTGCTTGATTCTGTGAAATTGGAAAATAATTTCATTAAGTCTTAAATAAACAATAAATGCATAAAAACAAAAAATGCATAAAATAAATAAATTAAATTTTAAACTTAACTAAAACAAAATTCCAATTGTTTGTATATTTGAAACTTTATATCTTTGAAGCTATAAAATTTATGGCATTGTTTTTTATTCAATTTCCTAAAACCACAAGGTTTGATGTAATGTATATATACATATATATATATACATATATATATATGTATATGTTATGTATTTAAATGATTTGTTTTTTTTTTTTTTTTTGTGGATACATTTTATGGAATTAAGTTGATTTAGCATTATTTTCATTGTGTATCATATGCAACGATATGCGGCGTTGCCGTTGTCCAATATGTCATGCATTTGAAAATTTGCCATAAATGTGCACGAAAGGCATATATTTGTTTATGCAATGTTTGTTTATTAAAATAAAATAATAAAAAGAATAAAAACTAACCCATTAAAAAAAAAAACGATTTTTTTATTTCTAATTGAAGTAAATTCATCTTTAGATTTAAATAAATAAAAAAGGCTTCGTGATGGTGATGATGATGATGATAGGAATTTTTAAAGCCTCAGTATGCATTACATAATAATTAAATTATTTTTAATATTTGCCTTTACGTTTGGCAAACATACATACTCGTATGTATATACATATATATGTATATGTATATATGTACAAGCGATGCATAGCTATACTCAGATAGCCACGAGATATGGAGCAAAGTTATATTTGCATTCTTGCGTAGTATAAGCATTTTTAATGAGTTTAATTTTCGATTTATGTTTATTTAACCCGTCCTTGAGTGTGGTTAAGCTTTTGATGTTTTGATTTTTAGTCGTTAATATACAAACACCTAGAGCGTATATTAGTTTCTTAATGTAATGTTCATGAGGTAAAATATTTATCACGGAATGGAAATTTCACAAAATCTATGCGTGTATGTGTGTCTATGTGTGTGTGAATTAGCCATGGTCAACTTAGCCTGTAGTAGCTTAGTTAGGAAATTACGAAACACAAATGTTGTTTGGAAGGTAAAATCTGAAAAATATCTCTATCAGGGAAAAGAACTAGAAATTTATCCTCTTAACCCTTCCGTGTGCAGTCAGTCAAATTCCTCAAGATCTGTGATTATTACGTATACTTTTCGCATTCGTATGCACACTGCATACATACGGGTGTATTAGCTCACTTCTATAATACGAAACATTTATCAAATATTTGTGAGTATGTTCGCAATGTGCGTTAAAAGCGGAATTTATTTATCCTTGACTTCATAGTCCGTATCCTCATGTCAAGATAATTCTTAGGTGGACCTACCGCATAGCTGAAGGGATAAAAGTCGCGGATATCAAGTCGGTGTTCGGCGGTTCAAATCTCAGTGCGAGTGCATACTTAGTTGTGTCTGCATATAATATTTTCTTTTCTCTTAATGCGTCCGATCACTCAGGAGATGATGCCCGCTATTCATGTGGTCGGTGACGGCCTGAGTGAAAAAAGGAAAGAGAAAGAGTTAGGGAGCCTAATGAGTGTGTGTCCAATCGATAAGCGTGACGCCTTTAACGACTGGTGGGTTCAGTACAGCTACGATCAAAGTAAACTCTATCGCACTAACCACGCGATTTTTACCTCGACTACATGCAATGGAATTACTTTGATATAAGCTGACTTGGTTGGAGTTTAAGTTTAAAAGTAATCTAAACTGTTTTACATTCTTTAATCTTAAGTTTAGGCTTAATCCGACTGATTGCGTATTAGAGAGAACGCATAAAGAGAACTTTGTCTAGATACCAAAAGAGATCTTAAGTCCTTTCCACTTTGCGTGCCGATTAAGCAAACAATGTTTGGTCAAAACATTAATAAATAATTTCTTTAACTGTGATTTTACAATCATTCGTAAAGCCTTACAGGTAGTGCATTGCGTAAGTCCCCTTATAATATAGATGTTCCTGAAGCATAGGTGAGGGAAGGCAATCGCTCGTAGAAAATAATTAAAGAGCAATCAAGTCTTTACAGAAAACTTTTTTCGAGCAAATTTGTTTGTTGTTGTTTGTTGAAAAAATACCTTCTCCATAAAGCGCGACCGAAAACATATACATCAATAGTTGTGAAGTCTTGGTGTCAATCCAAGAACTAATCAGTAAAATAACTAAAATTTCTCTATGCTCCAAAGGACCTATTGAAACATACAAAGTTACGGACTTGAACCCAAAACCTTCATCAGATGTCTCTAGTGAGGACTTTTGGCTGCAATCAGAATCGTGTACACGAACGTAAACTTAACGTTAATGGCAATATATCTTCTCTTCTCTTCCGATGTTGCCCAGCAGATCTTTGATTATCAATTTGTGCCGGAAAATGCGTTCATTCTAAGGAATACTTTAATGGGAATGTCAATGAAATCAATCATTCATTCCATCAATGCAATCTATCGCCAATTGCTATTCATCTCTCATTTTTTTCGCCTCGCTTGAATTCACATCGCAAGAACTGCTCAGCGCATTTCTGGTAATTAGCGCACTGCTACTGAACAGTTCTTGGTCGAAAGTCAATATTCATAGTTAGAGGCGTTGACTGAGTTTGCTAACAAATGGAAAGTGCTTCGATAATGCAGTAAAGCTTTACTCACTATCTCACTGTACGTGTGTTGAAGCATACACGGTCCATAAACAAGCATGAGATGAATAGATTGTCTTGAATGCCAAGAGCTTATTTAACTGAAAGCGTTCTAGTTCTAAGTCTAGGTCTAAATTCTAGTTTGAAAGACCTTAGGCTCGGGTAGCTCAAATAGCTTTTGCATCTCGAAAGTCCTTTTTGCTCAGGCTTTTTTTTCGGAATCATTGAAAGCGTGCCAATCAGTTATATAATAGCTAAGCCTTAGTTTGAAGAACCTTAGGTTCAGGTAACTTAAATAGCTCTTGCTTCTCGAAAGTCCTTTTTGCTCAAGCTTCTTTATGGAATCATTGGCAAGAGCCTTATTGCAGCCAGTAGGGCAAAATATTTAGCTACGCAATCCTTTCTAAGCCTATCGTACTCAACATTCGACATCCAAAAGACATAAACTTTCAATCGGTTTTTGGAAATGTTTACTGTGGTGGGGGAAAAAGAGAACAAATTGCTAAGGGATTTCTTCACTTCACGCACCCAAATAGTATAACTTCTTATGTTTTCTACGAAATCTGTAGGAGTTGAGCTAGGTTCACCTAAGGCGATTATATTTCAAGGAATTGCTTTTGTAAAAGCGAGAAATGAGAGAAAACCAAATAAGTTGTCAACAATGCACGGTGACAGGTAGTCTTGATTGCAAGACTCTAATGGATGGTTGGGAAGTCTGCCAATCACAATTGTAAGGACGTACACGTTCCTGAATATTTATTAGAACTAAGCAGAATACCTTAAGCTATTTATGGGAACTAAGCTTTTGTTTTTGTTGCTTTAAAAATCCCTTTCTTAGTCCAAACCCTCAACATTCAAAGTTCACCCTTCAGCGATTGCACTATTTTTTCTTAAAAAAAAAAAAGATAAAACAAAAGATCTTTTTACCTGTTAACGATGTCATTATCTCATTTGCATTAATTTCGTATTTAAATATCAATTGGAAATGACTTCATAAGCAGAACAAGAACAGGAAAAATTAAACAAATGTCAAAATACTTACCTAAGAAGTCTCAAAGCCACGGCCAAGCAAAATCGCTTAAAACGCTCTACAGTACACAACGACTATATTATATACATGAACCAAATAAATGAAATCAGACTTAAAAGCAAATGATTGGAAAAATGAATAAAAAAATGGAGAAAAAAAAATGGAAAAAAAATGGAAAAAAATATATTGAAATAACTCAGCTACTGAATGAATGAATCGATTGAATTGAATCCGGAAAAATGAAAAGTAAAACCAAAAAAAAGTCTTACGTTTTTGCAAAGAAAGTCAGAGCTAAATATAAATCTTTCGTTTAATTTCATTAAAACATCATCAACAACATCTAAGAAACGTAATGAATTTAATGATGAATTTGTCTGGAGGTGCAAGCGACATATATATATATATATAGATATTTGCTGTTGTTGTTGTTTGCTGTTTGTTGTTATTGAAATGTTGTTACTGTTGTTGTTACTGTTATTTGTTTTTGTAATTTTGGTCTCATACAACAAGCTAACTAATATTTGTAGCCGATCGATCAGGGATGAGGTGGGGTGAGGTGGGTAGAGAGAGAGAGAGAGAGAGAGAGAGAGAGAGAGAGAGAGAGCGAGCGAGCGAGCGAGGGCGAGTGGGTAGACAAAAAAATGTATTGAGACATGAAATTATGTACACTACGCCCTCCATTGTTATTGCATTGTTTCATCGTTTTTGTAAGAGTGAAAGAGATAGAGTTATTGGGGCTAAAAGAACAAACACTGCAGGAATGCCAGGGGGGGGGGGGGGTGGGGATTGTGTACGTAAAAAAGTGAATTAAATTTTTGTTTATTGTATGTTTTTACTGTAAAAGACTGTTATTTATGTCAAATTAGAGTTAATAACTGAATCATAAATGAAAATAAATTTAAATACAAAAACAAAACAAAATAAATAATAAAAATATATATATATGTATATATATATATATATATGAATTTTAATAATAAATCAATTGATAAAACGAGGATTTTTTTTTGTTTTAGAGAAACGCTTCTGTTGTGGTTAAGAAATAAAACCAACATTTTTGTTGTTGTTTATTTAAAGTGTAAGTTGAATTTTTAATATGTTTTGTTTTTATTGGGTTTTCCTTCTTTTCTTTTTTTTTTTAGTTTTTCACACACAAAAAACTAAAACTGAAAAAGAAAATGTGATTAAAAACGAAAAACGAATAAATATGTTTTTGAAGTTTTTCCTTGGAATTCATTTAATAGCATGTTTTTTCATGTACATGTTTGCAGTATTTGATAGTATTTTCATTAGTATATATTTTAGTATCCGTAGTCAATTTTTGTTTTTTGTTCTTTTTTTTTTTTAATATTTTTGTGTTTAATTTGAAATAATTTCCATTTTTGTTTTTTTGTTTTTTTTTTTTTTTTTTTTTTTTTTTTTTTTTTTTCTATTAAGTATTTTTTGTATAGGTATTTAATAAAGTAGGGTTAGGTTATTGTTGTTATTGTGTGGTTATTAATCAATGAATCGATCAATCAATCAGTAAAATTTATTTTTTTTTTGTTTTAGCAATTTTTGGTTTTGTTAATTTGTTTGTTCGCTGTTGCTTACTGCAATTGTTGTGTGTGTGTTTTTTTTTCTGCTTTTGTTTCTATTTTGTTTTTTTGATTTTTGTTATTGCAATTGTTGTTGTGTATAATGGTTTTATAATTATGATTGTTGTGTTTTTCGTGTAGTAATACTTAACTCATTTCAATGTTTCTTTCCTATGCTTCGTTTGTAACTGAGAGACTATTTTAGAGGAGCATCATAACGAGGATCCAGGTATACTCGTCATAAACACTGCACTAGAAACGATACCCTACGTGAAATTATAGTCAAAATTAAGAAGAATAAGAACCCTTTAGGACTGGACGAATAAGTGGACTAAGAGTAAAGTTTCTGAAGCAATGATAAATTTGCGAAAAGGCGTCCAGGCCGGATGACTAGCAGTGAGAAAGTTGAAAAAGTAACCTAATCTTTAATACTGGCAGTGTCTTAGTGGCTTTTAGTGTATTTTGAAATTTAAATCTGCTTTCTTGAGACATTAAAAATTCTAGAATCAACTAATTGATCAGGTCAAGTGCCATAGTACTTACCCCTTATATATGCCTTTGTGAGTTTTATCAATGGATATCTAGATTCAATTAGTCTAAGCCCATCGCCTGTTGTGGCTTTACGGTGGTGAGATTAATTGATGTTAGAGAAATACTTCTTCTTCTTCCGAGTTTCCTTAAAGTCATCAACAAAGGATCTGAGCAATCTAAGATGCCATCACATTTTCCTCTGACGAGAGATCTTCATCTATGTTTGATTTTTTGATTAAGAATAGTGTCCGTCCGTTCGTCCTATTTTTTTATTACTTTGGGAACGATTCAGGAAATTCTTCTTTTCAAAAATATTTTTAAATCGATGACTAGAATAATGGAGCCTATGGTCTAACTGTGCCTATACTAGCAATTAGCTTAACGGGATATTCTCAAATCGATTCGCTTGAACAAATGTTCTTTATGCACGAAAGTGTGAATGTGTATCATCAACTCGAACTCCTTCTAATGCAATGGTTACAAACATTCGCTTAAGTAGTACTTGGCTGTGTAGCTGTAGTAGTATGAGTATAATTATAAGATTTTTGTGTACAAATTGTTTTTGGCTTTTTTTTTTTTAGAGTAAATTGGTTTTGATATAGATGTGTGTGTATGTATGGCATGTAAACGGATTGGTATGTTTCTTTCATTGTATTTTCGCTTTCAAGAAAAAAAAAAAAAAAAGACGAAAAAAAAATAAAAAGTATTTTAGATCTTGGCCGAGAGTGTTGTTGTTTCTTTTCCTTTCTCTTTCATTTTGAACATTGTCACGTGGATACAAAAATAATTATGTTTATGTTTATATGTGTGTGTGTGTGTGTGTGTGTGGGCGTGTGGATTTGTCAGTGTATATGAGTTTTAATAATATAAGAGAGTTATTTTTTGTTGTTGGTTTAGTTGAAAATTACTAATACACAAATATTACACATTTAAGTAATGCTTTATATATATGTATGTTATCGCGTAATGTAATGTATAAATGTATGTATGATTATATATTTTTTCTTGTTTTTTTTTTGGTTTTTTTGTTTTTTTTTTTTCGTAAACGTTTAATTAATGAAAATTCTTCTTTCATGTAAGTGTGTTCTTTAAGTATGTTTTCCTCCTTTTGAATGTTTCAAGTGTTGATTAATGTTTTTAATAAAATATCTAATAATTACTTGCTTGTGTATGTTTGTTTATTTATGTACGCATGTAAGTGTGTAAATATTTTATGTGAAGCTGCTAAACTTACGTTTAACCTACGTCGTAATAAGTGTGTATATGGTGTATAGAGTGTTTTGGGTATTATAGTGTTTTAGTGTTATACGTGTTATAGTGGATGAGAGTATTCTAAATATCTGTTTTTGAAATTTCACTTCATTTTTTTTCATTTTTTTTCTTTTTTTTGTATTTAATTTAATTAATTTTTGTATTAAATATATTAATTAATGTTTGATATCATATTGTGTGTTTGTGTGTGTCGTTTTTCCTTTTTTCTACACCATTTGTTTCCTAAAATATTACGCTTTACATAATTTGTAACCGAATTGAACTCAACTAACTAAACGCTAATAACGCATAAGCTAAACTAAATCGATAAACTATTCAACATAATGGAAGAACTTAGGTTTCATACGTACATATACATATATATATATATATATATATATATATAAATTAATATATACATATATATATTAAAATTTATATATAAAGGTAATAAGAGAGAAAGAGAGAAGGAATATAGTGAGGAAGGGAGTGAGAGAGAGAGAGAGAGAGAGAGAGCGAAAAGAAAGAAGTTGAAATATATTTAAACTATTAACCAAAAACCCTTTTAAAGGAGAGATCCCTTTACCAACTAAGAAAAAATACATACTAAAAAACCATCTTAATTGCACTGCCAGATGCCGGAAGAGACTTTGGAATTTGCCAATCATTTCTACAGCAAAAAATACAAATAAAGATTCAGAGTCCAAATATGTCACTATAAGAGAATTTCCTAGTATGGCCTTAATCTGCGACTTCCTCTTTCTTCTTGAAATAATTTCTGTATTCTATACCACTTGTGGGACAAGGGTACATCAAGTTAATGGGGATGTGGGCAACAAGGTTTCACTTCTGAAACGATTTAAGCTTGTCTGTCCGTCTTGTTCCGTGCATTCAGTCTACAGGCCTGAATTTTTCAGATACTTTGATCCAAAGACGAATGCTATTGAAAATCATTTGGATCGTATAGAACCTTGTTTTGAAATGTCTTAGTATGCATAACTCAAAGGTCCCTCAAAGTGCCTAATGGTGGGCCGCGGCCCATTGTAGTGTTTTCCCTTTTGTTTATAATTCGAAATCAAATAATATATGGCCTCTGTATAGCATATTACGCTCATATATGTGCCCATAGTTGTGAAAACGGTCTAAGTCATATATTTCTTGTTTCGAAATGAATTCAATGAATTGGATTTGAATGAATCATAAAATATTTTTTAGGTGTCAATTGACTTAGACCACTTTCATATAGCTCTTGTTTTATTATAATCATTACGGGGGAGAATCGCAGCCGATGTAAGAATGTTTCCCTAGCTTAGGTGAAGCTAAAGTTACTCGCGAGCTTTCTAAAAACGCACTTTTTATTAATATATCAGAGTCAGAGTCAGGCTTTATTCTTCACTGCCACATGGCTTTCGTAGCGATGCACAAACTATCTGCTCTTCTCTTTCGTCAAAGAATCGAATAGTGAAAATCAGCATAGAGGCTGAGAAGCATTTTAATTCTGAGCTGCATGATATACCCTTTCATACTATTCCCTCGTTCTCGTTGAGAATTTATGTTTTCCTATAAACGCCGGCACGTACCTTATGAGTTCAAGGTAAACTTGCAGCTTCCGGTTAAATAAATGTTGTTAAATATTGCCATCCATGCGGGAGGAATTTTAGAAAGAAATATGATTCTTGTGTACGGTGGTGAATATTTATAGCTGCTATAAGAAGTTAAAGCGTATTTCGTAATAATGCTACTCTTCAGTACAATCAGTTAATTTTACGGCATATCCTTAACAATTAAATAGATGTTCTTTTGTTATATTAATATTGCACTAAGTAGAGAAAAAGTGATAAAAAAAGAATTATACAAAACCGAACGTCTTCTGTTCATCCCTCATTTCATTTCGTATCTTATCAATACTCAAAAGAAAAAAAATTGATTTACTTTCTTATTACTACTCACTCGGCTTTTATGCTTAAAAATCTTTGCTGGAAAAGTTACTATCGCTTACTATTAACGCACATATACATATAGATATGAAGAGAAGCAAAGGAAGTCTGATACGTACAGTAGGAGTGTGTAATGAAAAAAGGAAATAAACAAAAACAAAACAAATGTATATTAACAAATTCCTTAACATTAACAAAGGTAATACTACTACTTTTTACAAAATGATGATATTTTTTTACAGAATCTATCAAATTTTAATTAATTCCCTTCAAGTTCGTTTTACATGTTTACTAAATGTTTCTACACTGGTGTTGTGTGAGTATAACGTGATTAAAAGGAGCAAATGTTAGTGTGTTTGTATGATAGAGTATGTTGACAAAGATGTTTGTAAGTAATTTGTATATATTTTTACAAATTCATTAAATAATTACTTTTTTTTCTTCTTTTCTTCCGTATGGCTGAAGTTATGCGAGAAAATTTCAAAGTCACTAGAATTGTAATTTTATTACTCGAGATCTTTTTTATTACAAAAAAACAAGAAAAAATGTTTAGACGAAAGGGAAAACGTAAATCAAAATCACAAAGATTTTAAAATAATTATTCTTTTTCGAGTGCAATACTTACAAAACCATTTTATTAAAATTCTTGAGAGTTGTTTAGCTTTGAGACTTAGCTGCGAATGCAACTTCGGAAGTCACTCATGCAATAAACATTTTATGCGATATTGTTTTTGTAGAAAATTTTGCTTGAAAATTCTCTCCCAAATGAAAATTATATCAAATAATGATCGCGATATTATTGCATAGATTTATTTATCTCATGGGACTTTAAAATTGAACAACTCAATTGTAACTAGCATGACACTGGTATGAAATGAAATTATTGAGATTAAGTGTAAGCAACATTTGTTTACTGACGAAAAGTTTTTCCGTAAAATTTCTATCGCTGAAAAATTTTTCCCGTTATACTGAGAGGAATAAATTTTTTTCGGCAAGTGTAAAAGAAAATGTGTTAGAGTTTGATTAAGTTTCTATCAAAGTATGAATAAATTTACACGTCATAGGGTGATGAGTAGGAGTTAATTTCGTTTTAGTGGAAAAAAGAAGAATTTTGCAAATATTTATGGATAAATTTAAATGTGTCTACAGGCATATATGTATATATATTTGAATGTAAGTTTATGTATAAATTTATGTTTGTGTGTTTTTGTGTGTGTGTGTGTGTGGGTGTATGTTTATGTACCCATTCACAGGATCAGTTTAAGGATAATAATATCTTTTTATAGAATAAATACATGTAATTTTGCAGATTGTTTTTACTTTCGTGTATACACATACATATATATATGTATATATCTATCTATACGTACATACATATACGTATATGCATATGTATATACATATATATATATGAGTCTAGTAGTATATATAAGAGTTTAATACTATCAATAAGAGTTTTTATGTTTTGTTTTCATTTGTTTGCATATGCATTCTATACGATCGGTGTACAAAGTTGTTGTTGTTGTTGATTTATTTTTGTTTCAATTTATATTCGTTTTCTTAAATAAATTTACGGCTGCTCTCTTGCTTTTTATAAATTGAAAAATCATTCTCTCGAAATAATAAATCAAATAAAAAAAGCTCTAAGCAAATTAAAAGACTTACCAGACTTTCAAAAAAAAAAAAGAAAAAAAAGAAAGGAAAACATTCCAACCATTCCACCCAAGCTGTTAACAATGATTCAGAACTAATCAAAAATTGTAGAAAATGACTGGAAAAGCATGCTTTCAAAAAAAAAAAAACAAAAAAAATTTGTTATTTTAATTCGCTTGGTTTTTGTTCTTTAGAAAAATATTTTAAATATTAATTTTTTATACATTAAAAAAAAATTTTTTTTTATCTCTTAAATAATTTACAATTTATTAATATAATTAAACAAAACACAAAATATTTTTACTTTATTTTAGTTTTTCTTTTGTTTTTTTTTAATTTAAAAACAAAAAAACAAAAAAAAAGAGAACAAAAAAATTAAAAAGTTAGGAATTACGAAAGTAAAGTTGACAACCTTAAGGTGTACATATAAAACAGTTATTTTATATATAAATTTTTAATTATCATTATTATTTTATTTATTTATTATTATTGTTATTATTATATTTTGTTTTTCTTTTCTTTTGTTTGTTTTTTTTTTTTTTTAAATTCAAAATAAAGGAAAAAATGTTCTAGTTATAGAAATGTTTTTGGAGAATTTCAAACTCATTTTTTGTGTTTTGCTTTCAATTCAATTCAATTTAACTAAATCATTTAGTAATTTAGACTAAGAGAGAGAGAGGCGGAAATTTTTACTAAATATTTTTTTTTTTTTTAAAACAATTTAAAAATGAAAAAAACGTATATACATGGGTTGTATAAACTAATTTTAAACGCAAGCCATTCGAATAAGGAAAGATTTACTTATTTTTTTCTAAATAACTCGATGTTGAAAGGGGGTATAAAAGCTTGGGATAGCGCGAGTGTTCTACATGAGTATTTTTATCGCCAACTCAATGTTCGTCTCATTTTTTGAGTTTGCACCGATCAAACTCCTTTGCCGATAAACTGATAAGGAGTGAGAGGGAGAGGGAACTGAGTTTTAACTGAATTTAACTTCTTCCAGCTGACGAAAGTTTGTGAAGTATTCTCTGTTTCCATTGCTTGAAGACTCAGTTTCACTAAAAGGATTCTCACATTCGTTTGTTCTTTCTCTTCAATTAATGCCATTAACGACGGATCAGGAGCAAAGTTAAAAATCGGTGCAGCCTTGATCATCAAAAAGTCTGAAACGCTTCAAATCCCCCCTGAGCATTATAATCGTTTTCTCTAACTGCAGCTTTAGTGTCGAACGGTCGACCTTGATGAAATATCATCATTCATGTTAGTCATGGGAAAATGCCTGCTGGTATAAGCTGATTCACTTCGGAGCACTTTCTCAATTTCTTCTACCTCCGTCTTTCTCACGCGCTTTATTTTTCTGCTTTTCAACACAAAATACGAACAAAGCATTGTCGCAATCATGATTTATTGGAATAAACGGAAGAGAGTCGCTTCTAAACGATTAAAACCTCTTTCTTATTCTGAACGCGACAATAGTTTCTTCTAAAGTAGAGAGCTTACACCACTGACCTTCAAGACCTGTTTCAAGTCGAATTATGAAAGCCTTTAAAATAAGATTTCAAAAACAACATTTGAATGAAATGCAATAAGAAAACTTACTTAGGTGAACTCGACTTGTCAGTTGTAATCGTTGCGGGAGTTAAATAAAAAAATTACATTTGCCTTAAATTGGAAGCTTCGTTATCCTGTCATCGTAAACATGTGTGACCATTGCTGGATATGCTATCATCTTGGGGATTGGAACCGTTTTGAATTAGATGATTCGTTAGGTGGACTTGAAGTTGAGTTTTATCTAACCTTGCAGCGGTTACAGCTTTGGTTTGCAAATTATTTACAACAATTTTAACCTTTAATTTCTTTTCTTTTTTTTTTTTTTTTCCCTCTAAGATAGCTTTATGGTTATTAGGCAAGATCATGGGCATCAGAGAGTTACTCCTGACATATGGGGTACATTGCCATTACATCTTCTCTGAGGTATGTGATGGTGGGTTCGTTATAAAACTGTTGTCCATCCTCGTCCATCGGCCGATTGTAGCCTACTTAGAGGCAATTTGACGAGAAGACTCCTCAGCAGTGTAAGATAAGTTTAAGGGGCTATGTTGCTATGTTGTCGTCTTGAAAATGCGAAAAATATTTCGCGAATTAAAGTGATTTGTAAATGCTTAGGCTAAGCATAGATTCTCCATAAGATAAGAGAGTGTCTTTGCAGCGAATGAAAGGTAAGGGAAGGGAACTAAGGAAAATGTGATCGGGAACGTTATGCATAACACTTTGGAAAGATCAAAAGAATATATGTTGAAAACAATTTCTTCGACATGCGTTTAAAATTATTTATGAAACGATCATTCAGCAAACCAAGCATTTAATGAAATGTTGATAACTAAAGAAAAGTGTAGAGGATTTGTCTTAAATAATATTTTAATTGTTTTTTAACATATTATTTTAATTAATTTAATTAAAGTTTTACTATAAGACATTTGCTTAAATATATGTATATTTTTTTATTTATTTATTCATTTATTTTTAATTTAAGTTTTGGTTTTGTTTTTTTTTTTTTTATGTGAGATTCTGTTGTTATTTTAGTAAAAGTGACGATATGTTAAAAATTCAGGATTTATTTCCTTTCCTTTTTCTTATATATTTGGCAATTTAATTGTTGTTGTTTTTGTTGTTGTTGTTATTGTTGTTATTGTTATGTATTTTGTAAGAATATTTTCAAAGATTGTTTTTTTACTTTAAAGATCTAAAAAAGCGGAAGAGGACCTCGAAATTAGAATTACTTAAGCGGAAAGTGTATGAAGTGACATATGTATATATATGTACATATATATACATATATATATATTTGTTTTTATCATTTTCCCCATCTAACCGCTACTTTGTGAGAAATACTTTTTTAAGCTTTTTTTATAAAAAAAATATGTTTTGTACAACTTCCTTTTTTAAGAATTAGTATTTATTTAATATAAAAGTTCTTCACGTGTTTGGCATATAGAATTATTTGTCTTTAAGTCAATTCCTGTTAAATTTAAGCAAATGATACGAAAGAAAAAACAAAACAACCGAAAGCAAAAAAAAAAAGAACAAGTACCCGCCACCTCAAACCAACATATAAAAATTG
Organism: Glossina pallidipes; assembly: GCA_000688715.1. Taxonomy (NCBI): domain Eukaryota; kingdom Metazoa; phylum Arthropoda; class Insecta; order Diptera; family Glossinidae; genus Glossina; species Glossina pallidipes. Next base: position 396,842 of record KK499790.1, on the reverse strand, counting down.
CATTTTCTCAATTTTATTGAAACGGGACTTTAACTCTGAGATCTGGTTAATATTTGTACCAAATGTGTCGTCAATATAACCTCGGGTTTCTAATTTGGAGTGGTTAAGGGACTTGCACTATGAGTTCGCCACATCCCCTTTCGCAAAATGGTCCTACTTCTCTTCGATAACTATCTGCAGAAACTTCAATCAGTTAGCTATGTGCACGACGAGTATATATGGCATGATCCGTCCATCCGTTCTTGACGAATTTTCTCATAAAATTTTATCATTATGAATGTGTGTTTGCCACTTTTCTTTGATAAGGATCAGTGTTAGCTTTCACCACTTAACAAAGTGTATGACGAGTATATACGTCCATCTGTACTTGTGGCATTTCCTCATGAAATTTTATCATTATGAATGTGTTACAGTGTGTGTATGGCATTTTGCGGAATCGTTTCAACATAATTTCATATTACAAAATAATACTAATGAAGGGGGCGACGTAGTTAACTCGTTACAATCAAGACCTTTTATGAGTTCTAAGCTGCAAGCTTTCAATTAGCTCGGTTCCTGTTTATGGGTTGATCAGGCTCTTTTACGGACTGAGACCGATATACATATGTGCTATAGCTTGTACATTACACTGTTATACTTCGTCCAACGTCCTTCCTGCCCACTTTTGACCTGTGGCCATCAAGTGGAGCCACATACATACTCATAAAATCAAATTCATTCGGAATTTCAACTTGATCAGGAACAAAATTGCATTCCCTTGCATTTCCTTGCGGAAAATGAAAACCAAATGGAAGATCGGCAAGAAATGAAAAAACGACTGAAGAGCAAATCAAAAACGGGCAAAGACTTCGAAGAAAAGAACCATTTTATTGAGAGACTGATATCAAGAATGAGATGGACTTATGTGAAAAGATCAACTATAAGTGTATCGTAAATCCTTTGGTGGTGGGTTGAAAAATTGTAAAAACAACGCATCAGAAAAGATATATATTTTTTTTTATTTAAAAAAGAGAAAACTTAAAAAACTTAATAAAAAAATTAACAACAAAAATTAATAATAAAAGAAGTTAGATGAAAAAAAAATAAAAAAAAAAATGTATTAAGTAAACCTTCTTCTGTTAAAAAAAAATTATTAAAGATTTTTTGTAAAGAAACTAAAGACAAAAAGAATTTTTTTTTTTTTTTATAACTAACAACAAAAAACATTTTATTTATTTATTTTGAACTTAATATCGCAAAAATTATATTAAATAATTCTATTTTTATATTTATATATGTTTATATAAAAAAATATTCTTTAAACTAAAATTTGAAAATAATAAAAACATAGATTTTATTTAATATTTTCGAATAAAATCTTTAATTTTTTATTTTCGCAAAATTCAAAAAAAAAAAAAGAAAACAAAAGAATTAAACACAAATTCATATTAATTTTAATATATTTTTTTTTTCTTCCTTTTTTTATAAACTTATTTGTATTTGTTGTAATAGCTACCATTCGATTGTTTGCTTAATGTTGCTGTTATTAAAAAAAATTATTAAATAATAATCAGGCAAATTATTATTTACTTAAGCGATTCATTCGTTTATTTAGGACAGCTATCGAAATTATATATGTATTTAATTAATTTATTTTAACGATTTCATAATTCAATCAATTCAATCATTCATTTATGTCATTTGTTTTAATGATGTTGATTAACCGATTGGTTGGTTGTATGTGTTTTACTGGCTTATTTAGTTGATAATTGGTTAGGAGCTTTTAAAATATTCCGTTACATGATTTTTTATTTATTTGTTTGTTTTTTTTTTTTGTTTTGTTTTCATAATAAAATCGTTGCCTTTTACTTTTGCATTTCTTTTTTTTTGTTTTTTTTTTTTAATTTAAATAACAAAATATTTATAAATAAATTTAAGCGCAGTTCAATCTTTATTACTTTAAGAAGTTTTTCTTTTATTAAACATATATATATATACATGTACATATATATATATATATATATATATAACTTAATATGTGAAAAAAATTATTAAAAAAATACACAACAATTATATATATAAGTACACATTAACAAATAATATTAAATACTTAAAAAATTATTTATTAATTTATACACACTTTTTAAAACACAAATGTTGAATAAAAAAAAAAAAAACAAAAAAAAAATTGAAGAAAATTGTAAGAATAATAAAAAGTTAATAGTTCCAGGCATGGTCCAAATAAAGAGAGAAAAAAATCGTACGGCATTGCTTCAAGGTACTTCGCCCTAGATTTGCAAACACCAGGAAGAAAGCTATTCTTCTGCTTACTGTGAATGTGTGCTAATAATACCCATTTTGAAGATACTCGCGCATACGTGGGCCTTAAAAGCTAAATTTCGGAAGGACTTCTTCTAAACAACAATAACTTCTCAACTTGTCTTACTTTTCTACCTGCTTGCTCTCTTGATCACTCACTACCGCCCCTTTCATGTTCATCTAAAGAATGTGATCGGAAGAGTATATGGAAATTAAAGTACAACAACAGCAGAATGTAGTTGAATATGATGCAAATTCTTACACTGATCAAAACTAGTCACGGAATCCTATTTCAATGTTTCAATCGTAAAAACAGTATACGAAGAGTTTGTAAAACCGCATCTGTGGCTGTTACAGAAAATCGTCTTGAAATTTAGAATTGGAATCCAGAAAATCATGTCTACACGCAGAAGACGGCAAATGTGTGTGGAAATAGATAGAATGCCAGAAAGCCTCCACTTGCGTGTGGTTGATATATATATATAAGCAAATATATGTATCTATATATATATATAGATCAAAAGAAAGACAACAAAACAGATAAAGCCTTTTAATAGGGATTCACTTTTCAAAATTCGAATCGATCAACATCATCATCAAATTTGTTTCACTTTCTTAAGCATAGCTGAGGGCTATGGATGACCAATCAGTCAGGGGATGTTCGCTATTTACGTGGCATTATAACGGTCAGAAAGAGGTGAGAAAGGAGAAAGAGATGGGGAAGATGCGGGTCAAGCGGGTCTTATGCCTTTATCGACTGAGCAGTCGCCTCAAGTATGACTAAAGTAAACTCAACTGCTCCCGAGATTTCCACTGGCGAACATTGACTGTGTAGTTGTGGTTCTTTCCTATTCGACTACTCAGGCGGATATTTTTCCCGTAATCAAAAAAAATTCAAAGACAATCGCTCCGATGCCCTTAGCATATAAATTTGTTTCATATCAAAGAAAGGAAAACGAAAATTAATTCTTACCCGCGTTCATGAAATCCTAAATATCTTTTTGTTGTTGGTGTTGTTGTAAGTAATTTGCAACATTCATAACACCTTCTCACATTCAAATTAAATAAATTGCTTCAAATTTGTTAAAATATAAGTTAAACGAAAGTTAGATTAGGTTACTTTCTGTAATTATCTTCCATTAAATTATTTCATTATTCATTTGTTTTTGTTTCGTTTTTCACAAAAGCATTAAAAGAAATCACAATAACAAAACCGGAAAGTCCATTAAACGTTCAACGTAGAGGCGAAAGCAGAAATTCCGTCATTACTTTTCTTGGCTTGCATTTTCAACAATCAGTCAGTCAATCCTTAACACGAATAAGTGAAAAGTAAGAAAATCATATTCGGTCGTGACCGAATCTTTTATACCCATCATCGTTACCCTAAGAAAGATTAAAAAAAAATAACGAAAAAGCCAAATTTTCATACGCGTAAACGTAGCCGACTTTTTCTGGTTTCTAATATAAAAGTGTATATGTTGTTGTAGGTTGTGAGCGACGAGTAAAAAACATGCAAAGCAAAAATATTTTCAGTTTTTGTTGCATAGACGTGTGAGTGTTTGGATCATTTTCAAATCCTAACCGATATTTTCATTTTCGCCAACCAGAATTGGGCAGAAGAGCAGATGGACGGACGGACATACTCAAGTACATCCCGAATTCGAAATTGCCTAAAAATTTATATGTTTTGAGGGATTTTTGAATCTTGAAGAAAAATGAAATTACGACAAACAAAACATAGGGTAGCGTCGTGGTCAATGATTTTTCATTTTTGTCCAGATACTATAGCATCGTAGCCGAACATTCAAATTTTCAAATTTTTCTAGGCTTTATTTGCTGTACTTTGTAGGTAATGAGCAAAAAATCAAATTTTTTATTTCTTTTGAAAAACCGAGATGTTCTTAGTTTACGTAGTACTGTGCCAAGGGTGTCTTTCGATCGAATTGACGCATTTTGAAATTGCTTGCAAAAGCTTGCAATGTCTCCGTAAAATTTTGGAGCCGCTAACTTCATTGGTGAAGCCGAGACTGACAGACTGACATGCATAAATTGATTCAGAATTTTGAAGCTTGGTGGTCCCTGAAGGTTCGTTCTAAGATTTCACAAAATGCATTCATGCCTCATCATTTGATGATTGGTATCAGAAATGCCTTTCTTCTTATACAAATTTCAAAAGTCAGTACAGAAGAAATGATGACGACGTGGAAACAAAACAAAAACAGTAACAACAAAAATATTTTCTTAGTGAAAATTTAACAGAGAGCAGAGCAATCGAATACTGAGAACCTCTTAAGCACTCGAAAATAAACGAAAAACATTTTACTCACTTGATCGATGTCTCCCATATTTATTAAGTTTGCCGTGAGATTCCGTTACGTTCCGTACGTTGCGCTGTACGCGCCTAATTTTATATTAGAGAAAGGAGGGAAAATAAGCGTGCATTTGCTTTCTCAAGAATTAAACGCGACAGATGAAAACAACAAGAAAGTTTATTTCCCCGTTTATTATGAAAATGCTAAAAATACACACAACATATACACTCCGCATGAAACGCACTATTCTTGTGATAGAGAAAATCCTCTTCTTTTTTTTTTAGCTGAAAAATCTCATGAAAGTCCAAAAATTTGAACTTGAACTTGAATTCAATAAATATTTTGAAAATTAAAGCAAAACCATGGACTGCATGTATAGACAGACAAACATTTTTCATATTGTGTTTGCTTTATTTTAAAAAAGGAAATAAAGAGTGAGGAAATTTACGAGCAAAGAAAACATTTAAAGCAAAGGGTGACAGAATACGGGCAAAGTAAGCGTTTAAATCATCATCAAAACTCATTGCTTGATGTGAGCAAAACGAAAAGGAATTTGATTGACATGTAGTCCATTAAAAGGTAGACACTTTCTAAAAGGATAAGCACCACTTTTACGCAGAAGACAATTCAAGTAGTGTTAAGTATGTCTGCATCACATTTCCATAGTTTCACGACTCGTTATGCGCAATAGGGTTTGAATCCTTAAAAGCCTTTCAAATTTTCATTGACACACTTGTAATTAAAAAAAAAAAAAAAAAAAAAAAAGAAAAAAAGAAAAGGAACTTTTTTCTTTACCTTTCAGATTTCTAATTAACATCAATATCGAGTTTCAAATTAACGTAACGCGTTTCCCTCATTGCTATACGAATTTTTCCTTAGCACTTACCCCAGCTGTGAAAATAATTATCCGACACTGTTTATTTATTGACTTTGCATTCACAAAAAGGCAAAGCAAAGACAACAGATGTTTCTTTCGTTAATTATTTTGAAGAGCATGATAACGACATAATGAATGTAGTAGTGAAAGGCCATTCTTTACTCTTTCCCCCCTTTCATTCATTATGACACTATTGATTTTGTACGTCCCATTAAAGCACTTGAGAATAACTAGCGAAACATCTCGACATTGCCTACGACATAGTAAATTGCAGCAAAGTGTAATAAACTTGAAATAGTTATGCTGTCTCTCAACGAAAAACTGCAAATTAGCTTTAAATACGGGCACGGGGCAATTAATGCGATACTCATAGTATACCTGAAAATGTACAGAGTCTTTTTGTCCGCAACGCGTTACGAGTGCTTAAGCGAAAAGAAAACGAACAGATCTAGAGAAGCTCTGCAATGTTTTTTTATTAATAGTATGCAACTCATGCATAATCCTTTCGTTCATGATTCGGTCCAAATATCGTGATTTCCTCTCTTTGACTGGATGCAAATAAAAATAATGCCTATCATTTCCACTCCCATACTTCCTAATAGAATTGTGAAAACGAATATAGCCAAAATCAGAGAAATGAAATTTGGAGAAAATGCTTACTCACTCTTCAAACCTTAGATTACGAATTTGAGACAACACGATTACGTTAGAGGTAAGGGAGGAAAGCTTAATTGAATAGCATCTGACATGAATATCTCACTCTATTCTACGAGTATTGCGGAAATGTATAGAAACTTTACTTGGGGTCTCAAGTAAAACAACGAATCAGGAAATTTTGAAATTCGGCTGATATATGTTGAGTGCATATTAAATAAGGGAAGTAAAGGAAGTAAGAGAATCTTGATACAATCTATTTTAATTTTGCATGCGATAGCTCGAAGTGGATAAGTGAGATACCATAAGAGAAGCAAGAGAAACTCGACGCAACCTATTTTAATTTTGCATGCGATAGACCAAAGTGGATAAACGAGATGTTCTATATGTTTCGTTTGCTAAGTCTTCGCGCAACGTCCTCGGTTTTGTTCTCTTTTCAAAGTGCTTGGAAAGTCAAGTTCAACTGTATAGATATAAGATGTTTCCTGACTTTTTTTTATAGACCATAAGATTATATTTTAATCTTCCCAATCTTTCCTCAGAAATTTCCAACCACGACCTTTAACAACTATTAACAATTAAGCAGAGTTTAGCGCCTTAAGATAAAATTGATCTTTGGGGAATAAGAGGCATTCAGATAAATGGAAAAATAAACTTGAAAGAAATGAAAATAATGGAAAACAAATTTTTTTATGCCTAAGAAAGATTTTCGTTGATTTTTTTTTTTTTTTTAATAAAGTCACTCTCCTCGTAAAGATTTATACAACAAGAAAAGAAAAGAAAAAAAAAAAAGACTCCAATAAAAAAGAAATCAGTTAAGAGGGGATTAAAAAGAAACTTTTAGGCTGCTCTAGTGCGCTGACTAAAAGGAAGAGAGTCGATAAGATTTGAAGTCGAATCGGTTAAGAAAATTGGTTGGTTTTTCAAAACTGATTTCTTCTTTTTTTTATGTAGTTTTTTTTTTCTTTTTTTTTTTGATTTTGAAGAAATAGTGAGAGAAAAATATTTTCGTTTTTCTTTCTGAAGATGTCCATATGTATTCTTGCTTACAAACAAAGTTTTCCGTGTGTCTTTTCATATTGTTTCTTGGCTCTCTTTGTTCTGGGGAACAACGGGTGATGGCTGAGATGAGGGTTCGAAAGTTTGGTTTTTTTCTTCTTCTTCTTCTTTTTTTAAGCTTAAAATGTTATACACTTATATATCAAATAAATATACACATATACATTAATGCTAAAAGTATAGAGTTCTTTTTTTTTGTTGCTGTTGTTGTCATCATCTGTTTTTTTCTTCTTCTTCTTCTTCTTCTTCTTCTTCATCATCTTTTAGTTTTGGTTTTTTGTTTTTTCATTTTCTTTTTTTAAATTTATACGCCTTTGATATGGTTTAAGTGTTGCCTTTATTGCTGATATATGTTTTTTTATAAAGTTGATTTTTTTTCTTTTGTTTTTCTTTCAAGTTTTCACTAATTTTTTATTTATTTATTTAAAAAATGTTTTAAGATTTTTTAAAAATATTTTAAAAAATATGTTTTTGTTTTTTTTTTTACCATTTTTCTTTAAAGAATTCTTTCCAAGTTTTTGTTTCTTTTTGGAAAATTTTAAGAAATTATTTTTTAGCATTTTCATTCTTTTTTTTTTTTTTGTTGTGCTAAAGATTTGTCGTTTTTCTTTTTACTTTATTTATTTATTTATTTTTTTTTTTGCGCGGTGACCTTAACGTTATCATTTTCTCCTCTTCTTTATACATTAAAATAAAAAAGATTTTTTTATAAATTTCATTTGTTTGTTTTTTTTTTTTTTATCGGGACTAACTTAATTTAAATTTCTTTTTATGTATATAAGATGTTTTGTTTTTTTTTTTTTAAATTTTCATTTTTATTAAATTATTTTACAAAAGTAATTAATTATTGTTTTAATTAATATATTATATAAATTATTACAATTAATATGTTTTTATGTTAAAAACAAAATTAAGCACAAGAAATGTCTTTTGTTGGTTGATTGTTGGCTAAAGTTAAAGTAAGATTTTTTTATATAAATTTTTTTTTATATATAACTCTTTTAAAATAAAATAAGATAGTTTAAATTAATTACAAAAATTAAAAAAAAAAAAACGTCTAAAAATTGTGCAATCGTCCGTTTTTTTTTCTCTTTAAATTAATATAAACAAAATACTGTTTGCAGTATTTTTTTTTTTTTGTTGTTTTTCCCTCTTTCTAGATAACTCTAAGCATTTACGTTTGTATGCTACGGGTTTGTCAAAATTTTTATCTCGAATATCTGCTTTTTTGTTTTATTCTTTTTTTTTGTTACTATTTATTTTTCAAGTCATAATACTACACAAAGAATCTAAATCAAAACCAATGTACAACACATTTGCTGAAAATTTTTTTTCGTTTTTTTTTTGCTGCTTTTGCTGCATCTTTGCACATTTTTTCGTTTTTGAATATTTTTAAAATAATTTTTAGGAATATTCTTTTGCCATTGTTGCTGTTGCTGTTGTTGTTGTTGTTGTTACTGTTGTTGTTGTTACTGTTGTTGTTGTTACTACAATCTACATTCAAATATTGTCAAATCATTATTAATTATATATTATTTTATATAATTTTTTTTTTTTTTGTTCATTTATTATTTTTCTAAAGCCTGTGTGTATATGTATATATCAAGAGTTTTTCAATGGAATACTTGACAGATCATCGTATTCCATTAAAGTGTTTCATTTCTTTATCCTCGCTGCTCGTATGTGTCAGTGTAGTGTCTCTTTAACTAATCATTAAAAATAATACATTCAGTAGTTTTTCCTTTTTTTTTGTTTACAACATAATTAAATTAATAAAAATTTGTTTTTTAACTTTCCTTCATTTTTATACAAAAAGAAAAAGGAAAAAAGAGTAACGAAACGTTAATTGAATTTATAAAAAAATAATAGAGAAAATCAATAGAGTAAATACGAAATGTTAAAAAAAAAAAAAAAAAAAAAAAACGATAATGGAAGGAGAATGATAATAAGGTAAATGGGATATGATAATCAATCAAAATCGATAAAAAGAAAAAGTTTATAATCTACATGCATTAAGTTAATAATTTAGTAATTTTGTTTTTTTCTAAAATTACTTAGCAATTTTTGCTGCTGTTGTTGTTGTTGTTTTTGTTGTTGTTGTTGTTGTTGCTGTCATCATGTTTATATATCAATCTTTGTTAATTAATACAACGTCTTGTAAATGTTTGCTTCTCTTTCTTTATCTTTCTTCAGTATTCTCGTTGTGGTGTTTCTGTGGTTGCTGTTGTTGTTGTTTTTAGATAAGAAAGAGAATTTACAAGACTTGTATTAGGTTCACTCAATTATACACATCCCCTTTTATATCAGCATCATTCTCCTTCTCAATCATGCCTTCGTTGGTGGCGTTATTCCAAGCACCATTCATGCATTTTGACGAGGAGAAGCACAATTTCATAATAAACGGAAATTTGGTACCTAAAAAGAAGAAGCAGAAATTTCAATCGATTAAAGTTTATCTTACACCCCATCATCGTGAAAAACATACGCCTTAAATGCGAAAACTTTATGCAAAAGGACGAGCAGCCGCCAGTGTCCCAATAATGATGCAGTTTTCATATAACTCTTCCATACAACTGTGACAAAGTTAGCATGGAATCTCGCGAATTTGGTTTTTATTACCCTTTCATAATAGAGTTTATGAGAATACGTGACTGCGGGCGGATTTCTGTACACGTTGTTTTGCAAAATGCACGCCGGGGACAGACGGACAGAATACCATGCAATTTTGCTTTCAAAGAAATCTTTTCAATCATTTTCTGATCATAACGAATTCAAGATTCGTTAGCGTATAATTTTGAATATTTTTCAAATCCAGAACTTGAATTACTTTTTAGTGGGAAATGCAACAAAGAAAACACAAAGATTTGTGAAGTTGCCTCATGCCTGCCATAATACTCTTTTACTATTATTGACATAACTTGAACTTCAGAGCCAAACCCCAACCAATTCTGAAACTGAACGAAGTCTTCTCATCCAACTATGATGGTCAACAAGCGAAGATCATTACTATAGGGAGTTCGAAACCGTAATTATTGCTAATGTTCTTAATTAATTCTTAAGAAAACATTGTGCCGTTCGTCAGATGTCATGTCTCTTGTAAATGTCATAAAAAATGGGTCTTTTTGCAGTAAATAATTCGATTGTGTTTTCTTAGTCTTCGAATCGAAAAATACTTTCTAACTTACACGGAACGGACGGTTGAAGAAAATTAGAACTTGAACAAGAGGAGATCAAAAAGCTTAAGAGTAAAAATGATTAAAGATTTCCGCTTTTAAATGGAAGATATCGCAATTCCTTATATACGTAGTAAATACCACACATACACTAAATTCATTGCTAATCAGTTTGAGCCGCCAGTTTCTTCATAATAATGTCCTCTGAGCTTACTTTGTTGAATCCCTTTAACTTTATTTGTCTGTCCGCATATTCAGAAGAGAGAAGATATTAACTGCAATCTCTCTTGCTCAATATACTATCATGCGCGAACTTTCTAGACCAACGTTTACGTCACTTGGAATTATTGAACAAATAATCTATGAAAGATGATTAAACAGAGTCGCATTCGGATGCGGACATTTTGTGCGTGTGCTTAGAAGAATGAAAATGTTTCACGGAAGAAAGGCCATCTATCGCAGGGCAAGTGGAATCATGGATCTATAAGCAACGGAGCATGCCATATACGTTTCTCGAAACGAATAGCCTCCACCAAGATGGGAGCGTATTGGTGGTAGCAATGCTGGCTCATTAAACTGTATATTTATCCTGCTGATAGTATGCTACTAAATTACTGTACAATTTCCCTCTACGACAATTCAATGCTCGGAACGCATAGACCAAGCACGTATAAAAACTAACAGCGAATCGGAATCTTTTCCATACAGATATACTCTAACGAGATGATGAATAAGCTTCAACAGTAATAATGTTATAGAAACCACCAACGATAGTTTAACCATTCGAGTTCTTACAATCTTAACCCTCTATGCTCATAGTTAATTGTCAACGAAATTTCCTGCATGTGTGGTAGCGGCCAAGTAATCAATGCGGCATAGTTACCATTGGCAAAATCACGTATCGGGATTAATGTGGCAAGTTTTGGGAAACCCTAGGTATATTTATTAACCTGAGTACATTTTCTGGGAAGCGATTGTAGTCTATTTATAGTAAGCTCAAGCATCCTGGTTATGTGCAGCTTTCGACCTTAAGGCAACCTATAATGCGCCTTTTGCATGGAGGAACGCATCTCCTGATGGAAGTTCCATTCTTGGCTTCGTTGACTGCCGTCTAACTGCCGACTAACTAATGCTGATCAAATAATACCGGCAGCCTATCATAGACATTCTTAGCATTGGGAAGTTGGTTGCGAACTACCGACATTACTTGATCGACATTAGCATTAGGTAGCCTAGAATTTCCCCAATAGTCCGATATGTGATTTTAGTGACAGCAGTTGTGCCCCATTGATTGGTGGCACCTGCCACACGTACTAAACTTATGTAAGAACTAATCGTGCGGGCATGGGATTGCAAGTGCTCGCCAACATGGGCGTATGATTGTTCAGCAAGATATTTCATATCAAACAATGCCTATAGAAAGCAAAGTCATTTAATTGACTGCCCGCGATTAGAAATTTCTGGAGTATCTGATCGTAAAAGAAGCCCGTTAAAAACAATTAAAAGAAATCGGTGATAGTGTTGACCACGTGTGCTGTTTCTCAAATAGGTCTACTTTTCCTGATGTAACAGTAGCTGTGTTTCCATAGCTAAATGGGTAGCATTTTGCATTCTTCTAATGCTTGTCGGAGCAAGAGCTGTTTGCGAAAGTGACGTAAAATACCTGCCTTCGTTATCGACCACATTTTCACCGTGTTAACTAACAAAGAATCTGACCAGAATTTCAGCATTTTTTCCTTTCAATTCATTTACATTCTCTTATGCCTAAAAATCACTTTTCCGTGTCCATGGTTTTTCGGCTTTCATTTCAATTGAAAGAAAATTTGTACAGTATTTTTTAGTTTCGATTTTCTTTCACTCTAAATTTCGCAGCTTTCAATGTTTTTGTACATCACCGAAGGATTAGGGACATATTCACTTTGCGAAACGTTTGAAACGCCCAGAAGGCAGCTTCAGAGATCCCACAAAATATATATATTCTTGAATCGATTTCTAAATGTCGACCGATTAAGAATGTCCGTCTGTCCGTTTGCGTAATGTGTGTTATAAACAGTGTCCTGGCAGCAAAAATGAAAAATTTAGCAGAAGTATTGCTGCTTGCATGGAGGTTGGTATTGAAAACGGGACAAATCGATCCAAAGACATGCCTACAGTACAAAGTACAATGTTATGGTTCATGAAAGTTTCATGTTTTTCTCAATACCATTATAACGGGCAAAAACGAGCTTCAAAAATCTTATAAGTTATACAAATTCTTGGTGAGTTCCAAATTCGGAATGTATCTAAGCATGTACGTCTAGTCATCTGTCCATCTGTCCGTCTGCCCGATCGTGTATCTGTATCTGTGGTAAACATTTTCCCCTTTAGCAAAAATGAAGACATGCGAAATAAGCGCCGCCCACTTCATAGTAGAACATGACTTTTACTTTTTTCGTCTTTTCTAGGATAACGACGATAGGCACAAAAGATTCGGTAACCACCGAACATAATTTTCTTACTTGTTTTGCTTATTATTAACGTAGCTAAAATTTTTCTTTTTTTTCTTTTTCTCTCGATTTTTCAAACAAATTTTACACTTAATTACTGCTCGCAACACAATAAAGGAATTTTTTCTCGTTTCTGAATGAACAAGCGTTTCATTCAGTTTGCACAACAATAGAGAGAGGAGAGAGACAGACTGTAATCTAAGCAATAATGTAATAAATTTTATTTGTAGACAAGTAATGTTTTGGAAAAAAAAATGTTTTTTTTTTTAAAAGTTTGACATACAAAGCCTGCTGGGAGAGAGCAATTGAAAACGTACTCAGTCGTACGTAGTTAAAATGTATTCTCGAACACACACACACACACACACACACACAGTTGGTTCAAATAAAACCAATATATTGTGTTTGTGTGTGTTTTATGCAGAACATTAAAATTAGACAACATTTTAATCAATGAGAAAATATTTGTGTATGAAATTTGAGAGATTTGTGGGTTAAATTTAAATTCCTTTGGAATAACATTCGACTCTGCAACACACACACATGTCACATGGATTTCGTTAAGGATTTTTCTAAAATATGCAATATTCACTGACTGAGATTTGATTGACTGGAGGGGACTCGGTGTAGTGAAGGACAGACAGAAAGCGAGCAATGTTACTTTAATCGATTTTGGTCTTGATGTCAAGTAAAGCATTTGTTAAAGTATAGCGTAATGCCTCGCTTACCTTTTCCCTCGATTGGTAGATGATTGCATTTCATGATGGCCAAGACAGCTTGAGCTATATTGGGGAATTCAATAAGACCGGATGAGGAACGTTCTGTTTTGAGAGGGAATAAACGCACCGATGTGGCGGGTACCTCTTTAATATTAAAAATGCCAATTAACTGGTCTTCGGTGAGTCCGGGTGGTGTATTAAAGAAATGTAAAATCTGAAAAAGAGTGACCAAGAGTGACGAAAAATCATTTATCAAAAAATAAAAAAAATATGTGGGAAAAGTATGGGAAAAATAATTAAATTTTTATTCATTTTTTTATCGCTTACCTTGCTTGGTGGTTGTATGCGATTTTTGCTGGCCTGAGCCGGTGATAGGAAACGATTATTTTTGGAGCCTGTGTATTCTTTAAAACTGGGTGTATGATCGGGTAATAAGAATGGATTTATAACTTCGGATAAGAAATTTTGTTTGGAGAAAGCAATCTGTATTTTGCCATTAGTGCCGATGGGAATGTTGTTCAAATGTTGGACGCAACGTTCGACAGCAACCGAGTCACCCATTTGCACCATAGCTGTACCCTCTTTGGTTTTCAAAAACTTAATCTGCAACGACAAGAACAACAATACATAACAATAACGGAGAATAATCTCAAACGAATAATAGCTATAAAGCAATTGAAAGATAAAAAGAAAAATACACAACAACAACAAAAACCGCTCTTCAAAATTGCTTTGTTACGCAACACTTTTCTAAAGTGCTTGTGGAGTAATATAGACTTTTTCCTAAAATTATTGCAATCATAATTTTTCGCAAGCAACACACAAGGCACACATTCACGCAAACATGACCGAATATGTGAGAATAGATTGCTCAGCTCAGTTGTTGATGCTGCTCTGCTGATGTTGGTGCCCATGTTGCTCGCATGTTGTTCATGATTTTTATTAGCTATTTAATGGTAATGAACAACACCATCATCATCATTATCATAACGTTACGTTTGTTAGTTTTATGAACTGAAAAATAGTACGTTTTTCTAGCTCTCGTAGTTATTGCAAGAAAACTGGATTTTTAACCATTTTCGCGTGGCACCAGCCGACTGAGAAAAAGAAACTCTATTCATAGTGTATTGCCCTCATGGCTGCATTGGCCTGATTGCTTTGCTTTGCTTTGCTTTGCTTTGGCGAAAGAAAAATGCAAGCCCAACTGAAATCAAATCAATTCAATTGAATCGTTTTTTTTTTTTTTTTTTTTTCAACTAGAAACCGTCAAACATGGACCGCAAACTACAGAGTACACTATATCACCGATATATACATACATACATACATATCTATAAACACCTATGCATACGTACATGCATTCATGTAGGCATATAAGCACAACATAGACGCACATACATGCGCGCGCGCAAACACACACACACACACACACACAAAGGCAAAGTCATCACACATTGTAGTGTAATTGAAGTGTAACTGAATTTGTTTTTGCTATTGAGATACTTTAGCTAACATAAAAATTTGTTTTTTGTTTTTTTTGGTCAATTTTCTGCCAGAAACAACAACAAGCGAAATAACAAAAACCACTTAAAAATACATAAGTGTAACTAAAATATTTCATTGTTGGCCTATCGAATCGTTTGTCCGTTCGTCCGTTCGCCCATCTTACTTCATTTACTTGCTTACTGTAACCGCTGTACCGCATAACCGTATGAGTTTGTAAAATATACTTGATTGGCTGGTCGAACCAGCATTCACAAACACACCTATAACCATAAATACGTCGCATGTTTCTATTACACGCAATTATCGCATAGCGTGTGATTTCAAAATAATATAGAAACGCGGCGGGTAAACAGGTTCATTGCATTTTTAAGTACAATTTTGCATTACGTTTGCATCGTTTAAAAACGTTTAACGGCTTTTTTTCATTTTACTTTTTTCTCCAAACATATTAGTAGTAGGTTGCTGAAAAGTGTGTCCGGTGCAAATATGCATAAATTAACAAAGTTCACTTTCACTTACGCCTTAAAAAAAAAAATAAAAACAATTCAATAACTCTTTGATATGATATCAAGAGCGATGAGTTTTTCAAAATTCACATCAACGACATATGGATTTCTATATAAAGACTTTTGCTAGCTAAGAGTTAAGTTAACTAAAACACTTTCTTTCCTTCACTACAGACTATGACCTGTTTTCAAGGTTATCTTTTAATGGCACTCTAATAACGAAAACTTCAGCCGCCTCGGCCCCCGGCTTCCCAATTTAAACACAGCTTTTGTGAACTACTCTTCCTTATTCTACCTACTTATTCGGATCAGTTTTGTGCTGAATAAGAGCAATAACACTGCACTGAGAGAAGAAGCTTATGTCCTCCTTCGAGTGAATCTATTATTATTGTCGTTTGTAGAGAGCAGACCCCCTGTCGCCGAATGTTTCGAAATTTTATTTTCCGCAGGTTAAAAGTCGGAGAAGACATGTTTTCAAAGTGTATGTGCATTTTAGTGACTCCTCAACTGCTAGCTGCTTTTAATTTTGCATGGTCTGCAATCATCGTTTCCTCTTCGGCGTCAGCCAATAATAAGTAATGCCGGGAAAAGTTATAAGAGCGAAACGAATACTAATAAAGAAAGGCCGACACAATATCAAAAACTGCCATTTATTAAATAGATTGTGAAGATAGCACCCGGCCCCAAAAGTTGGAGAGCGTAGTTTTGCATTCGCTGACGAGTTACACATCAAAATTTCAGACATTTTTGATTAGCAATTGATGCGCTTGACAATCGTTTGATTGAGTCGATGTAAGCATTCTTGTGGAAAAGAAAAAAATGGAATTTCTTGTAGTCGTTCATTACTTATTTGATTTTGAAAAGCAATACACGCCTGCACAATTTCCAGAGAGAGTTAGATGCTGTGTGCACATATACCCTGCATTGTCGTTTACAAGGTGCCTGAAATGAATAGTGACCCTGTTGTACTGACGATAATATCGCTTAATTTCTTCAAATGGCGTTCGTCGACCGTCGAATTAACCTTAGGATCTAGCATAGGCTATGAGATAGAAGGAAGGTATTTATCACATATTGAGTCAGGATTGAGCCAAGAAAAACTCCATCACATATTTATGGCCGCACTTTCTCAGAATTGAACAAAGACTCTTTGCCAGAAGCTACACTACAATGGGAGAACTTTTACAGATTTTTTTTATAAAAAAAATACCGAAATGTTAGAGAGACGTTGGTTGGAATGATTATATCATTTTTGAGGGAAGTCTTTGAAACGACCACTTTTATACGTCCATATTAGTTTTGTCTTAGCCGTCTTAGCCTAAGATCTAAAGGAGGTATTATGTATATCACGTAATTGACGATAATAAGATAGAAAAAGGATAATGTCCACCAACAATTTAAACTCTTAGAATAGTGTTGCATATGTGTTGCAAGATTATATTATTCATCATCATGAGCCCGGAGAGATCATCTCAGCTAATTGCATAGAATTGTAAAAACTTTTCTCTAAAATTTAGATGGCCTTGAAAATATTTGCAGTAGGTTTTGAATCACTGCACCTCTCTTAAGAACTTTAAGCGCAACCTGTGTCTATCTCGGTATGCGTGCGCAGTCTACCCTTGTAGTGTAATTACTGTAATTTTTTCGTTGAAGTTTTAGGCGGTCTACACCTTTATTCACAGTAAATTTCAGATCAAAGTATGCTATCAAATATTATATTTTGGTATAATAAAGTATTAAATATTTATTTGTTTATAGTTAAGGCGACTCGTTTAGACGCCAAACTCGAAGTTAACTGAAGAGCGTACTATTCTAAATTTTAGTTTTTGCGGGCTTCAAGAAAACTGACAACAATCGGACATACGGCCGGGAGGATTGGAAATTATACCTTCCATATAGAGAAGTTATAAATTTTAGCGGCAGGTTTTGTGTGTTTAGGCAGCCTATCTTGCTCAGGGGCAATTGTAATGAAGAAAATTACCTTCAGTTGGCCGCGCTTTTACAGTTAAATATCCTACATTATCCTACAATTATTCATATAACAACTTTTTACAATGAGATGAAAAAGTCGTCCCATCTGGAACATTTTCAATGGCGTTCGTTCTTGGGTGAAAGGATGTCTGTGTACCAAATTTCATCAAAACATCTCTCTGTAGATTGAACAAAAAAAGATCGATTTAGAATGTGAGTCCCAATCGATCGGTATAATAATGAAACTGGCTTCCACCTCAAGTTCTCCTGGGCTATGTACACATCCGCATAAATTTAACACATTTTTGCACGACAACAAGTGGTGTAGGGCGTTGAAAGATATTAGAAATTTATAAACGAAATATTGTATAAAAATTTCTGTTGCATATTTTTAAAAAGAATATATTTTTTTTCATATTGTTGCCTGTTTTTAGGCTAGAGTTCGTTTCAATTTGCTGCCTGCTTTTAGGCTATGCAAGAATTATAATTAAGTTAAAGCATTAGAGAAAAAAAAATCAAAAATTTCTATTGCATACTTTAAAGATAACTTTTTTTTCAAACGTTCTGCCATGCTTTTAGGCTTTATTCGCGCATTGAGTTGCAGCAGAGAATTGCAAGATTTTATTATATTAAAGAATTGTTTTTGTCGTTTCACCTCTTGATGGCCTTAATAAATTGCTTTGCAGAAAAATTAAAAAAATAAAAAAGCAGACAAATCGACCTAAAAACCATCGTAATATCTAGATATATATATATATATATATATGTATCTACTTAATCCATATAATATTCAGTGCAACTTCTTTTCACGATTTAAGTAATAAAAATGTCATAAATCATATTTAGAGAAAGCTTATGTCGCAGAACAGCATTAGTTTCATAAGTTATTAAGAGAATTGTGAAGCAAAAGGAAACCTTTTAAGGAAAACTGTCATATAAATTCTATTTAACCCCTTCTTTCTGTGTCCCTTGTCAGTCATTTTTCATTTGTTTTTTTTTTTTTTAACGATAACTCTAATATTCTCTTTATGGAACTTGTAAAAGAGCAAATGCGTGCAAAATTTTTGATGATTTTGCTATTTCGAAAGTAATTCTTAAAAAAATAAAAGAAATGAATTAATAAAAAGAAAAACAAAAAAAAAAAAATGAAAAGGCTGAGAAAAGTATCAAACATGAAGAAAGCAGGGCGGAAAGAAAAAAAAGTTTTTTTGTTTTATAGTTTTGTCGTTTGTTTCACTTACTGCTGCTGCTATGTGTTGTGTGTCTTGACTCGGGTAGCTTAAAATTATTTCCTGAGAAATCCTCATGTTTTCCTTTTAGCAACAACGACTTGTAATATTTCATGTTTTTCTCAATTTTTTTTTTTTTTTTTTTTTTTTTTGTATCCTTTTCTTTTCATATGCTTTGTGAAAAAACCCAAGAAAAAAAAAATAAAGCGAACATGAACATATTTCTTAAACTTTTTTTCTCTTCTTCCATTTCTTATTTCCCATACACATATATATATTACGCTACTTTAAGTCATGTAAGCCATGAAATGCTAATGATTTTCTCATTACTCTACTGTATTATATTATATTGCAAAGGCAGTCAGTCCTGTGAAGTCGTTTCAATTTTATGTCAGAATGTTACTACTATCACGTATTCTTTGGCAGTTTAGTATTAACTGTAACAAAGTAGCAGCAGAGGAGTTCTACAAAAGTCCTCCAAATTTGATGAGCTTTCCTGACGAATAGAAGATAAAAAAAAAGCAAAAAAAAAAAAGAACCGTTTTATGTGTTAATTGGAATTAATTGCTTGAAACAACATCATGCCCTGCAAATACAGTAAAAAAAAAAAACCCATCAAAACAAAGAGAAAAAGAAAGAATTCCATATGCCTGCCATTTCAATAAACGCATGACTCCCCGGCTGACTGCAGTTATGCACGTTACGTTCAACTTTAGCACACAAAGGCAAAAAACTCCTCTCTTATCCACCTTTTTCCTGCTTTAGGCATTCTCCTGTATGGCTATTATTTGCTTAGCAGTAATTATGCTAAATTTTGCTCTCTTTACAGTATAGGCATTTCTAATGCCGGGCATATATATATATATATATATAGCGGTGCTAAAAACGTATCTCAACCGAAGGCTTTTATTTTTATCCTTGCTTTCTTCATATTTAATTTGTTGAAAAGGTCACCCGCTACCAGCACCTGCACCAGCACCAGCGACAGCAGCAACAAACCAAACGACAACGACGACGACGACGACAGCAATTACAAATATTAACTTCGGAACAGTGTCAGTTTGTCAGTCGTTATAACTGCAGTTTAAAGAGCATTCTTCCATGTGTTATATATATATATATATGTACACACAGTTCGTGTTGTTCGTATTTTACATTATTTTCCCTAAACTTTAATGTTTAAGTTTAAGTAGATAAAATGATAAAAAAGAAAAAAAAAAAAAGAAATAAATAAAAGGAAACAGAAGCGAACTAAGACTTAATGCTTCCTAATTGTCTCATACATATATACATGTGATTACATGATGCCAGAGATGATGATGATGATGATGATGATGATGATGATGACGATGATTATTATTATGTTGATGTTAACGCTCTTGTCATAAGCAGTCAAGTGACACTTGAATGCCACGCAAATGCTGAGGTGATAAATACACATGTTAACATGTTTCCTAAGTACATGAATAGAAGAATTAAATAAAATGTGCGAGAGAGAGTTGATGAAATTGCTCTCGGTGGAATAAAACAATCGTATCGGTAAAGGTTTACAATTTACAGTTTGCAGTTTACATTAACTGCTGCCAGCTACAATAGAATTGAAAAGTTGGCGACTGCATGAAAAGCATAACTAATAGACGCCGTAATTGCATATCATCAACACTAAGCCCAGGAGAGTTAAAGCCAAAGGAGACCATGGTGTGATCTAAAATGGCGAATAATACCTTCATACAAACGCTACTATAGGGCGATGGGCTGATAATATAAATTTTTATACGCCCGAGACATTTCCTAAAGTACATATATTTTTTCATGGCCGATTTAATCATGCACGCCCCTCGCCGGTCTATTGATGAAAAGCTCTCTGTTCTAAGAATGGAAGTGGAAAGAGCAAACTTGGCATACAGTGTATTATGTATTCAAATATAATAAGTAAGAAAATTATATCCGGTCTTGACCGAATCTTTTATACCCATTACCGTTGCCCTAAAAAAGACAAAACAAGTAAAAGAAATAAATTTCTATGCTCTATAATATGGAGTAGAAGACGCGGCTGATTTTCTTGAATGTTACCGCAAATGCTACACAGTTGCGTAAACAGATAGACGGACAGATTTATTGGAAAAAAAATTAAATGTTGGTATATCCATTGTTACGGTAGGCGTGGTCAATTTTTTCCATTTGTGTACAGTTGTTTATCCGCTTTAGTAACGAGTAAACAAGCAATTTTTTAATCCTTTTGCAAAAAGCAGAGGTGTTCTCAATTTACGTGATGTTGTAAGCGTGCTCTTCGATCAATTTGCCCGATTTTCAATACCAATTTGTGTGCAAGAACTTCCAATATTTCTACGACATTTGACGTTGAGAACTTCATTTTTGCGGCGAAGAGAATGTTTGCAAGAAATATTACACGAACGGACGGACAGACATGCTTAAATCGATTTAGAATTTGAGGCTGATCAAGAATATATATATATACTTTGTGGGATCTTTGACGCTTTCTTCTGGATGTTGCAAACGTTTTGACAAAATGAAGATAACCCGCATCCTTGAGTGATACGTGTAAAAAGCAAGCGATCTCGATCTGATCGCAAGCAGCCCTAAAGGGTCAAAAAACTTGGAAGCAGTTTATGTTGATATTACACTAGAGCAGTATGCAGCAAGGCAGAACAGGACTATTACTGGGCAGAAAGGCTTGTAGTAGTGTGTCTGCAAGCCTGATTTGTCCCCTATATTTACAAATATTTCCCGGGGCTATTTTAAAAGCGAAAATTAAAAAAACAGCGTCTTGCTCTATCAAAGCAGATTTGGTGAAATAATCTGCAGTTGTAATGTGTGATTTAGACAATGGCCCATCAAACACTAAGGAGATGTTCTCTATTCGTGTAGTGCGACGATGGCTAGAAAGAAATGAGGAAAGGGAAAGAGATAGGGAGATAGTGGTCGCAGCCTTGCGTGCCTCCGACCGATTAATAACTGTCATGCCTTTACTGGCTGAGCACTGGCTAGGGCTACGACTAAGTATGGTCTCCCGCCTTGAGATTATCCCCGAAGAACATGGTCCCCCAAAGGCAATTCAAAACTTTCTTATTTATAATAATAATGAATATTAAGATAATCATTGCAAAAACCTCTCTATCTGATTAGTTCGCTTAATTTCTGGCCTGAAAATATTCCATTTTGGTCAGACCTTAGATATATATATATATATATATATATAGGAGGCATAATTTCTGAAAATTCATTTTTCTTCTTCTTATTTTGGTTATCAAATTAATCTCATATACTCATACTCTTTGGCTTAAAAGAGAGCTCTAGTCTTTGATGTCTGACTTCAATAGTTGTTATTGTATAATATAATGAAATTTGAAAGAGTTTTTCTTTTTCCTCCTTAAAGGCTATGCAATTATTTTAATGCAAAATATACAAAAAAAAAAAAAAAAATTCAACTTGAGGCCTCTTTTTCTATCTATAAATCATCATTAAAATAACTAGCAGTTAAAATAATAATTTTTGATTGCGGTAGTAAGCAATGTGCAGTAAATATGTTTATAGCTGAAGTAAAAATTCAATAAATAAACAAAATCATTATTCATAAAGCTATGCATGCGGTTACAACAGTAAAATAATAATAATAATGAAATCAAAAATTCCATGAATCTGATTATTATATATACGTATATATCCATAAATCATATACAACAATGTATAAATATAATGACTGCATTACATAAATATAACTTTCTAGGAATTGGGAAAAGTGGATGGATTATAACAAACTTTTGAATTTTTCGAATAATTTACGAAAAAATATTACAACAAAAAAATAATTGAATTCAAGATAAATGAAAACGAAATCGAAATTTTTAGATACAAAAAAGAAGGGAATTAGTTTTATTTGCCTTAATGAATATAATTATATTACCGTTATTATTACTCTTATTGTAATTGAAATGAATTCCTATGACTATAAATGCAGAAATTTTCGCTAACAACCTACACGACATATCCACCTTTTATTATACTGAATGAAAATGATTTTGAGCTGATCTAAGCTTGTCTGTCCGTATGCCATGCTTTCTTTTATTTAAATTACAGATAGCAATTTTTCAGTTATTTTGATGAAATTTTGTACACCGACGTGCTTTGACCGACGGAAGAATGCTGTTGCAACTGGTTCGGATCGGTTCAGTTTTTCGACCATTCCCCATACACGATCTTATTGTGAAGAGTCATTAAATAGAAAAATTGAAATTTTCGAAATTTCTCGAAAACACTCGCTCTATAGTAGTATTGCGATATTTTAAATTGGAATAAAAAATTTGATTCGACTACCGATAACCGTTCCTGCACCTATTATATGGTAAAAAGATGTAGTCTCCACTATTTCGCGGCGAAAACTGATTCATATTATAGTAAATTGAAAACAGATCAGTCTTATCGAATTTGAACCATGCTGGCCAATTTTTTGAATATGACCGTATATAAGGTGTGGCTTCCCACGAAAAGGCAAAAAACCTTAATTATTATTAATGTTTGCATGATGAAAATTTGTTCACAATACTAATTTGGCAAAGAAATTAAGTGAATCGGATTGGAAACTCGTGGATCTATATCTTGGACTCCACTTGGACCCCAAGATGTCTCACGAGCAGTGAGCTGTTCAGAAAATGGTTTAATTTTTAATATTGATCCAAGGAAGCTATTTCGCAAATTATTTTGTGATTTGGATCATATAGGTCTATTTTTTAGATCCTAGGTTATCACGAAAAGTAATCCCTTGTATAGAGAGAGCCTAATTTCCAGTTTTCTATGAGGGAAACTGAAAAATAATTAAATTTTTAGAAAGCAAATTAAACTAACTAAATTTGGATCAGGTCAGGTGATGTTTTGGTCATGCCTCAATAGGCGGGCTTTCATGAAAAGTATGTCCTTTCATGAAAGTACTGTGCAATATTTGGTGTACTATTACTAAAACGAGTAATTAATTAATTGTACCCGGCTGTAGGGTATCTAATCGTCGGCCTTACGCGTCTATGATGTTCTTGTTCGTACATGATTTTTCCCTAAAGGGAGGATAAGGGCAAAAAGAAATATGCACACATGCATGCATGATCTTAAATATCTAAGCGATAACGCACGGAACGCATCGAAATCATTCAAATGTGAAAAGCAACTGAAAAATGAATGAATTACTAGATAATCAAAATTCATAATTAGGATAAAGAGAGAGATCCTTTCCAATTCTAGTCTATGCTATTGGATATCAAAAGTAATAAGAACGTCTTGTCATGCATCCGTTAGCTCTAAAATGAATTTCTACTCATTTCTTTTCCAACCTATTTATTGAATAACGGATAACGACGAAGCACCTCAGAGTGTGAAAGAAATTGAAAAGAAAGTTTTATAATAAATTTTTGCTAAACAAAGTTAACGAGAGTTAATGCTATGCTTTAATTAAAAATGTATTTCCATCAGTGTCGTTCGTCCTTTTTTTAAATGTCAGTCAGTCATTTCGTGTTTAATCTTTTTTAATGAAATAAATTAATATAAATGTCCTGAAGGAATGATTAATGAAATAAAAAATTTAATGGCGCGAAATGAATGGTTATTTAATCCAAACAATAAACCAAAGCACCAAACTTAATGATGAAAAAGAAGAAAAACCATTTAATATAAATATTCGTTAATATCCAAGAAACCAAAAGAAAAAAAAAAAATAAATAAAATAAAATAAAACAAAAGAAAATAATTAAATGATTTTATTAAAATCATTAATTTTTAAATGAATAGCTCTTTTGTTTCTCCTCTTGTGCAATGCACACACAAGTGCTTAAGAATTTTTGATGTTTGTTTTTATCGACCAATCACTATGGCAAGGAAGCTTGCTTTGCTCTAAGCAACTTAGAAATCTGTTGGGATTTTTTTTTGTTGGTAATTTGATATAAAATCCTTAGAAACTTAAGTTTCTTTTAGTAAAACACATTTTATTACATTTGTGACCCCACACGACATACGTCTGTTGATTTATTTCACTCATTCAAGTCGTACAGTGGAGAGAGTGCATTGTAGTTTAAATGATTCATTGATAAATTACAAGTCAAGCAATCCCAACGCATTTAAGGAGAAGAACAATAGGGCTTTAAAAGAGTTTAAATTTAAAGCAAACACAAAAGAAACGGACAAAGAAAAAATAATCGTGGATTGCCTTGAACATCCATTTGTTCAATGTGCGAGAGTAGGTCACAAGGAACAAAAAAATAACGATAATCGCTTTTTGGGGCAAATTTAAAATAATTATTATAGTTTTTGTCATTGGCGGAGCTGAAACACTTAGGTACTGGCGCAAAATCTTGACACTTTTGCATACAAAGTGTCATAATTACTTGAAGTTTCTCTCTTCTTGTTGATAGGGTACAGCTCCGATGAATAAGCTCCGCTAGGATTCGGATTATTGTCTGTTACCAAAACGTGAAGTATTTCTAAGAAATATACTTTGAGAGATTGGATTTACTACCAAGAAGAGGTACTACCTAGGAAGATATACTAACTAGGAAGAGATACTACCTACGAGTACTGAGAATATGTATATGTTCTAGCTTTATAGCCTAAGTTTTTAGGCTATAAAGCCGAACAGAAATTTTACGCCCATCAAGAATATATATATATATAGATATATGTATAATTGATACTACCTACCTAGGAAGAGATACCACCTACGAGTACTGAAAATATGTATATAAGCGCATTGTTCTAGCTTTATGGCCTAAGGTTTCAGGCCTTGAGGAAATTCCATCAATTGAATGCACAAATGAGCCGAATGGAAATTTTAAGCCAATCAAGAATATATATATACATATATATACATATAACATATGTATAACTGAGAACTGACGTCTATATATAACTGATCGTTTCTTCTGCTTATTTGTTAGATTGCAATCCTGTTGGCATATGAAGAAGTTTCACTATCTATTGTCATCATATTATTTAAGCTAACATCGGCCAAATACCAGTCGTCTGCAACAAATACAACATTATTATGTTGTTCGGAAAGTCATTTCCTTTCTTCTTGGTCAAAATGAAACAGGATTCTCTATAGTGGATAAGTATATCATTATAAATGATCGAGTTCGAGAAATGTAATCTCACAGTGATCTCACAAATCATTCAATCCGTTTATTTTGTCTTCATCAGCTTCAACTGATGTGCTAGAACATGGTACCTCTCTCATCTTCAATATCAAAGTTATTGAAATGAAATTTTTATAAACCAGCCTTGGCACTGACGTTCTGTTCTGTCCACACTTGTTCTCCTTACACATCGGATAATTGTTACTCTTTCTTGAAAAACATTTTTACCTTCACGATCGTAAACAAGCAAAATTATGCTGAAAATGCTTTTTCTCACTTTCCATACTTGAACGAGTGAGTACCACCCAAAATCTATGGCGTAGAAATCAGTCGAACTTTTTCACGAACAAGCCTCGGTATATGATGAGAATGTGGCTCAAGTGTCAATTAGGTTACGAAAAAATGCAATTAAATCCAATGTTCTGCAAAAACAAAGTGACTTCGTAAGGGGTCCTTGGATGCACTTTTCAAGTGATAGGGCAGAAGATCGTTTTGCAAGAGAGGCTGCCATTCTAGATATCATATCACTCAATAAGCCTCCCGTTGATCTGTCCCCTTGGCAACACTGTTGACAGACCAATATGATTTCTGGATAGTACCAACCTTCAAACGATAAGTGTCGGAATTTCATGATGACAATTGGTTTTTCAGTTGGAGTGATTTCGATGACGTTGCTTCCGTAATTTCGAAGACAATGAACAAATCGGAACTTCCTGTGTTGATTAAACGTAGTTGCGGTTTATATGGTGAAAAAATTGTTAACTCTAAACACATTCGTATGGACCCCGATGATGATAAATAGAGCGGTCGCATGAATTGTCAGAAAATATAAAAAAAGTGCGCAAACTCGCTTTGGAAGATCGAAAAGCGAAACTGCCCGAGGTAGCTGTCCCCGCAAAGATATCAGAAGGCAGTGTATTTACCAATTGCATGAACATTTGTCCCTGAAAAAGCTCATCTTCAATCATCGCCTTTGCTCACTTTTATCAACAATATGTTGATTGTGCAGAGCACTGTTTAGGTGAAATAAAACGGAACGTTTTATGCGTTATGGAAGAATGAATCAAGCACAAGTTCATCGCTACACTCAAGAGTCAAATTTGCAGCCAGCCGAGTGAAGAGCAACCGGCGAAAGCTGTCCAAAGCGACCAAGAAAGTGGTGTCACTGAAATATCTAAATGCCCAACTTTTTGACAGAATGTCATGACATGTTTTTAATACGTGTCTTTCGAAACTTGTTCTCAGAAATCATCGTATGGATCGGTCAACAGTGGTGCCACATATGTGTCAGACAGGAGACATTCAAATTTAACATTCCAAATTTAAAATACGTTCAGGAGAAGTGTATAAAAATATATTCAAGACGTGCATCCATTTTATATCCATTTGCACGGGCAATGAGAAGGGTAATCAATACTTTTTTCTTCATAACAATAATATACATAAGTGTAACATACAAGTTTGCAATAACTAGGAGAGATTCGGAAAGCGATTGAGTTAACCTAAAGAATTCCAATTTATAGCTATAGGGGTAAACGTTTCGAAAGCTCACTTATCACTTAAAGAGGCGGACAGATGGATGTAACTAAACCAAATTTGTTATTCGTACGTCTTTTGGTAATCGTGACTCGTACGCTGCAAATGTTTGACAAATTTAATGCACATCCTCTCGCTGATAGGTGGATAGTAACAATAGAATTGAATGTAATCAGTAGAAGAAGTAGAGTAAAGCAAAAAAGACAACAACGATAATAACAACAATAAAGAGGATACATTTGGTAAGTGAATGTTTGCTCTAATGACAGAACGATATCTACTGCTATACTAAAGTAACAATGTAATCTATACTTGCTTTTCATACATAGAAAGAGAGAGAGAAGCGAAGTGTTCATAAACACGAAATAACGATAATGATGATGTTATTTATAAAAACATATCTTGTCATTTATAGATATTAAAGACTTTATTGCATGGCAAGTTTACGTTACGTTATTTGACGATACCATAAATATATAAATTACTTTCAACGCCCACTGCTTACAACAATTGAATGAAGAATAACGATATTAATGGGTTTTAGCTTAAAAAATATTCTTATGCTCAGTCGTGCTTACAAATGATTATATTTCGTTTATATTGAACATAAGTCAATAAATTCTTAGAAAATATCATAAGCTAAAGAAAATGTTCCCTCAACTCTTGAAAGGATGAGTGAAAGAAAGGAAGTTAAGGAATTAAAGTAAAGAATCAGGAGAAAGGTAATCGATTATCCGTTTCGTTATTTCTTTTTCATTCAGTGTTTACCAAATAACTTTTCGCCAAAAAAAAAAGAAAGACAAACGTGCCTTCAAAGTTTCTTTCTTTCTATCTGCAAACTTGGAATGAAGATAAATTATGTTGTCTTTTACGCATTACTCTATGAATAATCATAAGTTTTTCTTAATTTTTTCTCAAAATTTATTTTATACCGCCTTGAAGTCTTTCTTAACTAACTGTGATCTTAATTCAGATAAAAATTCAAAGTCCTTATGTCCGAAGCGAAGTTTTTCTCTTAGTTAGACGTTAATAGGTTGAAAATTTAAAGAAACTTATTTTTATATATTCGCATGTAAGAAAGTCAGTGTGTTAGTGTTGCTGAGTTAACTAACAATCGAATCAAACGTTTTATTAAAGGAATATTTTCGATGGATAGAAGCCAGACTTAACACGTTAATGGATCGCTTAGCGAAAGGCGAGCACAGGGCACATTCATAGATCTAAGACCTATTAATCTAGCAGCAGGTTTATGTAAAGAACGGCCTAAACTGATCTTTCATCAATGAACAAACTTATGTGAACTTACAGCAGACAATGAAATGGAGAACATATGTAAGTTATCATTGAGGTACTAAGAGGCACGAGAAATTGCCGAACACTATCACAAACCCTTTGGATGTAAGAGCAAGAGGCGTTACTTGTTAATTTTAGTTATACTGGAATACGTTGGGCGGTCCACCATATTTTTATCTCATAGTTAATCCATTTTAGGCAAGCAACGTACTGCATATGAGGAACGTACAGAATAATTTTACACATCCTGTCTTGTTTACCGTAGGAGTAATAAGCAAAAACGATTAAATCAAAATATAAAAATTTGATCATTTACAATTCGTTGTGTAGGCGTGGCCGATTTTTATGCAGGTGCTGCATAGCACTAACCGTAGAATATGAAAGCAAATTTTCACCGTTGGTTTATAAGCAAACTCCATTTCGAAAATGGAGGTGGCCCCAGTTTAGGTAGAACTGTGGGTGTGGTATCCTTTGGCCGATTTGTCTCATTTTCAGTACCAATCTGCGTGCAAGAACTTTCATGGTTTCCGACAACTTGGAAACTGATGGTAGGAAAATGTTTACCATAGACATTGCCCAGACAGACAGATAGACAGACATTCATAGAGACATGTTTAAATCGGTTTTGAATTTGTTGCTGATGTAAGGGGCCTTTAAAGCGTCCTTCTGTGTCTTACAAACGTTTTGACAAAATGAACATATTCCTGATTCTTCGGTGATGGGTACAAAATTTTAGTATTGAGAATTGAGATTGCATTCTGTAGCTGATATCTCAGGAGGTTCATAGGATTAGTTGTTCCCAATGCGATTCTTCTAATAAAGGAAAAGTTTAGAGAAAGTAAGAATTTTGTCCACAATTGCAGATAGTACTACATATTGTCTATTGTTTACATTCATATCATGTATTAAACAACTTGGAAAATATTGAGGGAAGTCATTATATTATATGTCGATTTATATTCAGGAAAATTTCATTTCATTTCTTTTAATTATTCGCAATATTTTGTTGATCTGAATGAAGGGAAACCTTCTTTCAGGTACTGGATCATTTTTCAAAGATTCGAATGCAGAAAGTCTTTTGGAGTTGCCACTCTCCCCGAAATGTCCACATGATAGGTTGGAACGTAATGCTAGGTCATTTCATTCATGTCAGCCATTGGATGCGACTTATCCTGGTTGCGACAATGGAGAGTTGGTCATGAAGCGGCCAAATCTGCCCTTACCTTATTGCTTGTTATAACCTAATGTCCAAGGCTCAATATATTTCAATTGTGTGCCATGCTTCGGACAGGCGTCTATGTGCCAATGAGTGAGCAGTGAAGACCTGCTTTATGTTACATTCAGTGAAAGAAGATTTCTTTAGTACGCTTGGAGATGGTTTTCATTAGTTCTCTTCCATCATTTCTCCCATCTAGCTGTTAGTGTAAAGAAGGCTAAAATTTGGCCGATTTCAGTTAAACTTTCTATAGATTAAGTTTTAAATTCAAACACTTTTTATGAGTTCACACACATATGCAATATGGTCGTCCATGTCTATTTACAAAACCGTTTGCAATTAGGAGCTAAACAAAGCAAGCGATTTATTGTTCACTTTGGACAATGATTTCCTAAATTTCAACTCAATGTCGATGGTAGATTTTTTTTGTTATCTATTTGCTTTGCTTTCATCTTTGCTAATGAACATTTATCCGTGTTTTTTCAATTTCTTTAATCGCTATCGGTTTATTTTCAATTAGCAATTGCTGAGATACTTTTCATTCATTTCAACTATTTTTTATACTACACTGCTTTTGTTGTTAAATCCTTTTAAATGTGTTTTGACGAAACAATGAATAAAGCGTTCGTAGCGTACTTTCCATGCACATATACAAACAAAGTGTGAGTGAGTGGGCTCACTAACATTTAATTTGGCATTAAATTTAAATTCTAGTTTGTATATAATTCATGATCCGTATATGAATTCTCATGTATTCATGTAAAAATGGATTCAGAAATCAAAAATATCGGAGGGAGAAACTTTCTTTCTTTAATGCTTACTTGTTGGCAGACATGAGTTCTGGATATGATATTTGATTTAATTAACAAGTAAGAAAGTTATAGCCGAATCTCGTATATCCACCACTACGTTTTTCGCATTCTACTCTCCAAGCTCTCTTATTTGATACCCATATCGATGGTATTATTCACAAAAAATTAATCCATCCAGGTATGAATGGAATTAACCCATTCTTAGGCAGTTAAAATATCTTCATTTAAGAAATGTACAGAATAGTTTTAAACTTTCTCTCCTGTTTGCCTTATGTTAAGTAAGAATAGAATCTCAAAAAAAGTGAAAAAGGAAAATTTAATTACTCGTAACTTTGTGTGGGCAGGGCTGATTGGTGCCATTTTTGAACGCAAAGAGTCGAGTGGTTTGTCGAGGAAATCCAGCCTTGTAACTTTTATAATTTCTGGGTAACGAGCAAACACCCACAAATTTTTTTTCAGAAAAACGGAGTTACGTTCAGTTTATGCTGCGCAGCGGGCTTCTGCTCTGACCAATTGGGTCCATTTTTATTGCCCATCTGCTTATAAAGACTTTCAATGTTGCTACAAAATTTGAAGTCGATATCCTCATTTATGCGACCAGGAAAGTGTCAACAACAGGCACCACGCACAGACAGACATGGCTGGAGAAAACATATACTTCATATGATCTTGATGAAAAAAAATCAATTGAGTACAGCGCCATCTTATATTCGTGGGTATAAACATATAAATTCAAGTAAATGCGAGCTTCTCTGAACAACAAGCAAAATAATAACCAAAGCAATGTATCATCTTCTACATTGCTGTAGCTGCTGATCAATAAAACCTATCAAATATAAAACTCGGCTGTACTTAAACCAGAATTGTGCCTGAATTTGTAGACTGCCTAACGTGCACTTCGTCGAAGCTTAACTAGATTAGGCTATTTATTGTTCGATAAATTCGCTGATTACATCGGTAAATTTCGCCACCTTTCCTAACATTATGCATTACGTCATAGCCATTTCAATGCACATGCTGCTTATAAGTGCAAGTGTAAGCACTCTTCGCAGCTATTATCTCGTCAGCAAAAAAAATTTTAATTGATTTGATTGATTTAATTGTATGATTGATTGATTAATTGAAGGGTTTTTGTTCCCCTCTTTTTAACTCCCTTTAAGAGATAGCTTAACGACATTCTTGTTAACATCTTGTTCGATTTATAGCACAGAGAGTAAAAACAGATAAAGATGGCAATGAATATTTGATTGGTTTACTTTCTTTGTTTTTGTATGTTACTTGAAGAATATATCTTCAGTCATAAAATAAGGGATTGAGAGATTTTTGACGGTGCGTGATGGTGCGTGGCGACATGTATCGTTTGGAAGGTGACATTTCAGTTTACATTCAGACATGTTTGTGTTTCGTCGATCATTAGGGTGAAAAAACAAATGACTGGAAACATTTCGCTACACTTCGTAGAGTTTATTAAGAAAAAGGCACAAATGTTATGCGAAAAACCTGGAAAAAGCCAGTGGTGTTTGCTTTGAAAATGCACTGGCATGTCGTTTTGGTTTATTCTGGAAATCCCGATATCACAAAGATGCATCTTCTTCTGTCCGACCAATCACTGAAAAAGTCAATGAAATCTTACACTAAATCAAAGAATATTGTCCCACAATAGCAACCATGACAGTGCTAACGAATTATAGGTCGATAGGAAAAGAGGTTTATTTAGTCATTCGCATAAGACAAAAACAAGTTCCATTTTAAACTGTAATAGCATCAATTGCACAGACATATTATACAAAACAAAGAGTAGCCATAGGCGGCAATAATTACGTGCCAAAATGAAAAAAGCAAAAGCCGAAGAAAAGGTACGAATTTTAGATAAATTTCGATTCTTTACAGATATCTTCACACTATAATGGTAGTTAAGTTGCAGCGGTAGTCGAACTATGTTCTGCAACTACCTTTACTAGTTTAAATAATATTATACTAAATAACGGTGATGGGGGAGGGCGGCGGTTATCAGTTAACTCCTACGAATATGAACTGAGTCCGTATAAAATGAACGCTTGTATTAAGGAATTGTGGCTTTTTGAACGGCCAATATTTTTAAAATTACTTAATATAAAAAATTTATGAGCGGAAGACGCGATTTAATGTGATTTTTCTTATTATTGAATATCAGGATTTTTCATTTATTTTTTGTTTCATTTATCAAACTTACCCTAGCGACATTTCCATATAAGCAGACCAAGTTGAATAATTTATCAGTATTAGATGTATCGTGATCCAAGCCATAAACCATCATGACAGCTCCCTATTGTAAAAAAAATAAAGAAGCAAAGGGGAAATAAACCAGAAAAGATACGATTTAATTAGAAATGAATTAATTAATAAAATTTAAAGCCTATTTTTTATATTTAATTGAAACAAAATTCAAATTCATTTTGTTCCCTTTTTAATAATAATACTCGAAGTTATTATAAAACATATACGAAGGAATGCCAGACGTATGAGTTATGTAATATGTTTTATATTTGGCGTATGAATTTTCCCTAACATAATACGGAGCGGAGCGTATGAGTGTTTCGATATCTGATTATGAAAGTTTTATATGAGAGAGAGAGAGAGATTGAAAGATTGATTGAAAGATTGATAGATAGATTGAGATAGAGAGAAAGAGTGAGAGAGAGAGAGTGAGAGAGAGAGAGAAAGACGGAGTGAAAGAAAGAGAGAGGCAGTAGATAGATTGAGGTAGATTTTGAGAGTAGTTTATTTTTGGTTATGTACCTGTGTCTGTCCTTGTGCAGTGAATGCCACAGGGGCATTGCGGCCGGGTACAACTGCTGGCTCTTTCATGAGACCAGTGGGATGTATGGTGGCTCCTTTCCAATTTTCCGGTGTAGTGGGATGGAATTCTGGTGTAGCAAATGGTGGAAATGCAGCGCCCGGTCCCAAGAGTGGTGGTTCTTTAAATTGAACAAAATTTGTAGGTGGTGATATTAAGCCAACTGTTTAGTTTTGTTGTTTATATTTGGTTTTTAGAGAAATTGTTTTCGTGTTCGATTTGTACGAGAGTTGATTTTTCGGCATTTTTTTTTTTTTTTTTTATATATGCATATATATATATATATATATAAATATATTTTTTTTCAATTTTTTTAATTATTATCATTAATGTTTAATTAAATTATATATTTATGTTATTTATTAATTTATTCAAATTTTTTTTTTTTTTTTTTGTTTTTTAATAGCGTACATATATTATCATCACATACACACAATCACAAGAAGAACACACAACATATGCATGCACAAATTTAAATTTTTGTCAATTAATTATATAACAGGTTACGGTAGTAGTAGTAGTAATAGTAGTTGATGATGATTAAATTATTGTTGTAGTTGTTGTTGGTAGTTGTTGTAGTTGGTGATGATTGTTGGTGATATATTGATGATATTGATTTTGGAGAGGTTAGAAGAGAAAGAGGCACAAGCAGGATGATTGGTTGGTGGTGGTGGTTGGCAAGCATGCACACACATGGATTATTGGTTTTGTTATTGTTTTATATTTTTTTTTTCGATTTCATATATTGTTTTTTTTTTTTTTATGCTCTTGTTTATATATATGTATGATTTTAGTTGATTTATTTGCTTGATGGGGTCAAATCGTTAAAAAAGAGAAAATAAATGAAATTAAAATTACGGTTTGAAAAATAATAATTGAAAAAAAAATCGAAACAAAAAATTATAATAAAATCAATTATTTAAGAACAATATTAATTATATAAATTAAAGAAACAAAAAAAAAAAAAACATGCCTTAACACACCTGAGTTGAGAGCTCAATTATTTATACTTATAATAATGTAATTAGGAAAAGAAAAAAAACAAAACAAGCACATAGAGGCAAGCAAATATATATATATATTACGTACAAACACTTGCATTTAAATATTAAACCATTTTTGCTTATTTATCTTTCGTTTTAGTCATCGCATCCATGCTCTGTCGGTTTTTCAGTCACTGATTACTTGCTGTTGTTGTTAACGACTTTAACTACTCGAAGAAAATCTACTATAAACTTGTCAAAATGTCACACAAGTGCGGCTAAAACTTTAATTAACTTGAACTTCACACATATGTGTTTACATAAACACACACAAACGCACACCCATGCATGCATACATGATTACATAGCCACACCGCTTATTGTAGCGCACAAAAGCCAAACTATTCATTGGGGAATCTTTTTTAATTAAAGTACAAAAGACCGACGACACGATAACGATATCGTGTTAGATTTAAAGATAAATGATATAAATATTTAGTGAAGTAATTTAGTTATTTTTTTTCATTTTTTTTTTTTACTCTTTGAGGAAAAATCTGATTTAATCGTGAATTGCTAAACCGGTTATTATTATGTATGAAATTCTTTAGCTTTTAATCATGATAATGAAAAGGTTGTCACTTCAAATGACTTTAGCAAAATATGAATCCTTTTTAACGCCAAGTTAACGTGAATGACATGAAAGACGACAGACTTAGGAAGGCCGGCGCGTTACGCTTGCTCTTATCAAAGCATATAAGTAGTTAACTTAATCTACTAATTTATTCCTTTCTGACGTCTGATTATGTCTTCTTCGTTACCAAAATAATCTTTAAATAATGCCTTGAACACATGTCTCAATATTCTTCTTAAAGTGAGCACAAACAACGATTGAAAGCTGTGGGTCATAAACGACTACACACTCGTCTGTTTATCGAAAACAATGCTGCAGTTCTTTCAGAAAATATATCGTACATCCTCAGACCAGAAAAACCAGGATTTTTAATATCCACGGTTTAGATGACGTTCGTAAAGGTGTGAGTGGATTTTCAGATAAACAGAAGCCAGGAGCGGCAAGTATTAGACAAATGTATTTTATAGGCGGCTTGGCACAATTTTGGTTCTTGATTTGTGGCCTTCAGTTAACATCACGGCCTCACATTGGGTGCAACTTTTGGTTAACAGAGTAATTTATTATATTAATATGGTCGAAAGGTTAGATGCAACGGCCGTTGTAACGGATAAACGCATGTGTCAGAACTAGCTAGTTCGGCAAGAGGGAAGGGGGCATGTTTTTACTTTTTATTCAAGAAGCGCTCCATGGGCAGTTGTACCCAAGCAGTAGACGCGGAGAAATCCTTACATTGACAGATGGACGATCGAAACATTACCGTTGATCTCGTTATGCTCGGGTCTATTCTACACTTTGCCATACCTACGGTGTCCTTCCGCTCATAATTTTGTGTTCAATTTC
Organism: Glossina pallidipes; assembly: GCA_000688715.1. Classification (NCBI taxonomy): domain Eukaryota; kingdom Metazoa; phylum Arthropoda; class Insecta; order Diptera; family Glossinidae; genus Glossina; species Glossina pallidipes. The sequence continues at coordinate 360,772 of KK499790.1, read as the reverse complement.
AATCTTTCCACACTTTAGCATCTCCACCAAGAGACAGTAGGCAGACATAGGAGACTGCATTACGCGAAACTGTTACTATACTCGAGATACAATTGCAATTTGCTTCAAATAGTTATAAAACACTCTACTGTAGTCAACTCTACTGCTTGAAAGTGAAAAAAATATTTATATTTTTTGCTTTGCTTAGTTTGCCTTCGTTATTTTCCTTTGCATGAGTTGTAACGACGCAGTGACCATAAATTTTATGATTTTTCCGTGGTTGATGTAACAACAAAAACTGCATTCAATTAAAGCGATTTTTTTCGCTTTGTTGTGTGGCTTTTAATAGAATAAATCAACTTCGAAGTCCCAGAAACTTGTTAAGGAGATTAAAGTTTTCCTTTTTTTTTTTTTATTGAGACGACTTTCATTTTCGATTCCAATGTTTGTTATGCTTATCAGCGTTTATTGAATTAATCTTAAAACTGTAATCGTCCTAATCTGATTATCGGTGACCGGATGCGTATATGCTACATGCTTAACGGGGTGAGAGTTAATGCCAAATGCTACACGAGTGTGTGTGTGCGAGAATTTTAGGGCTTGCTCAAGGCCTTTGCTGGCAGTGAAAGAATTTTGCTCCATGAAAATTGTTTTCTCAAACACATACGTCAATGCTGTCAACGAAAGGTATTTTCTAAGAGCGGGAGAGAGGGAGAGAGAGAGAATGTGCGAACGCTTGCAAGCGATTAAAGCCTTAGATAAAGGGTTCTACCAAGTTTTACTCAGCAGCAGGTGACACGCATCGAGTTCGATAATGTAAGTAAAGCGAATTAAAGGCTAAAGGAGGCGAGGATTGTGTTTTCGAGTGGCCGACAACAACTAAACGAAAATTGCTGAATTTACCTCACATGTCAAGGCGATACCTAACAACTATTTTTACTGTTGAGCACCATTCTCTCTCCATAAATTTTTGCAAGCAATTATGTCCACTTTATCAAATTTCTTCATTTATTATTTATTTATAAACAGAAAACTGCTCTTAAATAATTTCTCTCTGCCAGCATATTGGAAAAGTTTAGCCAAACAACTAATGATAAAAGACCATTTTTGGCATGAAAATGGCGGTGGTAACCCCCCCACCTGATATATTATATTATGAAAGCATGAATGTTAAAACTTTGTTGCCCACAAATGTTTCCATTAAATTATTTCACATACACATTAAATATTTTAAGATAATATATTTTTCTCGACCAAAAAATTTATTAAAAAAAAAAAAAAAATTATGTTAAAATGTGTTTTAAGATTTTTTTTTTTTTGTTTTTTAATGCTAGCTAACGTAGACGCAATTCCATTAGTTTTCATAAAGAGCGCATTTGTCTACAAAAAAAGAAAAAAGCAAGCAATGCTTGCGCTTATATATATATACATATATACAGAGAGGGGTAGAGTCTGTCAATTTACAAAATGTAGGCCGCCACCATTCCCATCAAGTGGTTTTTTCCATGACAACATATGGAATTTGTCGACTATGACATATATGTCGACTATATTGTAAACGTAAACAGAATGAAATATTTGTTGTGTGTGTGTGGTAATATAATATTTAAATATGTCTTTCGCCCCCCCCCCCGCCCCCTCGCCCCACGAATATTACAGAGAAAAAAGAATATTTTTTCCTTGCTTCAATAATTTGAATAGCGAGAAACTTCAGTAATATTTATATATCTGCTATTATATCCGTTGTTGGAGGCGAATGAGTGATTTCTTTTTTAATAAAATGAAAATATGTAGTAAATCAAAAGGAAATTAATATTGAATTAAAATCTCATTAATAATATTATATATGTCTTTTTATAGAGATATTAAATTTAAATTACGCATACATCGTGGATGACTTATTTTGTCAAGAGTATAATTGAAAGGCTGGCTGGCTGGCTGGCTGGCTGGCAAGCTTCACCGACTATCTTCGGTGTTATCTGTGATTAATATTGACACACATCGTCCTTAAAATAAATATTTACTTATTCGATATGTCTATCTATCTATTTATTTGTTTAAATTAGGTTTCGACACGATTAGGATAATGCATATGCTCTCGCTGTCACTTGTGTATATTTATTCCATCATTAACCTTTCTCTCTAAATTACTAATAATAACACACATTGGGGAACATTTAAAGGAAAACTAGAGCATCTTAATTTGCATTTGACACCGTGCGCATATATTCATGTCAGTCAAAGTTACCTACGAGGTGGGTTCAAAAAAAGGTGCATTTTAAAAATTCCTACGGGCTACTTGTACATGTGGTTCACGTGTTAGCCATTTTGCTTTTGACAAATATAAAAAAAGCCTATGTTTTTGTTACTGAAAAAAATGGAAAATGTATTTTGTGTTTTAATACTCCAGCTCGCTGAAAATGTTGTTTGTGGCATTTGGTGGGTCTAAACACACAAATGTTTATAAGTGCTACAAGCTCTCTTCATAGAAGGCCGAAAAGATGTTGATGACGACGCCCGCTTGGTACGGCCCAACCAACCAGTGCGTCAATAAGGTATGGGAATGTTGAAGTAGAGAAGAAAATTGTTATGCGGAATTGTTGAAGAGGAGTATTAAGGAGTTTACTGAGGATGGCTAATACCATGCAATTTTTCGGATGAAACGTGTGGCAGCTAAGTTTGTTCCAAAATTTTCTAGATTTCGATTCCCCAGACTGGGCCCCTTGCGACTTTCTCCTATTGCCAAAACGGAAAAGACCCTTGAAAGCACGAAGTTTTGCCACAATTAAGGAGATAAAGACGGAGGTGTGTTTTTCAATGCACGAGTGCATTATATCTAAAGGGGGGATTGCTTTAAAGGGGGGGAAGACAAAATAGATGTTGATGAACAGATAAATATTTTTCGGGGAAAATAAAAACTCACTTTGATTTTCGAATGCTCCTCGTATATAAGCAAATATTTATACAATAGCAACACAATCGACACGACACCCTGGCGAAAATTCAATGTGTCAATGGCAAGCAGTAATTAATGATCAACACAAACCACAAAACAAGGCCAACATAAATAATAAAAACAAAAAAAAACTCTATTAAATACCGCAAAAAGCTCTTTAATATGGATGGACATTCTCTATAAATTTTTTCTTTATTATAAAATGGTCAATTTTTACCGATAAACCTATTGATATTTTTGGACCAACAACTCACGGGAAAGAACAATCAAACTGAACCGAATCTTAAGCAGAAAAGTAAACGCTACCGAACAAGGATATAATTACATGTAAGAAACTTATATCCGTTTAGAACAACAGCAGTAATTTTTAGTTTTAAGACTCGGGACAATAATTATTGGCAAATATTAGATTATATAAAAAGTCACCGCGGTTTTTTCCGCGGAATGGTGTTCATACCTATATATCAGACAACACTCACCTGGTTGTCTAAAAGGAACATTTTACGTTTTCTGTCAAGATAGCATTCCAATGCTTTGCTCGTGTAAAAAGTTATATTGATTTGAAAATTCATGATATACCTGAAGAAATACGCTATGTGGTGCTTTTTTACTATACAAAATGTAAAAACGATGCAGAAAAAAAGAAAATTTTTGCAGAGAACGAAGCACCCAACACTGGTTTGCTCTATTCCGTTGCGGATGTTTCGATGTCAAAAATGCACCTCGCTCTGCTCGAAAACTCAATGAAATTTTGCAACTGGTGGAGCAAGACTGGCGCACAAACTGTGGGGAATAGCGGAGGCACAAAATATCAACCACATGAGAGTTTGGAATCATCTGCAAAGAGAAGGCTACAAAAAGAAGCCCGAAGCCGCGGAAGAAACCGTGGAGACTTTTTATATGACCCATTATTTAAACCGATTTTATAATGGTAAGACTTTTTGAAATAATTTTTAAGTTTTTCACTTTTGTTTCAGCTTTTGTTCAACGTCCAGTTATCTTTTCTTCTGATTGCCAAAGTTCCAATAGATAAATGAAAAAACTTTTCCCGTCGTTAAATAATGGAGGTAAATGTGGATGGACGCAAAGCAGCAAGCGCAGGGATCTTATTCCACCTGTGTTTTCCATACAATTTAAAGGCTATGCGTTTCCAGGAAGGTACGTACACCTACATAACAGCATTTTACCCAAAATCCTCAACTAATAGATCCAGTCTGAATCCTGTTTTCCTCTTTGTAGGCTACCCATCAACGAAGGATGGCGATATTCTAGACTTCCTCGTCCTTGCATTTGTAAAACCCTAGAGTGGCCATCAGAGATTCGATGCATAAAGTCTTAAGTCTTGATAAAGCTTGCAGCACTTCTGAGTTACCTTAACCTCCCCGCACTCGCCTATTTGACCAATTAAAAGTCACTGGTAATGATAATGTATTTGTTTAAGATCTAAGGCTATTATATATCCGGTTTGTCCCAAGACTCTGCTCATTGTCCATAAGTAGATTAAAGCGCATAAGAGAATCTCTTCGATTACAATTGATAACGCGGAGACTCTACTCTGCCAACTGAAAACATTTGTAGCCGTAGTTTTCTTAGCCTATACTCGGTTTTCATGGGACAAATTCCGTTGCCTTTACACAATACGCTAATAAATCAAACCCGTACAAAAGTGAGTATTATGAGATTTAACACATACGCTTTTATCGTTTTATTAAAAACACGTCATGCAATACCGATACGATTACAGCGCAGAGAAACCTAAAAGCATCACATCACAGTGCATCCATCAGAGAGGTAATAAAAATCCGGCCTGACTTGATATTTTGCGGCTTTGTTTGAGGCTTTTTGCTATGATTTTTTCATATTTCTTTTTTTGTTAAATAATGCCAAAAAGCCTTTATAATCTCAAAATGCATTAACACATTTATCCATCAATCAACCGCAACGAAATGGAAATGAAAAATCACCCCTAAAGAACATAAATTATGAATAATAAAAACACAAAAAAAGAAAGGCTTATTATTATTAAAACGTTCAGTTGCGCGAGCTTGGCGAAGGAATGGATATCCAGGCCATGGTACAAATTCATTTCATTCATGCAAAAGATTTTTGAAAACACGTTTTCAATTAACACATCAGCAGTTAAATTATTTCAAATTGAAATTTTTCATCTTTTTGTTGATTTTTATGAAAACGTATGCCGTCGTCGCGTGTCTCTCGTCACAAAACAAAAAAATAATAAAATTTTGCAAAATCTACTTAAGCATGAATAGGCAGAAAATTGTGCCATACTTTGAAGGATTGGATTTTTCTGACTAACTCAAGTCAAATATTATCTAAGGGATGATTTGTATGTTTTATTGGATGGAAAATTTGACCTTTACAAAATGTCCATGAATGGATGTAATGGATGCCACAAACGACCTTGGTGACTAATTGTGATCACCACCCACGCATAAAATCAACCGCTCATGAAATTTATGCGACGGATAATCAATGCTTTCCATTGCCTTGAACAAGACAACGACGTTAGCAATTCGGCTTCGTGGAATGGTAAGTCGAATATCATTAAATTCATATATAGTATAAGTGGTTTGTCAATCAGTCTCATAAAGAAACTCTTTAAGGTTTATGGACTATCTGCCTCATAGTACGTTTTCCACCATCTCGAACAAAGACATCGCTTTGTACTACACCAGAAGTGCTTAACCGCATTAGTGCAACTAATTTTCAATTGAAGTTCTTTGGAAAGCTTCTTCTAATATTATTTGACTTGTAGATGAAGAGACATAAAGCGACAGGACCTACTTGTATTACAAAAGTAATCTCTTCTGGGATGATTTTTTTCCTTTTTTTATTTGTAAGGTGTTTACGTTTCCACTTACACATCTTAAATATAAGTTGCAATCAGTTTCATAAGATCTCGTATTTTTCTTCCTAAGGGATTTTAAATAATTTTGTTATTAAAAATTTTCATTCTTTTTGCTAATGATAGTAATTATAGTTTAAAAAAACTAAATGGCGAGATATGTGGCTAAAGGCGTTCAACGGTTAAATTCCTTTAGGGTGTTATTTGTAACCATATTCTACGCAACATCACAGAGACATTACGTGTCACAAATCAGCATTTTATATTTTATAATATTTTATAACAAAACTGATATCGGAAGGGTTCTTTTACGACTATTCTCTGATACAAAATCAAAGCAAAACAAGTTTTCTTTCAAGACTTTTTTCAGTTTCTTGCCAACGAGCGTGAACCTGGCTGAATAAGTCCTCTTGTTCAACAATAAAAAGAAAAAAGAATGTCTTTTATCAGAAGCATTAGTTTTTCCGTACAGTTCGAGAAAATTGCTGCCGGTAACGATGCTTCAGCGGTAAATTTACTGGTATCGCCCTTTTAGGAGCGATTTCTTATGTACGGGGAACGGGGAGCTGAAGCGACAGAAATGATTAGATTGGCTTGGACTCAAAGTACTACGGCCGCAATGAAAGAGTTAGGAAGTGCAAAAGAAATTACGTCCATGCGTCCAGCAAAAGCAACTCAAGAAATGATCTTCAACTTTGGCTGAAAAGTTCTCCTGATTGCGAGTTCATTTTCTACCTCTATCTCTTTCTGATTAGTTCTCAAAAGTGAAAATTGTACGAAAAAAGAGTCGTGACTGAATCGCTTAGTAACCAAAAAGTTTCTACTGCCCGGGGATAAGAACCGAAAGACCATACTGATTATCGGTTATTAAGTTTTATAACAAAAATTTTCGTAAAAATGTACCTCTGATGGCATCTCTAATAAATTTTGATATAAAATTTTGAGCCCCTGCCTGGATGTCTCTCTGCCTGCCTTATTCGGCTAACTGGAATGACCATAAGGAAAAGTATGTGAGTTGCGAGCCATCATATGCAGATATGCACTGGCTTGCCTTGCCATGCCTTAAGGTAAATATAACTTATTTCTCTTCTAATACGAGTAAAATGCTAATTTGCTTTGTAAAAATGTGATTAATGATGAATGACAGGCCATGGACAGATTGCTTTATAAAAATTTTCACACAAAAAGCATTTTGTGCATTTTTTGAATATCTGACGTTTAGATGTCAATTAAAATTTTAATTTTGTTTTTTTATCTTTTTTTTTTAACAGGGCGGCAACGGTAACTTTTTGTGGGAAAAAGAAAAAAGTTGTTTCATCAACAACCGATCGCATCCTACAATGTCTTTAGAATTCATTCTTAAAACACTTTAGTTTCAGTTTCAGTTAAATTATTTAAGAGTTACAGCCTACACTACACCACCCATACATAATGCTGATGATGAATGGGATGAATGGTCAAATAATTTTTCTTTAAAAGGAAACCCGATTAAAAGATATTTCTTTATTCGCCGCCAATATGTTCGATGACAATCAAAATATAGTTTTCAGTGAATGGAGTTTTCCTCTGCTGAGATGTTTTATCTGCTGTTACCAAAAACGTATTTTAATGAATATGTGTCTGTCTCGAGCCGCAAGCACTGGTGGTAAGTAAGTAAGTTTCTCAAAATTCTGCATATTTTCCCACCGCATACGTTTTTCATTGAAAATAACAAAAATTAACAAAAAAAAAAAAAAAAAAAAGGCAGAGAATTATAATTAAACTTATTCAACCAGTTTTCGCAAACATATGTAATTTTCTATGTCTGTACCTATGTACATATATAGGCGTTACGTAGCGCGTAGTAAACACACATACATACATACATACATACAGATATATTGCACATAAATGCAATAAATGCGATAAACTCATATATGTCAACCTCAAAAGCCTGAAACATTTGGTTAAGCCATGCAAAGCAAGCAAACGGTAGTCACACTAGTATTTTTTTTTCTTTCCTCTTCGACTACTATTTCCAGTTGTAAACGTTTGAATTACAAAATAGCATTAAAAATTTTGTAACTGTTTTAATAGAGTAACCGTTTCATGGTACATTTATTTTCATTTCATGTATAAGTTCGAGTTTCGTAGCACCTGCTACTGCTGCTGTCGTCGACAAAATTGTTATATCGTCGTTAGCGTTGTTGAGAGACTCGTCGTCGTAGTAGCAGTAGCGTGGATGTTAATTTGGTAAACAAAAAAAAAATCTCCCCCCTCCCTTACACCGTCATCCTCTTTATTGTTGTTGTATATTTTGCTAAATAACAGCCACTATTCTCACTAAGTGTTGTTGTTTTTTTTTTGTGAACTAACTTTTTTTTTCTGCGTGGGTGTTTTGTAAGGTCTACGTCTAACCATTTGTATATTTAATATATGGCGGCAGGGCAAATAGGGTTTTTTCTTGTTTTTGTTTTCTAAATACTCTTTATATAAACAATGTTACACATTTGCACATAATATGCGGTTTGAAAGAGAACTTTATGTCATTTTGCATTTTCGGTTACACGTACACGTACACGTATGTCTCATGTCATATAAGTAAACTGTGAATAATTAACTGTGTGAAATTTATGGTTTTCACAAGATGCAAAATTTATTTCATACCTTTTAGAAACGCATTTTATTATAAAGCATTTAATAGTAATGCAAAAAATATATGAAAATATTTGCTTTGCTCTTTAATTTCTTCTAAAGTGTAATTATTTTCAAGAGCGTTGAACTTTTCATAGACGTGGCATATGTGTGACTTACATATATATGCATATGTGTAAGTATATATCCTCATACGTCCCTTCACCAATGACCACCGTCTCTACGGGGAAGGGAGGAAAGTGTTTCTGATTTGAATTTATAATCTTTTCAATTTGCTTTTGCCAGCTTTGTCTCAGTCAACTCAGTCTTGGTTTACTTTCTCATCATGGAAATATAGATCGAGCATAGGGGTTTGGCACTTGGTTTTTGCCCAAATATCTCGAAAAGTAATTCGAAATCTTGATTGGGATTATGTTCGGATTTCATCAGTTGCCAAACGCTGGCTGAAGTCGTCTAAAAACCTCGGCTGAGCAGAAGTTACTCACAAAGTTGCGACGCAGTCAACGTCTTTTCCTATTCATTTTAATGTTTGCATTTATATTACGAGAGGGGAAGGAAGGAAAGTGTTTCTGATTTGAATTTATAATCTTTTCAATTTGTCTTTACCAGCTTTGTCTCAGTCAAGTCAGTCTTGGTTTACTTCCTCAACACGGATATGTAAATCGAGCATAGGGGTTTGGCACTTGGTTTTTACCTAAATATCTCGAGAAGTACTTTGAAATCTTGATTGGGATCATGTTCGGACTTTATCAGGTGCCAAATGCCGGCTGAAGTCGTCTAAAACCTGAGCAGAGTTGTTCACAAAGTTGCGACGCAGTCAACGTCTTTTCCTATTCATTTTAATATTCCCGTTTATATTACGAGAGTTCATAAGAAAATGATTGCAATCCGTTGCTAACTCTGATCTGAAATTCATGGACTTTATGGATCTTTTAGGGATTTTCAGCGTTATAATGACGAAATTCGTTTATTCGTTAAGTGTTGTCGAACCTCTAATCAGTTTGATCCCATTGTTTCTCTTAATTTCGTCCACTTGTTCCACATATTAATGACGAAGGTAAAGTAAGGTTAACGCCCTTTGTAAGGTAAAATGCCCTTTCAATTCCTCTTTGAGATCAAGTTCGTATCACTGAAGTGTGATTTTGTAGGTTAACACGGATCTTATTTGCAATTCTTAGGGAATCTATTTACAAATTGGTTAGAGGTGGTGCTGCCCTTCGATTTACAACGTTTTAATACTCATTCGGAAACTCAACTCTCTTGAGACTCGACTGATTTTCCCTTGCGCAAGTATACTGCTCATACGGCTTTTTACCAGCAACTTATCAGTCCGTCCCTAACTTCACTACGACAGAGTCTTGTGTGAGTCGTCTTTTTCCACGACAATATTCTGCGGATTGCTTCCAATCTTTTCGATAATCGCCAGGCTCATCAGGCAGCTAAAGTGTCATGAATGTGTATTTGGCTTTGTCATGGAAATTCAAATTATGAAATAAGGGCTTTTCGTAACAATATTTAGCGAATCGTTTCTGGATTATTTACATGTTTCTGTTATTGATCGACAAAGGGCACTACAAGATTGTTGTGCTGCTTGAGAGGAAAAGAGAGGGGCACTTTCGGCCCAAACAATGAAACATGGAAGCTTATTGGAAGTAAAAAATCTCCAACTAGATATTATATGTAATTACAATACTGTCCCTTCTTCCATCTATTTCTTGCTTCCACTAATAGATTACTTTTTACATGCATTTTATTTCCGTTTTTTACGCGTTTCATTGAAAATATTTTAAGAAAACTTATTTTGAAGGCGTTTTTCTTAAATCTTTTCTAAACATCTTTCCTATATTGATTCCGGTATTTATATAACTAAAAATGCTCTTCGTATTTGGAAAACACTTGTGATATAATAAAAAAAAATACAAAACTTTTGCCTTCACGTGCAGTATAATACTACTATACACAACAAGAAGTGAAGAACGACTTCTGGTTTTTTAATTTTTTCCTTCCATTACATATTTGCTTTTCTTTCTTTCTACTCCTACGGTTCTTTCCTCATTTCGCAAAGAGGATGGAAAGTAGAATCTGGTAGATTAATTTAATCATTTTGCTTGTAACATACAAGAGTACGCTGAGGTGCTACCAAATGTCCTCTTACTCGAATTTTCTACTTACACACTTTCGTTTCATCATCAGTCCTCGGTGACTTCTTTACTTCGTCGTGTAGACACAGGAAAGGAAAGCTAATAACATAAATGCCTCTTTATAGACAAAGTTCAAAACGTTCTGAAAGCGATCGGACAACCAGACAACCTGGACTTATGACACAAAATGATGTAGAATTTTGCAAAGAGCACCTAAGATGTGGACCAGAATGAAAATGTTGAGCAAACGGCAACTATTTGTAACCAAGCAAATCTTCGCAAAGATTCGCTTTAAGGCATTTGAAGGTTACGTGCGCGTTTTTCTCATTTCTTGGCCGAAAACTTTTCGCAAAAAGTTTAGAAAAACTTTATAGCCACAATTTTCTTAACTTTAAACTATAATTACAATTGTGTGTGATTTTTAACCGCTGCGGCTGCTGTTGAAGTTAAGAATATTTATTTTGACTTTTTTCCAACCTTTTTCCGCTTGCCTTACTTACGAGCTCTTTCACTTTAACCGACGCTTTTTAATTGAGATTTAATTAAAATACGATAAAAAGGAACTATTATTAATAATATAAATTTTCTAAAGGAAGAAAACCAAAGATATATTTATATATAAGCTGCAGTGTTTTCGCTTTTAAGTTTACAAAAAATAAAATATCATTTTTCTAAGATTATATTAAAAAAAAGAACGTCTCACTTTCCTTAGTAAAAAAGCCTAAAACCTTTGACGTTGGGACTAAAGTCAAAGGAATATTGAAAGTTTTGTTGCTATAGAGCTTTTATATATTATGTGTTTAAAAATTAAAAAGTATTACGAAAACCACGTAAAAGCATTGAAATACCTCTTGTCCATATCCTCTGCAAGGAAAAATAAAGCATAACCCAATTAATTAAATGTAAATGAGAAAGTAGCGAGAATTTAATTGAATAGAAAATTTCTTAAAGGACCTGACAGTCGGGCAACGATGACCATTACATACCCTATGCCACTTTGTCTACACAATTACCAAGAGCACGCATTATTTTCATTCGAAGATTACTCCTTCTCTCCATATAAGAGTTTGCGTGTCGTCATAGCACGCATTTCTTCACAACTTGGATCACTTATGTGATCCAAATTCCATACCGTTAATTTTTTTTTGCCAGTCGCTGCTATGAATTGAATTTCTTCACAAAATATTAAAAATTTAATCTTTTTTTCGAAGGATTTACTACTACTCATGGACTGGGGTCCAAAATATGGAACTACCATGTAATTGAAATCAGGTGCACCTCATTTTTTATATTATATTACTATCATGAACAAGCTTTTATTACCAAAAAAATTAACAATTAGCACTTTTTGACATATAAGAGTTTAGGTTTCTTAGGAATCCTTATATGCGGTGGTATTCAAGAAATAGACTTACGTGGTCCAAATTCGGTGGGGTCGATTTCTTTGTCAATTTACTATTATGAGTCGTGTTTCACCAAGAAATGTTGAAAATTCGACCTTTTTACCATAAGATCTAGTTTCCGTGGGAACGTTTACATGAGAGGGGGGTTCAAGAAATTGCTTCTGACGTTCCAAAGTTTTCATACCAATTTACAAGACCGAAATATTAATATTTTGCCACTTTTGCCGAGAAATTTTGAAAATTTAAATTTGTTTCCATATAATGACTTTTTAGAATAGGGTGTTATATGGGAAGTGGACCAATCCAGATCGGTTTCAGTAATGTTCGTTCTGGGATCAAAGCACGTTAGTGTACTAAATTTCATTAAAATATCTGAAAGTAGCTTGAATACAAATTTACATGGACAGACAGACGGACAGACAGACTTAGATACAATAAAATACAAATAATAAGATGTGGGCTATCTTAAGCCATTTGCGTGTTACGTACGTCCACACTGCCTTAATATACCCCACATAATATATCACAGGTGGTGTAGGTCACTGCTAGTTATGTAAAAGCCTAAAGATGCTTTATACATAAGCAGGAAAAAGGATAGCCACTACGTGCTGGTGAATTCTAAATAAATCTATTTATCATTCAGTTATGCTCTTGCTTGTTGATAATGGATACTAACAACAACTTTGTTTACCTTTAAAAAGTTTAGAAAATCTTCTTAGTGTTGCAACGTGAACATAAAGAAAACTTAAGCATAACATTCTCGAAGCAGAGCAATTCTTTAACTGGCAAACAAAGAAACTAACTTTATGGTGATCTAAAGGCAGAATACATGAAAATTAAATAGGATGTTAAACAGACGCCACACAAGTTTCTAAGGCGCAATTTTTGGTTTAAATGCCATTAGTTCACTAGTTTCAAAATTACATCAATGAAGTCGGACAAATCGGTTCTATTTGGTCTAAAAGAATAAACTCATGATTTAAATTGCACCACGTCTAGAGGACGTGTCGCTAGTCGCAATACTAACACACTTTGGAACGAGAATTTAATTTTTCTAACAACAAAGATGCCGGGGGTTTTGTGCCAAATAATCCGCATTTCCAGACAGCGATTTTTTCATTGTCCAAGCAAACGAAAGTCGTTTCCCATCATACTGTTTTATTGGGTCTGAAAAGTGATTGCAAGCTTCTGGCGCATGAGTCTAAATCCAAGCGAATCGTTCAAATTCGCAGCAAGACGACGATGCTGTGCATTTGCTAGAACCAGAAGGGCGCGGTCTGCTATCAGTCGTTAGTCTAAGAGCAATTAAACGATTCAAACGGCTCGCTGGTCAAAAAATGCCCAGAATATCGAAAAACATAATACATTTTTTTACATGAAATCCATCAACACATCCAGAGGGTAGCACTGTTTTGGGAAAACTCAACTAGAAAGTTCCAGACCCCATCTTTTACTCCCTTCGATTACTTTAGGGCGGCGACGGTCTACGCATATTGAACAGCACTGTGGTACATACGAAGATGTGAAGAAAAAAATAAAAGATTCTATGAATGGGAAGATTTTTAAAGACGTCACACGAGAGACGTCGCCCCAAAGATGAGGAAAATGCAATGAAATATTTAGCAAACCCCAATGGTAAAAGATCGCAGAGGGGTCCAAATTCATCGTCGACATTGAGAGCGACCCTAAATTGCTTCGGGTGCAAGACAACTTTCTATATGCGATGGACACAGAAAGATGAAGAACAGATGATTTATTTCAGCTATATATTGCTCCTAAAATGATTGGAATGGATTGTTAGACGCAGCAAGGTGGCAAACATACGGCTTTGAAGTCATGCACCATACGCAGTAATCCTAGAAGAGTAGAGTTACGGATAACTTGAAAAGACTTGACTTGAGATGTGCTCGAATCGACGTCGTACGATGGTCCATGAGTAGGATATTGGCAACTGTGCAAGATACGAGATTCGATTCTCGTGGAGATGACAACATTTCGAATTAAATATATTTTCAATCTGTGCTTTTTTGATAAGCAACTAAGGTAAGGCTTGATTGCATGTTGTTTGCATGGTGTTCGTACTGTGAAACTTAGTAAGGCTAAAGTGCTAACATAAGCATAAATTATTGAATAAATTTTCTCATTTTTTTTATCCGAACGTACGATGAACATTATTAATATTAATTAAATGATAAAAAGTTTTAAAATCGAGTTTTTTGCTAACAAGCAGCAAGCAATCTACGTACTTTGTTTACATAAAATAATGTAAAAACGAAAAAAAAAACTTCTTAACCGTTATTGATAAAAAGGTAAAAAAAAAAATAAAAATAAATAAATAAATAAATGAATAAAAGTATAACCATTACTGCTGAAGTGTTGTTGCTTTGCAAATAATAATAACAAAAACAGCCGGCCTTGAATAATTTATTTCTATGACAAAGTTGTTATAAAAAACTGAGCTGCAATTGAGTTTCTTTTTTCTTTTTTGTTTTTTCTTTTTTTTTTTCTTTTCACTTTTTATTCTGTAATGGTTTTTGTACAAAATTTAAATGTATTTGAATGCATTTCGTGCAGTAGTCAGTAGTTTTTATATCTAAACAGACGACCTCCTGTACTTGCATAACAAGGCCCCATTGATTGGACAGTTTTGGGTTAAACGATTGCTAATTACTGCCTATATTCATAAAAATGCTTAAAAAGTTTTAATGGAAATATTCAATAGTTAGCGCTTGTGTAGGACAGACATCTGCATAAAAAACAGAATTACTTGTTAACGAAAAACTCTAATTGATTGAGATCGATATCTTAAATTGAAGACGAGGCTAATCAAAAGAGGGCTAACAAGAAAAAAAAAAAACCGACAAAAAGTGTTTTGCAAGCATCGCTATGTGCCGATAATCATTTTATCCTGATTGCTTTGCCCACTGAATTGCTTTCTCACAAAGCAAAGTCGCCAAAACTGCAAAAGCAAATTAGTTGATTGATTGATTGATTGATTGAATTCTAAAGCTCGAACATGAGAAGTGAAGGGAATACGAACAGAAATTGAGTGTAGGCAAAAATCCGCATGAAAATCGGCGGATTATTGCCATGTATCATGCAGTGCACTTACCCCAGTAGCGAAACCAATTTAAATTTTAGCAATGGAACAAAACAAGTTGGCCAAAATGAATGTCGCCATCATATTGAAATATTCTCGAGATATATAATCGATAGGCATTGTTCCAGAGAATGCGTTATGTAAGAGAATATGAATAAGTTTTAGATAAAGTTTTACCTAAAAATTCCATTATCTCTCTCCTGTAATGTAATGCAAATATAAGAAATTATTTTACCTAAAACCCAAATGCATAATCGTATCGTATTGCAATGTAGCTCTAGTAGCGGCATAAAACCAATGCAACATGTTACAGTTAGGTAATGAGAACTATTGGATATTCCACAGGACACACATTCCCTCCTCTAATACAATACCTTATCACATTCTCATCATAAAGCACAAAAAAGCAAATCTTGTTGATATCTTAAGGACTATATTTCGCTTTTATATAAGTTAGAATAAAACAGCCAAGCTCATGATCACCTCCCAGGGGGTCCAACTTTATCAAAGATAGTTTACCTGTTAGATTTTTATTACATACCGTCAAATCTTAAGGGTTATTTTTCGCTTTCATACGGGTTAGAACTCCAAAGTCCAAAGTTATATCCCAGTAGGTCCAAATTTACATGTTAGACCTATATTATGTACCGCCATTGTTATCACGAAATACTAAAACTTGAATTTTGTTGTTCCTGTATGCGGAAGGGAGGGAAAAGGGAAACAAAAACTCATTCCTTCCCATCCATATACAGTTTATTCCAGAATGTTATTTGTTATTTATATGTGCAAAGTACCAGCTTGCTTCATATATATATGCTCCGATTCCATGAATTTGCCAGTAATGTTGGTGAGGTGTTGCGCTCTATACATTCGAGCATAATCTAATTTATGGAACGACGGATGGACGGACGGACAGAGAGGCTTGCATCACAAAGTGACTCTGAATCGGTTAATATAATAAAAAGCGTGTTCAGATCAAACCATCCTGAATGTTTCCCACACATCCGCTCAAATTTAGTATATGACACAAGTGATGTATTATACCATTCCCAGCCATAGTTCGAGAGGTAATAAAGTGAGTGAACCGTTAAATTTATTTAAATGCTCTCGCCCTTTAATTGTCAAACTAATTAGAGACGCAATTCATAAAATTGTTTTAATATTGAAATTTAATTTTCCAAATGAAAGAAGAAGAGAAAATAACGATTAATCTCCGGCATTCATTCATCATCATCATTAACGAGCCTTCTCGAGAAAAGTGCCTTCCGTATTTCTGCTGATAATTGACAATAAATATGGGAGGCGGGAGGGAAAATAAAGACTGAAAAATTTTATGTCTTCAAAAAACTGTAAACATAATTCCACGCTATAGACTTTACGTTAGGAAGGTTCTGCTTTATCTTGAAGAATATCAACAGACCGAAGAACATTTCAATAATAATGAGAAAAGTGCCGTACTATACTTATTCTTTTATTATACAAAAATAGTTTAACCCCAAATCGGTCAGTGGCTGATATGAATATTTTTTTTCTTTGTATATTGCATTCATTTAAAAAAGCCTGCCTGCCTGCCTGCCAATCAAAAATTTTAAGAAAATATTCAAAATATTTTAATGTTAACGTCTGGTTAGTTTTTAAGTTATAAAATTAATCTAAATGACTACATACATAACAAATGAATAAGGAAGGAAGCCAGTCAAGTCACTTAAACTAACTAACTAAACGAAATGGGGAAACATAAATGAGTTTTCATCAATTTGTGAAACACAAAAGATTCAAAAGTCGAATCTTATTCACCTCACAATTGCAATAAATACTTAAATACTTTTTTAATTAAATCAATGTCTGTCCGTCAATGTTATTATTTCAGAGAAGAAACAGTGAAATGTATCCATTTTGAAGTCTTTCGTGAAAGAAGAAGTGGAATGTACTCATTGTGCTGCTGCCCTAAAAGATGCAACACTCGGAAGTAGAAGTCGTCATTACAGTGAAAAGTCAAAATTTTCCGTTTGTTTTCATTGATCATCCAAAATCTGAAGAGAACGCATCATAGCGATAACTAAATTGATCGATTACTTATTAGAGTTGCCTGCTTTAGTGTCTGTCCAGGGTGAAGATATTGTTTACTGGCCCACAAAGGTTTTTAGAAGAAGAAGAGATTCCATAATCCCATTATGGTAAAGGGTGTTAAGCACCCAACTTTGAGCTTGAGTCGCAGACAACAAGTTCAAGTGGACGAAAGGAAGTATTTCCTGAATTTTCCATATATTCATCTAAATAATCGCATTTCCATCGATATTGTGGACAAAGTCTCCCCCTTGTCTTTTTTCACTTTTGCAGCTCACTGCCGTCAGTGGTTAGCTCGTATGATATAACGAAAACGGAAAATGAAATTTGTTTACCTCATCAGTGTCACGACAGCTAACAAGTAAATGCGTTCACATTGAAGACATTTTGGACAAACATAAGAACAAAGTTAATATATCTACAAATTCGAGTAGCAAGAGTGTATATAATAAAAGAAAATACAAACCGAACGAACAAATCAAAGGCGCCCGACTAAAAGGCACATGTTGATGAACAGAAAAACATGAATATTTGTGGAAATTTTTAGAAAACTAAGAAAAATTCAAAATTTTTTCTTTGTGGAAAAAAAAAAGACTTAATTAAATTTTATTGCCTCGTTAGATGTAAAAATAGGTTTATATATATATTCACTAATTTGAAAGAAAAACAAAAAATTGAAACAATGATTAAAATATCTATGTATATGAAAAGCAATCGTTAATTTTCATTTCATCATTCTTCCTGCTCTGCTGACTGGAAAACTATAGCTAAATGGAAACAGAAAAAAAAAACATTCTTTAATAATATATTGCCCGGCAGGCGCATTATTGTTTGCCTTCATACCTTTTTTTTGTTTTTTTTTTTCTGGTCATGGTGATGCTGCACTACTATTGCAGTTTTTATATGTTTGTATTTGTTTGTGTACATTTTTAATGTGTTTCACTGTGCGCGAGCGAGTGTTTTGCGGAAAGGAGATACGGAGGTACCCCCAGCCAGTATGTGTGAATATAATCTCAGACATTTATTAACAATTATTGATCGTAAAAAGTATTTTCATTATTATTTTAATTCATATTAAAATATTTTCATTAATGCATTCATGAATGAAACGATTTAATATAAATCTTTTAATGCCAGCGAAAAATTTACATTAAGAAAGAAAGAAAAAAAAATAATCTTTTCTTTTGATTATTAAAATCTATTTTTAATTTTTTTAATAGTCTTTCGGGTTATTTTTAAAAGCAAATCGAAGGGAAAAACTTTTTATAGATATGAGATAACCGCCTACTGATCATATTGAGTGCATTCGAAAAATTTTTCACTTTGTTACAAAGTTTGACAAGCAACACAACAACAAGCCATTATTCGTAATCAGTGAGGATCGAGTTTTCTGATATTCAACCTTGGCTTGCTTTTGTAACTTTTCACATAAAAACTCCTTAATGGTAAGAGTGTATGATGTTGTGTCACGAGCAGAGGGGTCAACCACTTTTTCGGTTGATTATTTAATCAATAATTAATCATTAAGTAAACAATTACAAATTTCATTAATTGCCATTAATTAGGATTAGAATGGATTTATCGGACCAGTAAGACTATAAAGTCTCTTTCAGCACAAATTAAAATATTAGATAGGATAACTGGAACAGTCATTTAGTGCCGAAGAAATTCAACATGATTACTGAATTACTCATTACACTACGAATTATAAAATTTCCTAATTGCTACTCTGAACCTATACACACTAACAATAGCCTTGATATCAGTCTATGTCCATACATCCACAACTTTACAGCGTTGAGAAAAAAATAGCTTTGATGATCTCAAGTACTTATGATCTGAAAGAATCAAATTCATGGTACGTTTGGATCGGACAAATAAGCTTTGGGACGAAGATCGCATTTCGCATATTAAGGAACGATGAATGACCAAAATTTAAAATATCTGTCGAAAAGCGCGATATTTTGTCGTATTTCCGCTTATTGACAGCCAACTGTAGGTTGGTGCTCAAGGAGCAATCAAAGTTGCCGTATACGTTGGCTACATATGATGAAAGTAGCACAACGCGACATTTACTCAATTTTAACTTCACTTGGGTCAGTATGTACGAGAAGGATAAACGCAGTTTCCTTAGAACGTTGTGCATCCGCACAGTCGTAAGACAAGATCGATATGATCATCAGCACTGTGTTAACGTGAGTTAATTATGAAGCTAAGATTGGCAACCTGCTTGACAATGTCAATCACTGCACCACACATTCTAATACTAGGCAGAGAGTGACAATCATAAACGTTGGGTGATCGCTTTCGCTTTATCGGAATTAAGGCCAATGCGATATACGACCCAAATGATCGTTAAGCCGCTGAATCAGATCCTCCGGTTGATGGTCTTCGTTAACGAAGTTTCATTACGAGTTGATCGTATTCGATATGGTTATCTTGTCATACGCACCCCGAAGATATCACAAATATTCCATTGTAAGTGTAACGAACGAAAAGGCCAAGGAGTACGATCTCAAAACAAATTGCGATCTAATCGTTTTTGTCTTCCGTATTCTGCGGCAGCTCGATGACGAGAACTGTAAACCGATCCCGTATTACAGGATCAGTCCAACTTCAACGTTTATCTACTACATATAGAGTTCCCATCGAAGACAATTCACCTGAACGAACTCGGATCAATTCAATTTTAAACTTAAACTGCATGCAGTTTTTACTGCAGACAGCTATTGTGTTATAATAATAATAAGAGAATGACAAAATTAATAAATTTTCACCCTCCATAGGGTAACGTAAAAATAGTTTGGAGATATTTTATAGTATACGACGAGAAGAAAAGCAATGCAAAAGTTTGATTGAAAGAGTAAACTTTTCTCACTTTTAGCTTTTCACCTTTTACTGCGCCGTGCGGAATTAAATTTAATAACATCACCGAAAGTTTTCAAGTAAATTAATTTAACGCATATATCGATGCTATTTGTCTGTATATATGTATTGTAAATATACCTATGTATAAACACATATACACATATTCATGCATAGACATTTTCACCAGATATAAGATTTAAAAAAAGATGCATCGTCATATCATCAAAGTACGGGGAATATTGCATTGATATTCAGAATCAATTATCGCTTAGTCAATATGTAAGAGATAATGTCGTTCAAACAAAATTCAGTTTTGAATATTGTTGCAAAACTTTTCATTGTAGACTTTTCTCTGTACTAGGTACACTTTTCAGACCCTTTCCCATGCCAGGATTGCTTCTCATAAAAAGTAGGCAACAAGGATCCTGCGTGTAGAGTATTTAAAAGTCGGCCTAACCCGACTGTAATTTTCCAACCAGTTACTCTCTGTTTTACTTCAGTTTGTTAGCTACTGAAACAATATTTGTATGCCGATTGAATAAATTAATTCATATGCCTTGCTACATATAAAGTCGAAAATATATGACCATCATCGCGTAGAGGGCGTAGAGGACACAGGAGTGGCTAACCAAATATAAAATATATATGCGGCCAATTTCAATGCTTTGGTTCAGTTTTTGTGATCTGGACGGGAAATATTTTTTTTATAATACCCCTCTGTCCGTCCATGCATTGAAGCAAATTCCAGAGTAGACAGCACTAGGAGCAACAGGAGAGACAAATATGAAAATCACAAATAGTTCAAAGAGTAAAATGAAATATTTTATAATATCCCTGGCCATTTAGGCATTGATTATTTGTCCAGGCAGTAAAAGCCTGGACAAATAGGAAAACCAGCAATAGTATTTCTGATAGGGTTATGTCCGCGGATTTTGTAACATCAGTGTGACAAAGTAATATTGATATATTTATATATTATACCCTACACCACTTGTGGTTCAGGGTATATTATTTAGTTAGTTAGTGCGGTCGTAGGTAACATGCAGAAGGTCTTAAGATTGACCCATCTTTTATAATAAAATACCGGTCGATACAGAGTCATTTTCTCATTCAGAAGCCTATCTGTCCGTCTGTCCATGTAAATTTGTGTTAAACGACAGGTTGAAATTTTTGCGGTATTTCGACACAAGGACGGGCTAAGTAGTAGCATTTGGGCATTCAAAATTGGTGTGAAAACTTTGGACCGGCTGGGGCGATTTTTGTATCCCATCTCATATAACGAAAGCTGAAGTTTATACGACAAAAAGGTCTAATGCTAATGCTTCATGATTAAAATTTTATCATCATAGTAATTCATCACAAGAAAACTGTACCAAATTTGAACCGTCTCGGCCTATTTTGTGGATCATAAGGATTTTCACGAAAATTTATCCTTTGGTAGAACAGAAGGACGAAGTTTTAAGCAAAATTTGTCCCGCAATAGTAATTTTATACAAAAATAAGCATTGTGTTAGACAATGTGACGTAGGCTATTTAATGGTCGGCCTTGCCCGACTATATAGTGTTCTTACTTGTTTTTTTTTTTTTTAGTGATATTTAACTAATCGAAAAATAAAAATTTAAAGTATTAGAAAAAAAAAGGAGAAGTTTTTAATTTGTTAAACAAATTTTATTTTTGCTTTGATATCAATGAACCAATTCATCAATTCATTCAGCCCTTTAACGAGATTAGCCAATAATGTAATAGAAAATAACGAGAAATTCTCTGCATACATAGGAAGCAATCGGTGGATTAGCTGCATTGCATTGTCGTTGATAGATAAATAAAATTGTTAGACTGCAATTAAGAACATAAGTGAAGAGTGAGGGGGGGAGGAGTATTGAAAATTTTTCCGGTTTTTTCTTTCTTTCCTTTTTTGCGTAAAGCAAACATAGCGGGGTTTTTTTTTTGACAATTGTTTAATGTGTTAAATAAATATTGAAGATAGTATGTAAATAAATGCTTTGCTGCATTGAAATAGAAACCTTGTTATTCTCGATCAAATATGAATGGCTAAAAAAAAAAAAATGTTTCGCTAAACAAACTAATTGCACACTGCCTACGTTAGCCGGCCGCATCATCAAAAAAAAGTGCTTTAAATTTTTAAATGAAATTTATTTTTAAAATTTACACTCACTCAACGCGAATACGGACACGGACATCATACATTCATTTGGCAGAAAATTCCATTTATAGCATGCGGCAAAAGTGAAAAACAAAAAAAACAAAAAACAAAATAAGAAAAAGATGCACTTAATGGCCAACAAATAAATGCACATGAAATGTATATAATTTTGCGCTTATTTTTTTTCTGCTTGTTTCAGTTGCAAACTAACATCTGGAAAATGTAAAATGCTGCTAAAAGTCAATAATAGTGGAAAACGCACACACACATACAGAAACGTAATGAATGGCATATCAAAGTAGACGCGCGTGATGCCAGCAACAATATCTCAATAATGATGCTGCTGCTGTTGCTGCTACTGGATGCTCGGTTGATGTCGATTTTTGCCGTCAATGCATGGCATTCATCGTTACATTACACCGTTGCACCCATCGTCGAATGGACGTGAAAGGAAGAATATTAACGATAATAAATGAAGAAAATTGAAATTTTTTTTTTTTTTTTTTTTTTTTTGCAAAATGATAAATGAATAAAAATGCATCAGAAAAACATCGACTATACACAAGAAAGAAATTATTTACATACTTAGTCAAATACAATGATTGTTTGGAAAACAAAAAGAGAATGAAAAAAACAAAAAACCAAAAATTGATTGTTTTCTTTAGTTTGTTTTTCATGTGTGGGGAAAAGGAATTATACGCAACTTGGAGCGCTATTGCCGGAACTGCCTGCACTTTTGTTCTCTTATAGTAGGAGTTTTAAGATAAAACATTTCGCAATGCAAGAATTGCTTCACAAAAACACTAACATGCTTTGCAAGCGTAAATATCCTTCTGCTGTAGTCTGTGTGAAAGAACGATTAATACAAACGCAAGTAAATTTTTACTGTTTAAGTTCTAGAGGTGGCTTCTCATTCCAAGTCAATGAACACAATCTACTACTCCCCCGATCTAGAATATAAGTAAGCCCCTATACACATTTGAAGTAAAGCAATCTGTTCTTCCTACAACTGCGCTTGAATAGGGGACGGAACAATCTCATAATTTCATAAAATCTTCATTTCTATTTACCTACAACGACAACGTCTAAGAGTTCAAAATCATTATTAACCGATAGACGGAACAAAAACTTAAATCATTGGCAACTCGACGATAATTAAAAGCAAATATATGATTGTATGTGTTATGGAAAATCTCCAGTGCATATCTTTACGTGATGTAAAACACGGAATAACAATAATAACGCATGCTATAGATTTCCTCTCTGCCCGTTGTGCGGTAACGAGTATAAAAATAAAAATATAAGAAATATCAACAAACTTAAAAAAAATATTTTCTTTAATGTTTTATTTTACGTGAACTTGAATTGTCGTTAGTAGAGGTTGTGTAATTAACAAACAATTTAGAAAATATGTAAATGAAAATATTAATAACTGAAGCACACACACAACTTAACGCACACTCCTCCCACGTTCGTATATAGTCATCATCATATATGTACGGACAGACAGACGGAAAATTGCTCGCAAGCAAACCACATCATAATGTTATTGTATGACTATGTTAATGACGATGATGATTGTTGTTGCTGTTGTTATTGTTGCTATTGCTCACGGTGATGATTGCTTTGAGGGGTTTTTCTTTTATGATTTATTGCAGCTGTTGTACTGCTTTTCATCAAGCAAATAATTATTAAATTTTTGTGTACATGCACGTACGTACGGTCAACAGAAAACGGAAAAAGGCTGCAGGGAGATGTTGTTGCAGATTGAAACGTTTTCGATATCAATGCTTACGATACAGATTAATATGCATGTAATAATCATTGTACAATATTTGTATTTAACTTTGGTTAACGTTTTAATATTTCATATGAACATTATATTGGTAATGAATAAATATAAATGTAAAAATAATATTTTGATGGCATATTTAAACGCTAAGGGCAAAAGAAGGAAAGTGAAAACTGAAGTATTTGCCTTTCAACCTCTACCCACATTACACCGTATCTTGTTACAATAGCAGCTATAAAAAAAACCTCTCCAAAATTGCATTAACTTATCAGAATATTGTCGCATGCAACAAATATATAAAAAAATATCTTTTGCTTCTAAAGCGGCTCTACAACAGCCACTACCTCCCTATTCTAAGTTTTTTTTAAACGGAGAATAATTTTTAATCTAAAGAAAGATTACACCTCTCTTCAAACGCATTTTCTTGTGATCTTGGGTAAGAAGGAAAAGAAAATAACAAGCCATAGTCAACGTACTAGTGCAGATTTTATGAGTTCGCACTTCGAATGCCGCCATTTAGGCTACAGACGTAGCACATGGTACTGTGTGTTCTATAGATGCAGCATATAAGCAGTGTGCTTGTATGTGTGTGTCTTCTTTACTTTTTGGGGAATGTGAATCCTCCGAATGTGAAATCCCCAAGCGATTGTGTTGTATAAATGGCAATAACTGTTTGTAAGAAGTGTGGCATTCATATAGTTTTCACAACAATGCTATTACCACACTTTGTATCACCTTTGATATCATTTACTATATCATACATAGGGCAACTGAGACTATATTTTCTGGTATAATTAAGAGATATCTTTATACGATACACTTTTGAGGTCTTTAAAGGTTATGCCTGCCAGCGATTCAATGGCATGAGACATTACTGCTCACATTTGGAAGCTTCGCTTTTTGGATTACATAACCATTTTTCGATATTTTCAAAGGTTTACTACGTTAAGAGTGTTTCCGCATCCTTAGGATAACCTGAAGGTGAGTATGACTATGTCTTTGTATTAGAGGAGAAATGAAGCGCATGCATCTATTAAATATTGCAGGGAATATTAATTAAATCCCTTGATAGCTTTATCGCTTGCAACTTGTGTAATTTATGGGACAGAAGCAGAGATAGAGAGAGAGAGAGAGAGAGAGAGTGAGAGTGAGTTTCTCAGGTGCTTTGTTTATTTATCTTCATAATTTCTCGTTACATACATATTAACATAAGCACACGCAATACAAAATTGAAGCGTTCATGCACGTAGAGTAGCGCAGCAACTATGTGTCCTTATTTCTTCATACCAATATAATGACAAATAATCACATCTACACATCGTTGTACACTTAAGCTATTATTACATTTTTAAACTCATTTATCAACTCAAGTGTTTTTCAAATGCACATTTTTTTCTTTTTATCATCTCTTATTTTCTACTCTACTTACAAATACACATACACATACGCATATACAACGAAACATCAAAACACAATAGAAATTAAATAAACAAAAGCTTAACAGATAGAGAGAGAGAGAGAGAGATAGATAGCAAAAAAGAGAAAATAACGCAAACTTAGCCTCTTCTCATTCGTATCTTGAATAATATAATCGCACATAGAACTTACCTGCAAAGAAATAGAAAAGATAAAAAATATTATTAGAAAATTTGTGTAAATATTTTGCACGGTACTGCAATAATACCCTTAACACTAACTTAAAATGTGCACAAGTGTAACGCACCCGCATATGAACATACACGCGCGCGCGGCAAAAAAAAAAACAACAAAGAGGAGGAGAAGAAGAAGAAGAATAAGCGAATAGAGTAAGTAGTAGAAGCGAATTGAAAAGCAGGCAAAAACAAAACATAAAAAAAGAAAAGACCAACAAGATGATATGACACTTGACCTGCATTTGCTAAAAGGTGTTTTATATCATATATCGTAACGTACATCCGCTTACATGCCTCTATGCGACACCCACACATTGCTTACAAACTACTACTGTATAGTAGTTTGTACTAAGCATAGTTGGGAACAAAACAAAAAACACAAAAAATTGAAAAAAAAAAATGAAAAAAAAAAAATAAATAAATGAAAAAAAGAAAAGTAGAAAAAGTCACACTTGGTTAAAGTGTTTACAAGGATCTTTAAAGATGATATGCTTGCACTTAAACATTATATACTTATATACCTTTATATATTTACATATATATTTGTAATGTTGATATCAACACATTTTATACCTATGCATGTACAGGGAGGAGAGAGAGAGAGAGAGAGAGAGTTCACATAGAAAAAGATATGAAAAAAATAAGTTCACACCAAATGTACACAAAAGTTACCCGCGCCAGTATAGAAAACAAGCATTTCATTTTATTCGAGTGCATGTGTTCCAAACACACACATATATATATATATATAAGCTTGTACTCTACGTGCATTTGCTTACATAGTTACTAACATTAAACTAGCATTAAAAGTTTTTTTTTCTTTTTTACTTTTTGAATTATTTACATATCTCTCTTACATCTGCCATCAAACGACGGCAGTATGCAACCAACATTCATTTGCAAGCAACCAAAAATATGCATTAGAAGCCCAAAATTATAAAGTAGTCGTCTTTTTGATTAGAGTGAGATTCGTTCTTAATCAATTCTACTGAAATTGTCGTCCTCCTCTGTCTGTTCTTTGCTTAGTGAATTTTTTTGCTCAAAGGCTTTAAAAATGTGGTATGAAATTTTGGCCAATTTAACGCAGTCATTAGTCGGCAATGCTTTTCATTCGTCTACGAAGACCGTTTCAAATTTCCATACAAAAGTGATCCCAACAAATAAACCTACAAAGTAACTACAAAAATGTGACTCACACAGACTACAACCGATAAATTGAGAATCAGTTTCTAAAACGATCTAAGCGAAGGTGTTCGTCTGTCCATTCGCTTATCTGTTCGTCTGTCCATTTGCATGGCAGTTCCTTTGTCCATTTGCCTGTCTGTTCGTCTGTCCATTTGTTTGTCTCCCCGCCCGTTTGTTTATTTGTCTGTCCATCCGTCCGTCTGCCTGCCTTGTTTTCTTGTGCATGCAGATTGCAATTTTTGAGACATTTCCACGAAATTTGGTACACAGAGCTGCTTAAGGTGAAGAAGGACACCGTCGAAGAGAGTTCGGCTCGGACCACTTCTCGACCACTTCCCATTTAAAACTTTGTTCTGAAAAGTCCTAATATGAAAAAGCTATTTCATGTTCGCATAGTAATGTAAGCATTCTCCGAATTTTTTTTTTTTTTTTTTGGTTGAAACCATAATGTGCCAAAAATTGCTTTAGGGCCAAAAGGGCCCTGAGTAGTTTAAAGATGATTTCCATCAAACAATTGCAAGACGTCGACTCTTAATTTCATTATAATGTGGATATAAAAGATTTTCTTTAAGACGATCATAACAACATCTCCTGATATTATTACTATTACTAGAGCTATTAGTTCATAACATGTTTCCATTGCTTTAAGCCAATTTTTGAAGGGCATACAGTTTAAGAAAAATGCGATTTAAAAAAAATTAGTTTGAGCGTCTCTTTTCTAGAATGGTAGGTTGCTGTGTCTTTATGTGTAATTTCCAACTACGTGTTTTCCTCGAGTCTTTCACTA
Organism: Glossina pallidipes; assembly: GCA_000688715.1. Lineage (NCBI taxonomy): Eukaryota > Metazoa > Arthropoda > Insecta > Diptera > Glossinidae > Glossina > Glossina pallidipes. The sequence continues at coordinate 333,177 of KK499790.1, read as the reverse complement.
GGAAAACTCTCCTTCCTCGTAATCTATTAACCCTTCTTTGATTATTCCAACGGACAACAGGTTTTGGATAAAGTATAAGACGACGATCACAGACGTCTGTGGCGTACTTGTAATGAACTTATGCTTTATCAATGTGTTGTCCAAAACCAATTGCCGGTTGGAATCACGCTTTAGGTACAGACAATACTACTACTAATTCTCGGGAGTAACAAACGTCATACCACTTAAAAGACTAGGCGCCTTAAGCGATGCCTGTCCCTATCAATTCGATAATTGTTCGCCAGTGACAATGGTTGCAGTCACATTGATTTTCTTACTTTCGAAAGTAATGAGAAAATTTGAATATTGAGAGAAGGAGATATCCTTTAAACTCATCATTAACTTGAAAAGCGTTAGACTCCTGTCAACGAAAACAACAATTTGTCGGCTGTTTATTGATTTATTTATTTTTTTTAATATCGCCAATCATTAAGGAGAAGTCATTTGTATGTCTTTCCTGGTGATGATCACAAAGAGATGGTGTATAACCATAGCCTAGTGGGTGGCTTATCGATTTTAAACGCAATCCCTCAGAGAAGGCGAGTGTACCGGAAAAAGTCGATAATCGAGCAATGTAAACACCCTACAGATATAAACAGACAGGGCATTCATTATGTTGCATGGAAATTGTATCATGAGAAAACTATTTTTCGAATGCGAACAATATTTGCCCACAGTGGAGAAAAAACGTTAAGAGGGAACATCCGATTGATGGCTAAAATGGCAGAATTGCACTAATTGAAGTTCGACCTTGCTTGCTGCCACGCTCGTTGTAGTTTTCGGAATTTTGATTTAGCTTTCTTTGTATGAAAGGAATAGGATTCTGCGTGTCGGCTTTTCGTAGGAAATTTCGAATCGTTATCGATCTTAGTAGAATTTTCAGCAAATAATAGGCGAAGGGGTCTGTCTTTAAATGCATATATTACGGATCTTAATCCTTATATCGCGTAAGCATTAACCCTTTGAGTCCCAGACGGTTTTGGAAAAACACTGTCGAAGAATCGAATTTATGTCGAGCAAACCTAGACAGCTTTGAAATAAAATCTAAACAGCGCGATCGCGCTGCTTGAGATTCTTTGACAGTTTTTTTTTCAAAACTGTCTGGGTTTTCTCGACATGAAATCTGAACAGCGCGATCGCGCTGCTTGGTACTCAAAGGAGATGAAAAAATTTTTCAACCGAAGATTAATTTTCCTATTTATTTGGATCATAGAAAGGAAGATTTCTTTACTATTAGCGGTATCTAGATTCTTTATACCGATAATATCAGAATAAGGGATTTTTCTAAGTAGTTCTATGGAAAAGTTGTCTCACGAAATAGTATTTAAATCTTGCTTACTCCTTTGCTTGTTCTTTGTTGGCTTGAATAAAAAGCACAATCTAATCACCGCTTTTGAGCGAATGAACACAAGCACTTTTTAATTTCCTTTAAAATATAATCACAAAGCATAATAACAATAATAATAATAATAATAATAATATAAAGGAAATAATTTTTGCAGACAGAAAGCTTTATTTAAATCTTAGCTAACAAGATTTGTACGAAAAAGAGAAAGGTATTGTTTTACGCACGATTCATTTCATGAACTTTGCACCGAGAGTAAGAGCAGAAAATTGACCTCAACGTTTTCATTTATTGCTCTCTAAAGTTCATTTCATTTCTCGTTGTTTTTTTTTTTTTTTTTTTGTCTTATTTTTGACAATTTTGAAAACATACACAAATTTATCTGTGTGTGGTGGTGGTGGTGGTGACTGCTCATAGCTAGATACTACACAGTAGTGGTATGACCTCGTTGGTCATTTTACAATTTTGCGCGAAAATTGCACGTGAGAAGAAAATAACTTGTTAGTCAGTGTTAATGCAAACACAAAAATTTCACTTTCACGAAAGTGAATGTTAGAAACGGAACCGGTTTTTATCATTTTTCATTTTCTTCTTCTTCTTCTTCGTCTTCCTCTTCATTACAGACACAACTTATGATATATGTAAGTGCAGTAAATATTAAATCTATTAAATAAGATCAATAACACTATTGAAGCTTAAGAGCTGTTTGCATGTCGATGTCGATGATAATCATGATAATGATGATGATGGTGATCATTATCAGCATTAAATTCCATAATGTAAGTATTTTTTTCCTTGATAGATAGTTTGCTCTTTGAGGCAAAGAGCAAGGAAGGAAAAAAATGCCTACTATGCTGCTATCTGTTTGTCGACGTTTGCACGTTTGCCGGAGCATTTTATTAAACTTGTTTGCTTTTATTTAATAACTAGAAAACTCAATTGAAAAGTGTAGCATCCATTACCGAGAGGAGTGTATCAGAGTGAGTATGACTTGTTATATTAAAGTTGTAACTCCACAACAACATTGAAGTTTCTATTCGCGTTTGTTGTTCACCGTGTTTCTTCCCCTCTTGGGTTTTCCTTTCTTTCTTTTTTTCTATTTTTTTTTTTTTGTTTTCTAGCTATTAAGTCAATGAACCGTTTGCTGTTTTTTTTTTTTTTTTTTTTATAAGAAAGTTTACAATTGCATAAGTTTTATATAATTTTTGCTTTTATTTTTTTGTATAATTATTCAGCCATATCTCGATGTGTAATGTTGTGTATGTATATTTGCGTAAGTGTTTTTTTTTTTGCTCTATCCACTTTCGTCGTCATTGCAAATGCCCTGATTTTTTTTTCCAGGAGTTTTATTTCTAACAAAACTATAACTATATGAAAAAACAGTTTCAACTACAATAGCTTCATAAACATGTTGCGAGTAGAGGAAACAAGTTACTAAGCAGCAGTGTGGTAGGCCATGTGTGCATACAAACACATCATATGTGTATTGTATGAAAAAACAACATTATTTAGGGGAAAGTTAGTTTAGAGTTTTGCTTACACCGCGTTGTCTTATGTTTTATTTAATACTTTAGCTTAAACCGAATATTTTCAAGCACTATTTCCTTGATTTTATGCCTTAAGCATAAATACATATGTGTAGAGAAAATAAGATTTATCGGAGATAACAAAAATAATTCGCTAAAATGGCTCATACCCTGTGATCAGCAGATCATCATGCAAGCATAGCCCGAAGAACGGTACAGTAATCATACAGTAGAAAAAATTCGCAGACTTTACAGATTAACATAGCATAAGAGTAGTTCTGAAGAAATTCCTTTTGGCTTTTGTTCACTTAGAACAGCCAGAGCAGCAAGTAAGAACACCCTTTCTCCGATGATGATATTCTCATTAGAACAGGTCATCATACGAGCATAACCCAAGGGACAGCATAGTGATCATATCGTGGCAGAAAGTCACAGACTTTATAGACTAACACTTTGGTGAGCACAAGAGTAGTTCTGAAGAAACTTCTTTTGGCTTTTGTTCACTTAGAACAACCAGAGACGCAAGTAAGAACACCCCTTGCCCGGTGATGATATTCTTATTAGAGCAGGTCATCATACAAGCAAAACCCGTGATCGTACCGTAGAAAAAAGCCATGGACTTTATAGATTAACACTTTACTGAGCACAAGAGTAGTTCTGAAGAAACTCATTTTTTCTTTTGTTCAGTTAGAACAACCAGAGCAGCAAGGAAGAACATTTTCTTACACTAGTTCGAATCTTTAGTCACTCCACCTCTTATCCGATGATGATATTCTTATTAGAGCAGGTCATCATACAAGCATAACCCGTGATCGTACCGTAGAAAAAAGCCATGGACTTTATAGATTAACACTTTACTGAGCACAAGAGTAGTCCTGAAGAAGCTTATTTTGTTTGTTCACTTAGAACCAGAGCCTCAGGTAAGAACATTTTCTTACCATAGTTCAAATGTTTAATCACTCCAACCCATTTCAAACCAATACGATTTGTCGAATGTGGGCATGTTGGAATGATTTGATCGGGATCATCATTTCAACCTTAAGAAGTATTTATATAAATTTTCAGCTGTTTTCTCTTTAGTTTTTTGTTTTGCAGTGATGCGTGTAGGCTGATCACAACGACTCTTTTTGCTGATGGTAGGTCTTCGTTAATGAAGCCTGACGAATTGCAAGTTACCCCCTATTATGGGTTCATGTCCGTAGCAGGGTTTAATTAGATTCATATTTGTGTATATTTCGGCGGATTCAGATTGTGTTTCCTATGCTGCTCAGGACCATTCCTATAGTGCCTATAATTCAATAGGCATGAGCAGGCATTAAAGAAAACTCTTATGATTTATTTTTCAATTTTTAGAATTTCCTGCACTACGAAGCATTGATTTTTTGAAAATGAAGATCGTGCCAAGGCCTTCATCATATGTATCTTTATATATCTTACTTAAGAGCAAGAACTTTACAGAATTTAGCATAACAACAGAAGAGCTGAATAAGCGCGCCCACGGTCAAATTTTCTTTTGTTATTTCTCAAGACATTTTATATGTAAAATATATTGCGTTTAAATTAGCTTTGCTTGCATGCAAGCAAAATACTGATTAATTACGACCACTGTCAGGCAATAAGCATTCACAAATAAATATTTTCACGAACAAATAGCTTGTCTTTGTTTCTTTCACAAAATTTCATCTGACACCTGCAGCATTAAATTTATGAAAGAAACGAAAAGGTTTTCTCAAATTCAAATTTTTATTAAAAAATCCATCTGCGGAGGGCGATTAGTTTCTTCATTTCGTTCGTAAAATAAGTCAAAAAACTGAAAAAATTCCCTAAATTATGTATTCTAGATAAGCGCTTTAGCATTGGTCCATCCGTCCGTCGTCTATTAACAGAGTTGTTTCTTGTAAGCTGAAACTAGGTATATCCTATCTTCTTAAATTATATCTAGAGGATCCAAATATAACTCTCACAGGCTCGAATGTCGAAATTTCATTTTTATCAAGCTCGCGCAACTCGAGATTTACGACAGATTTCTATCAAGGCAGGGAGTTTTTGGGACTTCGGAAATCTTGCCAAACATGTGTATGCGAGTTCATCCATCCTTTCTTGTTAGACTAGAGATTGCAAATTAGAAATTTGGTTGGTTCTCACAAACATACAAATATTTTCCTCTACAATTAAGTTTTTAACAGTCTGACCTAAAACCAATTTCGAAACTAGGCTACATAGGTGACCCCAAACACTACCGCTAGCCTTGAAGAATCCCAAAAACGTAATAGGCGACATGGATCTCAGTCTAAGACTGGCAACAAAAGGCAATGAATCAAAAAATGATGACATGTCGCGTGTTGTTTATGAAAATTACACAAGCTATGGTACCGGATCTGTCTATCGAGTTGGCAACATGTGTGTTAGCTTAGCTGATGCGGTATCCAACGTTCGTCTGAGCATCGCGTTTCTTCTTTATTTTTTTTTTTTTTCTTAAAAATTTCACAATTTGAAATGCAATGTTTTGTATTTTCTTTATTACACTGCAGCAGTTGGGAAATCATCGTCATTGTGAAGAGAATGAAATTAATTTATGCTATTAATTAAAAAATTACTAAAAATATATTCCGAGGAAATATTTTAAATAATTTCAACATTATTCATAGAAATTTTCTCTGCGCTTCTTGTTGTTCTTGTTCTTCTTCTTCTTTCAGTCGGTTTCTTTTCAGTTGACAATCAATCTTCTTAATAGAAAAGTGCATGTTTGTGTGTGTGTGTGTGTGTGTATGTGCCTGTTTAAAACAAGGCGGCGCACCACAGATGACTGACATAAATACAAATAAAGTTATATTTTCTTCTTGGTTAAGAAATTATACTGCGCAGCAGGCAACATTTTTCAACAAAATAACACTATGCATCACTTTTTACAAAGTCTTTGCCAGCACACAATAGACCATACAATACTACAATTAAGGCCCCGGTAACATATTACGCATGCATAATAACTTTTTTTTTTTCTTCTCCTGTTTACGAAATAAGTGAAATACTGCAACACCACCGACACACACAAGAACATCATTGTTGTGCTAATGCACTTAAAAACTTGTACCGAGATTTCTTCTTCTTCTTCTTTCGGTTGATTGTTCTTCTGTTCTTTTGTCACAGCGTTTGCGCTTCTATACAGAAAAGAAATTTTCGGCGAACCAAAAAAAAAAAAAAAAAACAAGGAAAAAGGTTACACTGCACAACTACACTCGTAATTTACATCTTTTTTTTTCCTTTTATAGCGCGCTTTTCCAAACAACATTCTTTTACGTGCCTAGTGGCTTTTATGCATAAGAAAGCAAATTCAAAATACATACAAAACGAAAACTTTGTAAAGGAATTAAATTAAGTGAGAAAAAAAAAAGGAGTTAAGATAAGAAAAGTGAAAGCACTATTATAGGTCAGAGGCGAATTAAAGGACTCCCGGAGGCGGGCAACAGATTTGTTGTTCTTACCAATTGAAGATAGATTTTAATTTTTGTACACAATTCAGCTAAAGGGTAAAGAAGTTTAACAACATCATTATAGCTTGTATGCGATTCCTATAGAACCACTATTCACTTATTGAAAAGAATCCCGACGAATCTGCATATCTCAGTTTCTTGTTCAATTCCAGTCAGATCTAAGTCACTTTTGATGCCTAGGTTTTCTTCACTTTTCAGTGCGAATTACTTAAGGAATTTTAAAGTTTTTCTAAGTAAAACCATGACAGCAATGAAAACTATATTTTAAGGACTTTTTTTTACGATGTATGATCGTTAGTATCCAATGACGACAGCTTGGACATGGCAGATTGGTGGTAAGAGTCTAAGTGGAATTTGAGCTCAAGAAAGATCAAGGGAAAGAAAGACTGACAGAACAAACCGACTTGCAAAGCTATATCTAACTTTATCTACTAACCCTACTTACCCCGATTTCTAAAATTTGGTTTGGCTATTCCTCTTGGTCACTCACTTTCTTTTTGCATAGCGCAGTGCATTGACGTTAATGGCACAGACCTGGCTTCTACCATTGCCTTTTTTCGCTTCCCATAGTGTATTGTATTAGTTATCATGTTTCCACAACACTTTTCTACAAACTAAACACAAGAAATAGCTCTCCTCTCAGGTAACTTTGCTCGGCATAATTTGATTCAAAAGTTAAAACGATTGTACCGCATCCGCTTTGCTGCGGACACAATTTGTATGTTCATCGTTAGCCTCTATTTCTATCTAGTTTCTTGTATGATTTCTTTATCAACGGATTGTACCGCTATACATTACACGTTCGATGGTTTTGGGATTCTTGTAAGATGCAAGTCAGTAAGTAGCAATAAACAGCGAATGTCTCAAGGCTGGTGTGAATGTTTTCATGATGAACAGTTTTTATCCCCTTTTTTTTAACTCTTAACTTAAGTGTTACTATGCCCATAATGATCCTCAATAAAAAAATTTGTTGTATGTGACATGTCATTCTGGCCATACCGGACAAATCTAGGTTGTGAGCTTGAAGCCATGGAACTTTACTTTACTTTATGACTTTAAAAGCGACCGGGTTTCATCCACGATATCTTAAGCTTTGTGTTATAGTAACAATAATAATGCAATGAAAAATGGACTGACGAATACACTATCGGTCAGATGCTTTGCCTGTTTCCGCCTTTCGTATGTGAAAAATCGCTTTCAACTCCTATGTGCGTTCACTTTAAATCTTTGCTCAAGTTCTGATCATTTTTTCAGCCCTTTCCACGTTCGATACCGGCTTTCGTAGAGAAACACTGAAGGCGTCTTCCCGTTGTCTTCCCTGTCTCAGAGAACCCATAATTAATATCATTTTACGAGAATAATTGATGACTCAATTACAGCCATCGCCCTTTTTCTTCAAATTAACCAAAACAAAAAAATCTTGTCACACCCCTCGACAAAAGCTGAAAGAAAAATCTTTGACATAAGAGCAGTCACTACTACGAGACCTATGGTGTTACGGTGTCTCTTCCATTATACAACGAAATCTGTCGACTACTACCAATTTCTTTATATCAGGATAAGGAAAATTTTCCTACATACCATAAAGGGGAGTGGCTCACAGATTCAATATATATTTCCGTGAATAAATAATCAACGATTTTTTAGGGAAACCTATTGTTTCGTATGGCATTGATGTGAACCTACTACTAACCCCAAAAGGAGATGAATGCATCAAATATTTGTTCGATTTTAAACGGATTAATTGGACTTTTTTTTCTTTGAAAAATATTTACACAAACATCGAATATAGTTTTGTGTGTTGTTTGTTTGCGCGCATAAGATTATTCCGTGTTGATTAAAAGATCATGTCGCATAAACTACTCAGCGATGATATTTCAAAGGGTAGAGAAGACGACGACGTCAGACGTAAGCAGGCATTCATACAAATACCTTGAAAAACACACAGCAGTTGATGGCGAAGAGTAAATGCTAATAAAAGCGAAAAAAAAAAAAAAAATTCTATTAATCAATGCACCAAAAATGAAAGCCTACCCCGCGTGTACACAAAACCATTCTATTGCTGACATTGAACTTTGATGATGCAACAAAATATACGCAAATATTGTGCGGGTAAATGTATAAATAAACAAAAAAAAAAAAAATTCTTATATCACTTTCAAAATTTATTTTTATTTTTATTTTTTTAATAAACTAAAGAAAGAAAAGAGATTCATTTTTAATTAATAATCAAAAATACACGTTTTATATACTATATCGGGCAACATACACACGCACACGCACACACCATGCAGCCTTCAATAGATGTATGTATGTATGTATGTATGTATGGAATGAAGCACGCGTTTCATCGCGAAATGCAGGCATACATTAAAGGCTAAAAGCGAGAGCGAGAGGGAGCGTGGGAGAAGGGAGGGAGAGAGAGAGAGAGAGAGAGAGAGAGAGAATGGTGTTCTTTATACATCATTAATTCTATAATAATAACATTAAATATTATTTGCAATAAAAGAAAATCGCTTTAATTGCTTCATTTGTTATTGTAATAATAAAATATGTAGAAATTTATGATTGCTAACCACTCACAAATAATACATATGCGTGTGTGTGTGTGTGTATGTGTTCTCTGGCTTGCTTAGGGATGTTAGTAGTGTGATATGTGATGTGTTAGTGCAATTGAAACAGTGGTAGTAGTGGTAGTAGTGGTAGTAGTGGTTGAAATTCGTTGTTAATGCCATTTTTGATTTGTTGTGACTTTTATGAGCATCACGATACTCGGCACAAACAAATGCAAACCGACACAAACACACAGGTGCACACACACACACACACTCGCGTACATACAATAGAGAAGAAAAAGCACGCACGCACACCTCTAACGCTATAAATTTCGTTTTCGTTATTACCCGCCCATATTGTGTTAGTCGCTCTATTCGTTCTCGCTCGCTTCTCGGTAATGAGTTTTTGTGGCCATTATCTTCGGTGAGATGTTTTTGTTGTCAAAATTTTTAGTTGCGTTCTTTTCCTTTTTTTTTTGTTTTTTTTTTTTGTTTTTTATATTTTCTAATGTTCACACACATGTGAACATTACGAGCATGGTCATCATGTTGTCGTTATTGCCGTTAGTGTAGTGTGTTGTGATGACTTTTTTTTTGTCTTTTTTTTTGTTGGGTGCGGTGAGGTATGCAGAGTGGAAAAATATCATCATCGTTAGTGGGTAGTAGCAGAATGAGTGGCAAATAATTTCAGGAATTTTCATTCATTTTCGCAGTTATTTACTCAAATAAATTTTCGCTTTTTTTTCGTAATTCATTTTGCGGCAAAATTTGTTTAGATAAATTTAAGTTAATAAAAATTTAAAAGAAAATTAATTAGGAATAAATTATTATTATTATTATTGTTGGCAGTAAAACACAAACAACAATCTTGCAAATGGCATTGTTCTCACCAACTATTTTAAATCAAAGAAATATTTGGGGGAAAAGTTTGTTAGGAATTTTTCAAATTCTGATACTCAATTAGATCTCAATTAAAAGAGCAGCACTACATAGTGACTTGGGTCTGTTTGATAACTAACGAGGTTTTATTACACGAGCTTTGAAACACAGATAGTTTGCGAGTTGCAGAGTATATGTATACAGCAAACACCAGTGTAAGGTTTATAGTTTATTTAGTTGCCCTTTCATCTCCGCCCGTTAGTAAATGCTTCCACCTATAAGGTTCCGGGATATTGTTGGAAATGCGCAACTGACAATCTGAATCTGACGCTTGCGAGTCTAAAAGTCAATCAAACTTGCAAACTTGTTGTTGGCAATAGTAGGATAAGTATAAGGATAAAAAATATTTCCCTCAGGCATTGGATATTATATGAGAGAAAGGGAAAGAAGTAGCACCATGAACCAACACTAGTGCTGCGACTTATCACAAATGCACTCCTGAACGTTAAACATCATAATAGATCCCACTTGCATTTTCCATGCATTGATTAGGTATTATTCGCCAAAGCCGTCGTTCTGAGCAAGGCGAACAATACTTATTAAATCGATCAGGTGGGTAGGCAAAGCGTAGATGCCTATACTCATTAAATCGATCAGGTGGGTAGGCAAAGCGTAGATGCCTAGAAAAACACTGAAAAACTGACGAGTAAATGAAGAGATATTGCAGAAAAACACGAGGAAAGAAGGAGGTCAGCGAGTAAAGCTCGAAAGGCACGCAGCCGATAAATACAGGGCAAATCGTTGAGGAAAACCATGCAGTCATCAAGTCTTTTAGCTTACTTTCATTACTTCTGTGAAGGCTTTAAAGAGTTGCAGAGAAACAGAGAAGGAAGAGTTAATAGTTGAGTGGAAATCGGCGAGTAAAGTTTTAAAGTCGGGCAGTCATCAAGTACAGTGCAAATCAACGAGTCATCAAATCTGTTCCCTTACTTTCATTATTGCTCTAATGAATTTGAATTACTTGACATTAAGCACTAGTCTAATATTTTCAATTCGCAGTCGAGTCGATTTCCGTCTCTTCGTACGTTTTTTAAAGTCACATTTACATTTTCAGAATTATGTTCAAATAAACGAACACTGGTCGCTTTCGTCCAGACTAAATTCGTAAATCATAAACGTCGCCCCATAGTTGTCGTCCTCCTCAAGTTATGACTTGTGATGGTTGTAATGTTTGCACACAAGCACACAACGAGACTCTAAATATCATGGCTCGCAACTGTAATCATGAATACGCGGAAAGCCAAGAGGATTAATGTTTATTTCAGGATAATATAAAAAAAAATTGTTATTGGATATCAATCATGTCAAGGCTTTACCGCCCATTTAAAACTTTTCCCCTTTTACTGCCTTTTAGTTATGTGATCATGATCTCTACGAAAGATTTTTCCACTCAGCACGTAAAAGTATAATGGTAATGGTAGGCTTGCTAAGCTTAGCTGTTTGCTAGTCGCAGTAGCGTACAAGCGTAGCTCACCGACCATTAAGAAATTAGTTTTCTCAGGCTAGTTTTTGAAAAATTATTTAAACTTTTTTAAATTAGAAAAATACTTTCGCTTGAAAACTCAAACGATTAATTTTTGAAAACTTGTCTATCCGACTCACTTACAGATGTAAGTTTGTTGTACAAAATAATTATAATAAATAAAAAAAAAAAACGTTTTCAAATCTCTTCATAATAAGGCAGACATTGTTTGAAAGTTTGATAGGCGTCCCAATGGAGCATCCAAAAGTTCAGTAGGAAAGAGATAGGGGAAGGAGAGAGAGAGAGAGAGAGAGGGAGGGAGAGTGAGAGATTTATTTCCCAGGCGATTAGCGCTCCCTGACTTGTTTGCTGCTTGTGACTTGAATTTATTTTCCTCTGTGTATTCAATTTTGCCGCATGATTCACGACGAAATTAGAGAAAAAAAGCCAAGAAAAAAGAAAGAAAACGTACGTCATCATAATAGCTCTGGCTGTTTCAAATTTTCGTATCAACTCGAATCATTAAAATTTTGCTTTTTCATAATTATTTGCACGTACTTACAGTGCATTAACTAAAAAGCCATTTAAGAGTTTACTGCTTGCTATATATGTATGTAGTGTTGCGCAACAGCGACCAGAATACACCGATGAATTTACTTAATTGCCACATATTTAGCTAATTAACCGTGTCATTTAGAAAAAATGCAATGCTTTTGATTTTTTGTTACACTAACACGTTCCGCTTGCAAGTAGTGGAGTTAGAGTAGGCGACGACGCAGACCTACATTCAATTTATATGAAAATTGATGGGTTGAGTAAAAATAATTTGGAAAAATGCGCTAATTTCACACATATTCTCTTGTTTGTATAAAACACACTTTTAATGGCTTTTTCCCTCTATCCTCCCCCCCGCCAAGGGTTGTTAGGAGAATGTTATGACTTGCTATGAAGCGATCCAGATGTTATGCACGTAAAGATTGTTTAATGTATAAATATTTCTAATTATGCGTGTAAAACACACAAAGTTATTTGTCCGTCTGTCCATCCGATGTTTATTTCAGATGCATGGAGAGACATAGACAATCAAAGCAAGGCACATGCATACATATACCTTGGCCGGTGATTCAGTTCAAAAATAAGAATAATTCGCTTAAATATTCATTTGCAGAGGTTAAAAAGGGGACTTTGGCTTTGTTGCCACATATCACATTCTCAAAATTGCTTGTCATTTTTACTATCTATCTACACACATCTGTGCTGTAGATGTTTGCGGTAGATAGGTGTAGGTGTCCGTGATTCGTTCTAAGACGAATCCAACGCGGCTTTCTATTCAGTTTCTGTTTATTTTTTACGTCTTGTAGTCATAAATTTTTTAACGCGTAAAAATTTTATTTTTTTTTTTTCTTTAAATATTTACTTTAAATAATTTAATAGTTTTATTGCTTGTGGTTTCTCTGTCTGTAATCATATGTTTTTATCTTACAAATTTTCATTTATCACCACCAATGCACACAGCGTGAGCTTTACACTTCTGTCATCATTTTAAACGTGAAAACAAAAAGCAAGAAGAAGAAAAATGTTTCCGTTAGTATAAAAAGCGATTTTTATGTAAATGAACACAAAACTGTAATTATTTTTAATAGTTCTACAATACTGTGTGTGTTCATGTCATACTTTGCAAGTTTAATGGACGATTAGTAATGCATGCGCCAAATGAGTAGCATTTTTATCGCTGATGTTTTCATTAATACCAAAAAAACAAAAACCAAAAAAAAAAAGAAGAAATGAAAAAGTGAAAATGTGCAAAAAGGCTTAGAACAAGAGACGTTGACAGTATTGAAAAAATAAAACATTTATTGCACTTTACATGTATAAAAAAAAAAACCGATTAAGCGATTATAATAGTTCGGATTAAAAAACCGGAAGGCTAAATGTATGACAAATTATCTTTTTTTCAATTTGTGTATATATAGAATATATGTAAATTTAGGAAAACGCTAAATATTATAAAGTCTTTGCGTGTGTGTGTGTGTGTGCCCAAAAATTAAGGACCATTCTGTTTTTATCCCAAGAGGAAGCTTCAGAGACCTTATAAAGTATATATATTCTTGATCAGCCTGATATTGTGTCCGTCCATCTGTGTGTCTGTGTGATGGTTATTGTTGGCACACTCCTAAAGAAGATATGATAAATGAAGATATCGATTTCAAATTTGGCAGAAACATTGGAAGTTCTTGCACGCAGGTTGGTATTGAAAATGTGCCAAATTGGCCAGAGCAGAAGCCTGCAGTGCAGCATACACTGAACGCAATCCCGTTTTTCTTAACAATAATTTACGGGTTTTTGCTCGTCACTCAGGAATTGCAAAAGCTGGAAGAACGAGATTTTCAACATTTTCCTTACGAAAGACTTGACTCTTGTCGTCCAAAAATGGAAACAATCGGCCATGCCCACACAAAGTTACAAGTACGATAATTTTTACTTAATGATACCAGCGATATGGGTATCAAATAAAAGCAGCTGAAGAGTAGAATGCGAAAAGCCTAGTGATGGGCATACGAGATTCGACCTCCGCCGAATATAAGTTTCTTACTTGTGTAAATCTATTTATTGTTTCAAATCTATTTGGTCGTCTTCAAAGTTATCCTCAAACTAAGATAATCTTTCTTGTTCACTATTTGTCCCAGCGGAAGGAATTCACAGTGCACAACATAATGATAAGCAAGGAAAACTATTAACTTCACACCTTAATTTTTGAGCGACTTTAAGCAAAGAAAACTATTAACTTCACACCTTAATTTTTGAGCGACTTTGGTGCCTTTTTTTGTCTTGACGCTCCCTTTCCACGACATGACAGGTTTCACTAATGGCTTTTATGAGGCGAAATTTGACATTGGTACGGAATTAGAAAAAAATACTTTTGATATTCGATACACCTGCGCAAAGTTAACTTGAATATTCTAATGACTTTGAAAGTTCCTATTTTTTAGAGAAATCAACTGATGAAACTGTGCTCATCCGATTGCGAACCTTTAAAACATACCTACCAACTCAAATCAATATTGATTTTTTTATTTGGGCTTGTTAGCTGAAATGTCTTCAGCCTACCATAGCTAGGAATAATACCTTATATATCAGATCAAAGTCTTTTAAAGGTAACCGGTTTCTGTTTATTGCAGACTGTTAGTTAGTAGAGAGATGTCATCTCTCATCTGTAGCCACACTTTCAGACCAATGTTTTCCAATAATTACAAGTTACACCTATGTTGTCCATCCGTCAGTTAGGAATTTATGTAAATGTCCAGTACGAGAAGGTCGCGCGCGCACAGACCGACAAAATTGAATAGACTCTGAATTTTGTTCGTTGATCAATAATAAAATATTGCGTTATGTATTAATTGGAAAGCAAGAAGAAGGCGCACCAATGCAAGTAATAGTAGTAGATTCGGATATAGTTTCTTTCTTGTGTAAAATTCAGGAAACCTTTTAATTAATTAACGGTCTCTAACGAATACATACGTCATGATCCGTCTGTCCGTCCTTGCCGGATGATTTCTTTCTAAGATTTTATCATTAGGAATGTGTGTGTATTAGCTATAATAATGTACTTCAGAATCTGCGCATGTCATTTGGTCAAATTATTTCATAACAACCCAGTTTGACGAGTGTGTCCGTCATCGCTTAATTTTTAAAAGGAGGAATTCTTTTGTATTCGTCACGAGAAAAAAATTCTTAGATGTTCAATTTTCTGTACTTTGATCGACGACATAAAACCACACGATTGGAAATACCAAGGTATGTTGCATATGCAGGGTGTTTCTAACGCTTTCTAATGACTGTCTGTTTTAATAAACCGCACACCTGGTGCAGAATTTTGCGAGACCATGTTTTTATTTTTAACTCACTATACCGTTGAAAACCCTTTTCCACTGCAAAGATATTCTATGTTTAAAAAGACATTGAAAGCGACTGATCTATGAATGTGATAATGAGAATAATGATTTCGACAGGTGGTAAGTAAAGTGAATGCAAGAAACGAACGAACATAAAACGTGCCAAAATTCGGATTTTCATGAAAAGTGAGAGCAAACTAAAGTAAGTTTCTAATGTTCAAACCGAATAGATTTTTCTAATGTTATTTGAGCTTTCCAAAGAGACACTTTTTACTCTGCTCCATTCTACTTCTTATCTGTTGTAATATGTTTTTGATGAATTTTAAAACTTTTCCAATTTATTCAGGTATATATATATATATATATATATATATTATAGATATACATCATCATCTTCCGTGCATAACAAACCACGTTTTATCTTCCAGTGACTCTCCAGTGAATGCCAAAAAGCCATTAGGCAAGCATAACAGGATATCATATGTACTTTGATAAAATCGAACGTGAGCGAACATTTAGCTAAAGTTTTATTTTTACACTTAACCGCACACATATGCCCACTTAGGCTATGCATCATTTGCATCTTTTCTTCTATTCTATCGCCAAGTTGATAATGGTGACGATATTGAGATGCTGGAAACAATTTCCACCAAATGCTATTTCGAAGTTTTCTTCAACCCATTTCTCCAAATTCATTTTTTGTTTTAAACAATGTCAATATGTGTGCAGCATGTGCAGCATAAATGGATACATGTTACTGTGTTTTACAGAGTCACTATTACGGTGACAATCATAGACACAGCGCATGTGACGTACATTTATTTTGTCAAAACGTTTGCAACGCCCAAAAGCAAGCTTCACAAAGTATTCTTGATCGGCATTAAATTCTCAAGCGATTTAAGCATGTTCGTCTGTCCGGCTGTCCGATCGTGCCTTTGTCCATTTGAGTAATGTCTGGTGTAAACATTCTTCTGGCCGCACATGTGAAGCTATCGACTTCACATTTTTCAGAAACAGTGGGAATTCTTGCATACAGGATGGTATTGAAAATGCGTCAAATGTGTCGAAGGTAACGTCTAAAGTACTACGTAAAATGGAAACAACTCTGCGGTTTAAACGGAATAAAAAATTTTACTTATTTTTCCTAAGCTAGAGCAGGTAAATGTGTAAAAATTTGGACGATGCTGCAAGGCCTCTACAAAAAAGAAAGAAATCAGCCACTCCTACTCAATTCTATGTTTTTCTTATTCAAAATCTTTATAACGCGCGGAAACAAGATTCAGAAACCTCATAAAGTATATAAATTTTTGACCAGTTTCAAATTCAAAGTGTCCCGAAACACGCTCACGATTCGTCTGTCTGTCTGTCTGTCTGCGCAAGTGTGCAGTATCTTTGGTAAAATATATAATGTACATAAATACTTGGCTGCTTTCAAATTCAGAATGCTTGTAAGCATGCCCATCTATTTCTCTGCCCATCTGTCTGTCTGCGAGACTGTCTAGTATTTGTGGTAAACAATCTCCCGGTAGCAAAAATTGAAGAAAACCCCTGCATAGTTTTTCAAAGTTTTTCAAAGGACACACCTACAAAGCCCACTCGCCGATGTAACAAGAACTGTGAACAGCTTTACTTTCCGTACAACACACACACACTATATAAATTGCCACTTTCATTCTGAAAATAAAAGAAGTCAGCCGCGCCACGGTGATAGGTAGTATAAAAGATTCGGTTACACCCGAATGTAATTTCCTTACTTGTTCCATCTATTATCAGTAAGAGAGAGGCAGCTGGAAAGTGAAGTGATCCCATGTTCTTACATTTAGAATTTCTTGGATGCTATGGATGCTTACAAAGCAAGACTGAGTTAATTCAATCAAGTCCAACTTAGTCGTTTACTTTATTGAGTTATTACAAATTCTAAGGAACAGCGCAATGAAATATGGTGCATACGTCTGTGCACATATAAAGTAAGAAATTCCGCTTTATCATATTCCTGGTTGGGCGAAAAGAAAGAAAACCAAAAAAAACTTGAGGAAAATTTCATAAAATAATTTTATTTAATTGCAGACTGCATGCAGAGCAGACAAAGATTTATTTGAAAACTATTTCCAATATTCATCTAAAGGAAATTTATCATCCCATCGGTCAACTTGTACGCCCACCATCTATCCACCTTGTGATCTTCATAAATTTGTCATAAAGTGTCAAGTACCCAGAAAACTCCCCCCCCCCCCCCACCGACCAAGGTGAGCATAAGAGAACTTCTCCATTCCTTTCATCAACGACGAGCGAAATAAACGAAATGAAAATTTCTCTCAAATCCGCTCGAATATAAATCATTTTAAAAATCATTAATGAATATTTTTTGTTACTAAAAAAAGCAAAATCGCTATTATTATTATTATTATTATAAAATATTATATATTCATTATTGTTATTTTGTTGTTGTTGTTGTTGTTGTTGTTGTTGTTGCTTTTTAATAAATGTGACCAAATATCATATAAATGTAAACACATGCTGTAAACACTCAATTTTAAATATTCGCGCTACTGTTTTTGGCCAAAATTTCTATGAATCACAATTTTTATAAATTTATATGCCATTGCGACTGACAGGCATACTTTAGCGAGAATCATAAAATAATTTACGAAAAATTTATAAAACAAACACACACAAATAACTGTACAAATATATTATGGTATCTATGCTATGCTACGCTATCTATCTGTCTATCTATCTATCTATCTATGAATGCATATGCCTACACAAACACACATACACATCATATCTATGGATACATATGTGTGTGTGTGTATAATAAATGTAAATCTTATTTACAATCGCGCGTTTGACTCAACCAATATAATTATGACGAGTTGACGCGAGCACATATGGGGAAAATATGAAATTATTCATAATTATTGCGCTCTTGCAGGAAAGTGATAGTTGGGGTGTGAGGTATGTGGCAACAGACAGTCTGTGTGTTTTATTAATATTTTGTTTTTCTTTTCTTTTCTTTTCTTGTTGGCTTTTTTCATTTTCCTAAGAGAAATATTATTAAATAAGAAAACCGGATATTAGTCGTATACTAAACAGTGTTCATTGCATTTGACGGTTTATGTACGCGACGTAGACATTTAAGCAAAAATCGTATTTTTACACTCTCCGTGGAAAGTGGTTTCATTTAAAAATATTTAAGAAGAAGCATATTTGTGAAACTTCACGCAAAACATACATAAGATACATTTTGGAGCAGTGTAAGATGTTCGAACGTATCAGTCATACCCCTTTTCCACCATAAGACTATATATAGAAACTTTACTTTACTCATATTCTTTGTTTAGCTGCCCTCGTCTTTACCAAGCAAGCTCAGACCACACATTCCTCTTCCATCTTAATTATTCTTTTCTTTACTTTGGCTAATATTTCAAATCGAGGAATCCAAGAAGCATCGAACTAACCCCGTCAATTAGCCTCGTTAGTCGGGGTACTGGAATCCTTCATCAAACTGCATAGGTGCATGGAAATTGAAGGGTCCAGTTGTAGTGTATGTATAAGACGGGTTTAGAAATGCCCTCCCTTGGACGGGTTTGGGAATGTCTAACTTTTGAATCTTATGCATCTAGTCGAAATGATATTGCTTCCTATTTTATTGGACCGAGAGTAGTATGTGAAAAATTTGTTGATGCCTACAATTATTCTCTAGTTGCAACTGAATTATAATAATCATGCATTTATGTTAAGCGCCATATTTCCACTGTTAGAGGTAAATGTTGTGCATGTGCACTGACATCGATTAAATGATGGATTCTGATAAGTTGTTACGTCCAAAATAATAGCATTAAAAGAAACACCAAGTAACCTAAGAAGCCGAAGGTTCTATGTAGCACATGATTATGGGCACTTTGAAGGATAATATATACATATATATATATTATTATATATTGTGTTAATTTGCCCACAATTGCATCGAACAATAAAGAATCTTGCAAAAGGCGAAAAAATGTTACGAAGCTTTCATCCGCAGCCAGTAGCGGCGGATATATCGACTTCCAATCTAAATTACTGCTGCATTACTCTTCCAGCATGTCCCTTTAAAGACGTATGAAACTTGAGGTGAATGTTGAGCATAGTCAGAATCTCAGAAAGTGTTCTTACACTGTGACATGCATATATATATATATACACCAAGAGAAATGGGAAAAATGAAGAGAAGACAGCAGCCTTTGGCAATTATCGCCAGGGCATAAATAAAATCTATTACTAGCACTTTCTCGGGATTACAAGAACATCAGTAAGGGTTACTTCGATCGACGAAATCGCTTGTTAATGAAAGATTAAAAGAGTTCCGCATGTTTCCCTTAAACGGTGGCAAATATTGCTTTCTCATTCATTATGCTCGAGGAGGAACAAAACTATAGATACAAACACTTGTAGTCCAAGGAACTTCGATTGATCCATTAAAAAAACAAGCAAATGTAAGCAACAGCTAAGCAACTTTCCTGTTTTCCCACAACGAGTAGTATAAGAAAACTATTGCAAAGTAAAGAAAACGTAATTTGTTATTCCAACATCTCCAAGAAGAAGAAGAAGAAAGGCTAACAAATAATCAAGTTTTCGCAATGATATGGTTTTTGGAATTCGAGTTTCTCTACTGTCAACCAACAACAACAACCCTCCTCTATCGAGATTTTCAGAAAGTTTTAGGCAAACTTCAGTATGTCAGGCAATTGCGAAACACTCGATGGAAAAAAGGCAGTGAAATTTGTAAGCACAACTCCAGGTCCTAAGCAAGACTGTTTAAATCAATGGAAAACAAGACTCATTTCGTAATTTGGTTTGCAAATTTCTTCTTGAATAGTGTTAGAACGGACTCCTGTCAAAGAAGGCGAGAAATAAATTTTTCATTCTAAAAGCTTGAAGAAGAAGGAAAGAAAAGTTTTCGGTTTTTTTTTTGCAAATTGTTTTGAAGAGGAATTGAAAGTTTTACGACTTGCTACTGCTCGCATACCAATAATGCGCATCCATATTATGTTTCAGACTCATTTGTCTGATAATCGAGATATGCTTGTTTACTGGAATTTAATGGCCGTGTTGGTGTATGTAACTAACACAAAAGCAGCAAACATTTATAATGAAACATTTTTTTTTTTTTTTTCTTTGAAGAATAAAACATTCGAATGGCCGCCAAACAAACAAAAACACCAAAGACAAGGCTGAGCTGAATAAGAAAAAAAAAAAAAAAAAAAAAAAAAAAAAAAAAAAAAAGCGAGAAGAAAAAACTAAAACTTTTCTAGAATTAAAACTTTTCAATACGATACTATAGTCATTCAAGAGAGCAACCAGAGTNAAAAAAAAAAAAAAAAAAAAAAAAAAAAAAAATGACATACAATAGCGAGAAGAAAAAAAAACTAAAACTTTTCTAGAATTAAAACTTTTCAATACGATACTATAGTCATTCAAGAGAGCAACCAGAGTAGCGATATTAATAATAGAAGAACTTTTATTATATGATGTTTTACCAGATGCTGCCTTAATAACGAGAAAAACTTAAACGCATATAGAGATGTATAATAAACGATTCAGCTTCTCGTGCACTTGGTAGTAAAAAGCAAAGGAAAAATTCAATATTCAACCAATGAAAAAACAAAAAATATTGTTGTGTGTGTGTGTTTATGTATATACGTATATGTGTATGTTTTTACACATATATATATATATATATGTGTGTTTTAGAAATCAACACAACACCGCACACCACATTATCAAAAAATAACGAGTTTTTTTTGCTCACATCTCTGGCTTTAATAAGTAAAACAACTTGGCTCTTGGAATTGTTTGGTCTTTTTTTTTTTTGTGTACTTGCTTCGGCCAGGTTTCAGATTTTCACTCAAACCAATCCTGCTACGATGATGCTATGTGAGCGAGAGTGAATCCCTTTGCCAAACTAATATTATTGATGATGTGTGCACCGCACACACACACACACACACATATGCACGCATATAAGCTTTTAAAGTTTTATTAAAAACTAATTTCGATGAGCAGCCTTTTAAATATTAATTCCGCTTGAACGCTTAAATACGACGAGCGATATGAAAAATGTTCCAATAGACGCATTAATTTTTTATTAAAATTTAACAAACGACCGGACGACTGACTGACTAGTTGGAAATCATAAATTTCATAAGATTTCTATATGAATTTCTATACCATTTTTCCTTTTGAATAATAATCGCGTAGTAAGTGCAAAACGGATATTATAGCATAGAGCATTAGTAGCTCGGCAAGGAATTCTATGCGTTGTTTACCGTTAGCTCAGTAGGTGGCATTAATAAAATTATTCGCGATTTACCGAATTTTTAAAACTATTTTCAACAGGAAAGTTGAATGACCAGGAATTTTTAAAAACACAGACTGCCAGGACAAAAAACAAAAACAAAAAACAAAAAAAAAGACTTTATGCAATAAAATGTTGAAATGTTAATCTCTGACAATAGCCTCGCAATAACTGTATATAGTGCTTTTGATTGCATTTCCATGTACATAACAAAAAAAAATGTATGAAAAATATTTTGCGAGCATAAAATATTTGCATATCAACCCCCCCTGCTCGACGAGTATACCCCGTAAATGTAGAGTAGTAAAGATGATACACAACCAAAACCAATGATTGTTATACCATAAAAGGCACACAATTAAATATATATATAAAAATTTATGCGCTGCAGCACAATAATGTATCATGAAAATGTTTGTGTATGCAACACATACTTATGCATAGAATGTCATATACGTTAACGATTGTGTGGTCCGGGTGTCTGCCAATTAAATTTTAAATAATTCCTTTCTATTTAAAATCATGAAATTTTATAAAATTTATTGCATATTTTTCTCTCTATCTAGTGTGTCCCTTTCTCCCTCCCTCTCTTGAAAATAAAAATTTTTCTATATATTTTTTATTAATGATTTACCGCCAAGCCATCCTTTGACCTACGCAGACAACGTAAAAATATCCTCTCATCCTTAAATTGCGAACGCTATCCAAATTTTCTTCTATTAAATTTAAAAGATTTGATTATATATACATCTAATTCTCTTCTTACACGATAGATAAGTTCCCAAAAAATTCGTGTAAAAAAAGAATTAGATGTAAACAATATTAAAAAGTTCTTGTTGGAGTTCACTTAATTTATTTCGTGCTTACACATTTTAATTCATTAAATATTTTATAAAAAATAACTTCTACTTTGGAAAAAGGGAATTACATCTGAAATGCATAAATATAAAATCGTGTTAAAACAAAATAATTCGTGTAAAAAAAGAAATTTTTTTTCTTACGAACTCGTGTTAAATCAAATTCGTGTAAAAAAAATCGTGGAAAAAGAGAATGGGTCTATGTTGCGCGCGCTCGTCAAATTTGGATAATAAAAAATTTAAGACAATGCAAAAGCTATCGTTTTCAGGAAAAAATCCTATTTCCTGATTTGGGTTTGATAATAAAATTCGCTTCACTTCAAGCGATGAATTCTTCATAGATAAAACTAATCTTACCATAATCGCTGGGGCGGCGAGAATTCGATGACACCTGCCTAACAAAAAAGCTATATATGAAGAGAAGTCAGAATGTGCCGTTATACCTGATTTCGTTCTGACTACTCTGCGCTAAAGTGTCCAATGTGCGATCCTGTCTCAGCGACAATACCTTGCAAACAAATCTTTGAAGAAGACAAATGTGGAAGAATACTTGAACATGATAAGAGCAGCTCATTTATGGTGATTGGAATTGGGGACCAATAGCAAAAATTAAAAAAGAAGACACCTATCAAAATGGCCGATAGCATAACTCTTTCATTCAATTGATTAACGCTATCCTTAAGTCGACATTTAAAATCGAAATGAGCGAATCCGTGAACATAAGCTCAGCAAACGATGCCCTTTTTTTGATCGAAAATTAAACCATGCCATTGTACGGCAATAGTTACAGACACATTTACACCAGCTACTTTATGGGTTGCAGGTCCTCTTAATACATTCATGATTGTTCCAAACTTTCTAAGATTTCGGCATAAAAAAGCCAAGTCAGCGGTTTAGTCGGCGTAGATATAATTATGAGGGAGAATAAAATATCATCATTAACTTCTAGATAAGATTCTTTAAATTGTGTCAAATCAATCATCCCTTAGCAAGTATATATAGTCGGGATGTGAATGCGGCCCTATGCTAGATAATTAATACATGTTCGCTTTTCTTTTTTATATCCATCATGGACAAAAGATTTTGTCAAAATGTTTGCTACGCACAGACGGACGGACAACCGGTTTAGAATTCGATGATGATCAAGAATATACATACTTTATGGGTCCTCTGATGTTTCCTTCTGGGCGTTACAAAGGTTTTGACAAAATGAGCATACGCCTCATCCTTCGGTCATAAGAATAAAAATATAAATTGAACCAATAATGCAAAATACTAACCCCTTATATTGTCCGCCTTTTACATTTCGTCTTTTCTAAAAGCCTCTGCTTTCAAGCATAATATTTTGGAATCTTTCCCAAATTTCTTGTACTCAAATTGTGCCTCAGATATAACTCAGATATGTAAATAGCAAACTAGAAAAAATGTTGACTTAATCACTATTCTGATATTATTGAACGAAACTGCATTCCTTGTGTTTTTTTTAGGTGACGTTGCTCAGATATTAGCTCTCTCTCCTCTTGCTGCCACCTTTTGGTTGGAATGCTGCAAAGAACTTGGAATTTTAGGATGCTAAACTTCCAAAATGAATATGCTACAGAGCAAGGAGGTTATGGTGGGGGATATACAACAACTACAGCTGCTGGTTAATAATAAATAAGTTACACATGCAATAAACGAGTACAGTAGTGGAAGAGTTTCATTTGCCATAAATATTAATAAATATTTTTTTGCTTAACAAAACCCACTTATGTAACTAGTGGTTTGATAAGAGCACGAACAGTACACGGAATCGTAAAGTAATTGAAGTAACGGTAGGTTGGTTATTGACTTGGCAAGTATGTTATAAAAAAAAAAAAAGTTCTGCAACCTCTAAACACCAGGCATATGGGAAGGCGAGCAGCATATGGTTTAAGTACTAGGGTTGGGCTCCATTTTGCTTGCAAGAGATTCACAGTCACATTTCACGAATGTATTTATCATTTGTGGTAATTTCCGTTTATCCTTTATGCTGCTGCTTTGAAGTTTGCAATAATTTTAAGAAAAAATACATTCTGTCTGCGGAGAAATCGCTATCGAAGGATTCATCGCTGCCCACTATTACTTCTTTGCTTATTTAGGGCAGGGCATATGTCCGGGTAAGAAGTGTAACTCGTTTTTGAAAACTGTGCACGAAAAAGACTCATTTTTTGATATCATCAGAGGGGAAGGCGAACGCAGCGCAGGCATACCACTGCGAGTAACGAGCTAAGCAAGTGGCTTAAATGCCTGGAGCACAATATAGATGGAAGAAGAACGCAGTTACACGGTGCTAATGTTTGCTTGATCGATTTCGATGAAACATGGGACGACCGAGTGCCTTGCAGTGTCAACTGTATCTCATGCATTAGTTATTGTGGATATCGTTTCTTAGTTTATTGTACATCTGCGAAGAACCGGTAATATATTAGTTCTACTACTCTTACGATCCCTTAAAAGAACCGCAAACATACACACATACACCTTTTCATACCGACTAAATGAAAAACATTGCGATACGAATTTTAAAGGTAGACCCCTGACGTGGAGATGTCACGTACAACTTTTATTGGAAATTTTTTACGATGAACGTATAGCTCCCCCCCCCCCCCCTTCCAGAAAATATTTATTTGCAGTTTTATAAATCCATAAAGTTAATATAAAAAGTGTACCCAACTTGACGACACCCCCTCTGCCATATCCCACCTAACACAAATGTTTATGCAACGAATGAATGAATGAACTGAGAACTTTATGTATTTTGAAAAAGAAAAAAAAAAACAAACCGCTCGATAAGATCAGTTAAATTAGTAGATGTGCCCTTTAACCTTCATTAGGCAAATAACGTGGCTTGGTGACAATAGAAGTGAGAAACAATCATTTATTCTCTTGTTTTTTTTTTTTTTTTCTTTTTTAAATTATTTTGAAAATTTTAAATTAATTGCGATTGCACGCAAAAACTCGCCTGCATAAACCGCTCAATAATTTTTTAAATTTGCGTCAAATATTCTGCAGAAGAATGAAAGCAATTTTTTTTTTTTTTTTTTTTTTTTTAAAACGGGAAAAAAGGGTTGGTTAAAAACTTTTAATT